>JABCIY010000318.1:0-148611 GCA_014298035.1 Pseudocercospora fuligena | reverse complement strand
TCTGTTCTCTGTAGAGAGAGCTGTTTGTGGCCACTTGCACTCGACAGCGACACGTGTATCCACAGTTTATTGACTTCATGAGACCTCAGACAGGTTTGGATCCACTGATGGCACTGCCCACTCGCGTGTCGAAAGAAGTCCTTCCTTTGCAGTTGTGTTTCGGTGGCAGTGAGACGACTGGCGAACTAAGGAATGAAGATCTTCGAACTCGAGGTAAGGTAGCGGTGGTAACCGAGCACAGAAGCAACTTCCTCCGCTCAACCAAAAGCAATCTGTGAAATCATATGTGCCAACGCATCTGCCGCAAGTTCATTGACTGATCATGTCCCGTTCGTCCAGGATTGATGAAATTGGAATACGACATGATGCAAAGGATGACCTGTGGGCACCATGGCGTATAATGAGGCTTCGGGCCCTGCGTCTTTGCCTCCGAATTCTTGGTGCATAAGACATCGTGTTGTCTCATCAGCAGCTCGTGAGATATCGCCCTGTCCTTCCGGACTCATGTTATGGTCCAGCGACAAGTTCATATTCTTTGTGCTGATTTCTCAAGCTTCGTCACTCCGATACGCACACGTGCCACGGTAGTCCGACCTCGAATTCTGTGGCTGTTTGGCGTTGTGATAACTTCGGAAGAGTTAATTAAATAGAAACCTAGATCCTTACATTCCGTGTACGCCACGATCGACGACACTAAAACACTGCCTTCCACTAGTAGCCTCGTCTTCGAGACACGTCTGATCATTGGCCTGGGCAAATCTCACTGCAAGATTCGAATACCTTACGCATTACCGAATATCTGTTGCCAGTCACCGGCCGCATTGAACTTAGCATTTCGAGCGTTCTTGCGGACCTTACAACGTACAATAAGGTATGTGGCGGTCGTAGTGCCTTGTTGTGATAGCAATGCACCCCAACAGACGCGACTGACATGGTAACCAGTTATGACGCGACAACAACAGACATCTCGCGATGGGCCAATGCCTATTGCGCGAAGTCGCGAATGTTCATCCCGCGTGGCTAGTGTAGCACGTCGAAGAACAATTGGCGAAATCGACTCGCGCCTGCTGCGACCTCTTGGTGAGCTTCGCGATTTGTATCCAAATTTGCTGAGGCATCAAGACGAACGCCTACTCCTTTCAGCGCAGAAGGGCCATGCCTTACAGCAGTACAACGAAAGACAGCAATACTTCGAAGAATCTGCTTCGGCTTTCTCAGACCTGGTGTCTCAAAGGTGCATGTCCAATTCTGATTCGACAATTGAGTCATTGAAGGATAGGCTTCTTAGCGATGGGGTCGCACTTATGACATGTTCCCAACGATTAATGCAGCTTGAGTCCAAAGCAAGCACAGTGGATTTCGTCGTCATGCAGGAAGAAGGCGAGGCGCTACAAGCGCTCCAAAGGCTGCACGAGATGCTTTCGGAAGTGCGCCCAACGTTTGAAGGATGAATTTGTGTTGCGACGAGGAATTTCAGCACTCGCAGAGACATTGCATCTATCGCGCTCTTCGTTATGTGAGATCGGTTCTCATCAAAGTGGCTAGAAACAGGAGGACCTCTCAACGAACTCGCCAAAAGCAAGGACAGTACCCTCAATACAAAACAAATCGTCTCGACGAATGATCAGCTTCAGTTCTGGCAAATGCTGCAGGATCTCTGCAACGAACGTATCATAACCACCAACGCAAGGCAACCTCAGTCTGATGTGTAGGGCACACACTACCTGCGGCCGACGCGTCGGTCTTCTGAGCAAAGTCAGGATGAAAATTGCATGCGCTCATGTTTATCCCTCGTGTCTTTCATATCATATTCGTAGCCGGGAAGCGACTTCTTCCTCGATCTGTGCTGTCTCATTGTCACTCTCGTCGTCTTCGTCGTCGTCACCATCGTCGTCATCGTCATCGTCGTTATTGTTGTGTGCTCGTGCGCGTCCACGAGCGGAACTGGAAGCAATGGTATGGGTGCTTCGATGCTGCCCAAGCGCCCTCTGAACTTCCTGTGTCTGCGATAGCAGATCTGCAATACAATCCTCATCTAACATTCCAAAATTCTTAACTCTTTCTGTATAGGATATGATAACCCTAGCTGCGTAGTGTACGCGTGCTGAAGGCTCGAGCCTATCGAGCGGGTTCCTCGGCGTCACCTTTAAGGCCCTCGGCTTCATTGGAGCCTCGCCCTGTCTGGCTTGCTCGGCAGATACAATTACTGGATTCTCAGTGTAAATCACGCCATGCTCAGATTTCCTAACTCCCGGTGCGGCCAGGCCTTGATTGCTGTATGTAAGAATTCGAACACAGTAGCACTGTGCTGGGGCCAAGGAAACCACGACGTAACGACAGACTCTGGCAAGGACCAGCTGCCCACGTGCATTGGACACATAGTTCCAGTCAGATTGGGCTGTCGAGCCTTGATTTCCTGCAGTGTCTGGGCACAAGACGGAGAATACACGACCTACCACGAAGAAATCTTGTGGTCTTGACAGCCGGCGAAACTCTGGATAGCCCTGGTCGTCAGATGCAGTGGCAAGTGTTGTACTTAGGCGGCGTACGCTTCTTTGTTGTGCAGAATCTGGATGACTTTGAATCGGGCCAGCAGGCCTTCTCGTGCTGCTCTCTGCTCTCGGTTGGTCTCGATTTGGTGGCTGCCTCCAGGACGTAGGAGCCGCACTAGGAGCTCCACGCACTGTATCCGCAGAGCTTGAAAGTGCAGCCGGCGATGGGAGAGGTTCTTCGAAGAGTACTGCCCTTAGCTGGTACTTCAGGGCAGGTAAGGAATCGTCTGCTACGACTCCGAACGATTTCACAGGAGTGTCCAGAGGAATCTTCTGCATATCTGCAAAATTGACACGGCAAGTATCTTGCAATCTTTCGGTCCTATCATCATTCAGAACACGAATGGCATAGGGTCTCATCCCATCTTCGTTTCTGTCGGGTCTCTCGGCTGGCAGTCGTTCAGGAGCCTGCAAGCCAGTGTAGATTATGGCATGATCTGATTTGATGACCCCTTGCTTAGAAACTCCTAATCCATTGTATGTTGTAAGAGGGCTTCTACGGGTTAGAAACGTGTGGTATCGAATGGCAAGAGCATGCAACATACACGACTTGGCAGTAGTCTGCCTTCCTGCCAACTACCACAAATCTTTCTTTGCGGCGAAAGTCTCCCAGATTGGTGGGCGTTCGCGCTGATGTTGCGGTGCTCTCGTCGACATCATCTGACATTTTCGTGAAGACCTGGTTCAAAACATCAGAGTCTTCGAATACTTCACGGGAGACGTGGTCAGTACCTTGCCAACCTTGAAGAAATCGGCAGCTTGTCGACAATAATCTGGTCAACCTGTCAGCGATCTAAGTACATTCTCATGATGAGGTCCAAGGTACCGGGGAGCTGGCTAGAAGATCGACCAGCTCTTGCTTGTTGCGGTACCGGGGCTAAAGCATAGCCATTCTCGTAGACATAGGCTCCTTCCCTCTCGTCCCAGTAGTATCGCAAGTTTCTGCGAGAGGGATCCCGCCGCACCTCTCGGTCGCCAGGACGGTAAGGAATCATGATGGACAATTGAATACATCAAGGCAAGCGCTTCGAGCAGAATAAGTGGACACAGCTTTGTATTTCGTGAATGAATGGCTGTTGTAGGCAGTCCGCATCTGACGCTCGGCGTCGCTGGTGGTGAATCAGGTGGCAACGATGAAGCTGTTGGGCCATCGCGGAGATAGCTCTGTCTAAGGCTGCAAGCGCTCGTCCGCGTGACTCGCGTATTTGGCCGAATCGGCGCCAGCCTTACGATATGCAGTACCTCGGAATTACAGCTGGCAGCTCGAACAGCTCGAAGGCGATGTTCTGTTCTGCAAAAAGGCGGAAAAAGAAGGAGCAACAACTACTAAGTGGGCGAAGGAGCCTGCCCATCAAAGTTACTGGACCCATACATCATCGCTATTCATCGGGCGGCCCGTCGGCTTTCCTTGCCCACCAGACTACCCTCGCTAGGGGCCCCTGTGCCTGTGCGAACGTCACTTCACGGCCCAGCTGAGAGGTTGGCATCTTCAAGTCAACAACAATTCAAATCTGCATGAATTCACCGAGATCACAGTCGCCGGAGTCCGAGGATCATGGCGATGGAGAACAGCGTGATCTTGTATTGGAGCAACGTTTCCAACTGCTGAGCGCGTATCAAGGTTTAGTTGAGTCCCTTGACAATCTGGATGACCTTATCAAAGATGTACTGCGCGCACCTGAATTATCTGGAGAGACCGAGATTTCGACCACGCTGTCTTCCCTGAAAGCGCAATTTAAGGATCTGCAGCGAGGTGGACAGAACACTCGAACGAGAATTGGTGATGTGCGAAACCGACAAGCATACCTGAATGAGGTTGAACATGATCTTCTACAAAGAGATCTGCATCGACCTTCACGAAGAAAGCTTCAAGAATACGTATCGAACAAGTTTCCTCATCACCCGAACGGCAATGCTCATTTATTAGACCTGCGGCAAACTGAGAAACGAACCTTACCTGCGCTGGTGGAAACATATCTAGACGCCGTGGGAGAATTGAACTTACTCCGAGAACAACTCAAAGAGGAGATACCAGCAAGATACGCTGAACAGCGTACCGAGCGTGAGATTTCACAGGATCAGGAGGATAAAGCCTTATCCCTTGACGACGATGCCTTTGAGCGCGAGTACGAACAGGAAATCCAGCGAGTGAATGAAAAAATTCAGAAGCTCGAGCCCAAAGTTCACGACTTGGAACAGCAATGTGAAGCTCGTGGCTACAGTACGGATCCTGCTCAATATGTCGATCAGAGTGAGACCTCTTCTCGCATTGTGAACTGGCTTGGAGCTGTACCATCGGTCAAAGACAACTCGTCCTTTGTGGATAATTTGTCTGATGTTGCATCATTCGTTGACGATGGAGATGCCGAAGTGCATAGTTCTCGAGTGTTAGCAGAGTCGAGCTCCACTGTGGAGATCTTCACGCCTCCGAGCGACGAAGGAGGTGCTGGATCAGCTCCGAGCAATGACTGCCCGCCATTCGCATCAGGTAGCAAATCCACAGTCAGACATCCCATGCGACTTGATCCTGAGGCTCAAAGCTTTCGTCCACAAGCGACGTCCAACGGTGCAACAATCAAGTCGTCGCTTAGCCCGTCCATTCGAGGATATAATGAGCTTGTCGCGGGCGCTGGCAAGTCACAGGACTCTCGTTGCGATGACTGGGTGATTCCGTCAAGTGGCACATTTCATGAGAAACCTTATCAGCCTTTGGTCATTCACTTTACGGCTTCGCAGGACGTCGAAACCCTATCAAGCAAGGCCTCTCACTCTTTCGCAATAGATCCTGGTCCTACTAGCTACATCAGCACCGAAAATGGTTAGCTCTCCCGCTGGATGAAATTGTTCGGGGAATGGTGGCATCGCGTTTGCCTTTTCCATAAGTCAATGGGACATTCAGCGACACATCGTCATTCTGTTGGAGCGTTTCCAGCGGCACGATTGAAATGTCCGCTTCCTAGCGATGATGCCCATTTCCATGTGGCTCGGGGTCCCCTCAGGCTTGCGACGGCGGCATGGTACGGCTCGGTATGATTTAGTCGCAAGATCCTGCCAAACGTACAGCATGGTGTATTTGTGAGCGAGATCTTCAAGGTTCATCATGTAATGAGCCGCCCAGCTTCTATGTGACGTTCACTATGGCAAAGACATGCATACTCCAGTCTAGAAGTGCAAGTGTTAGGGAGTTGACGAAGTTGGAATAACCTCGGCGCAGTAAAAGTGGTATAGACAAATGTTTGGGCAGCACAGTGTTTATTCATCGTAACGCGCAAGCTGTAGGAACGTTGTATACTATAAGACCTGACGCTGTAGATCCTGCCTTGGTTGCGGCTCGCCAAGCTGTAGCCCGGGTATTGAACGATCATGCGTCCAAGCGAGAGGTATTCCGCTCGCGAGACGCATTGCCTCTCTGAATTGATCTTGCAAAGGACCGATATCACTCTCGGCTAGCATGCCGAAGCTTTTGACCTTCTGGTTCTCCTCGATAACGTAGGGCTTGCTGTAGACGACTCGTGACCGCGGCTGTAGAAGCTGCGTGCGATCATCGGGTGTGACTTGGATCGCATGCTGTTGCATCGGGGCCTCGCCGATCTTGGGATGTTCCTTGTCACTGACGACTGGTATGGTTTTCCCAGTGTAGATAATCCCGTGTTCGGCTTTGACGACACCATGCTTAGCAACGCCTTGCCCATTGTAGGTAGTTATCGGTCTAGTACGAGAAGTTAGCGCATGTCCTACACGGAGCTCATCGTTCTCGCATACAGTACGACACAGTGCCTATCGTACTCGAGGACTATGACGTATTTCCTTGTCTTTGAAAACACTCGCTCTCCGTGAGCAACACGAAAGGAACTCTCGCTGCTTTTGACGGATCCATCTTCATCGTCAGCGGGCTGAGTGATCAGAGCTTCGAGCACCTGTAGACACATTAGCATGAATGAATACATATGCGGTGGTGAATATGGCTATACTCTGCCCGTCTTGAAAAATTTACGGGATCGTCGTCTGAACTCTGCAGCGGTCAGCGACGCCGGACCTCAGGAGCCTTCGCACCTACTAGGATCGAGCGTTGATTCTTCCGCAGCCCGAGCGCCGCTGTAAGGTTGGAGGACGTGGGTTGAAGAGGGAAAACCACTCCTAGATGCCCTCGGTGATGTGGGAACATATCGTTGAGGCACGCCTGACATAGAGCGTGGTCTTCCGAGCACTGAGTCATGGGGAGAACTGCTGGTGGAATGGCCTATCTGTGGAGCTTGGATCTTGCTACTTCCCGGCTGAGTTCCATCAAGCTGCCAGTGCGCCGGAGCAATACTGGCTGCGCTGAATTGTTGCGTCAAAGAATCAATTGATGTTGTCTGTGCACTACATAGCCCACCGACGCGCGATCAGCATGGCCTTCTGGGGGGAAGAAGCTCACGTACGTCAAATAGCTAGAAGCTTCCCAACCTCGGCCATAGTGATGCAGAGATTCCAGTGTTGCTACTAGAGCAGACAACTCGCCAACACAATTTGGCGACATGTTGTGCGTGGGCCAGCTCCTCTGCCACGATTCCGAGCCATGCTCTTGAAAAGGATCACGTCTGTGGAACCCCAGCTCTTTTCCTTGAATAGTTGCCTCTCCTCTTATAAACGGGGACAGATCAGCTATCAGCCTTTGCAGGACGCTGCCCCCGTCCGTGTTCAGTAGGCGTCCAATCTCAAGGTAGAGTTCTTCAGCTCCTGAAAGCTTCGATGCCGAGGAGATGCGTTGCGCTTGAGGCGGCGGCCATACAAAGGCTGGCGGAATGGTAGCCATGTCGGGTGGATCTCAATCGTGTCATAGCATCAACCGACATGCTCAAGTTGCAAGGTGCGGACTGGCCGCAGGCAGAGGGCAAGGCTGAACATGTGATCATCATCAGCGCCAGCGCCTTCTCGGCTCGTCAGAGATGCAGGAGGGCGAGAGCTGCATTGACCTTCTGCTTCATAAACCGAGGATGCAGTGACTAGGCAGCGCAATCTGAGCCTGCAGAGGACGTCAGCTTGGACAGCGAGTGTTATCACTGGGCTCAGATAGGCCGGCGAACAACAGAGTGGACCGCAGGTTTTGGTTGAAGAGGGAGGAGTGCGGCCATCTTCAACACTCAATTCTGTCTCATCTCATCTCAATGATTACGGACTTACTATACCGGACAGGATTCCAGTCGTGACTGACGTTTACATTCATTGCTATCGTGAGAAAGCAACAGGTTGAAAGAGCTTTGCGAGAGGCAGCGCAGCAAGAGCAGAACATCAGCAATAGCCTGGAAGTGCAACGGTCGGGACCAGAGATGCAACCTTGGAAGATTCGAAGGCGACTAAGCACATAATATCAGCGCCAGTTTGCACATGAAATTGTGAAGAGTGAAGGGAAGCAGCGGGTCGTTGAGCAAAAGTTGGTGGTCTTGACCACTCAGGCGGAAGTCACCAACATGTTCACACTTCCAGGGAGCACTCTTATCTACACAATTGCTCAATAGCCAATGGAATACGTCAAGCTCTTGCTTAGTTGCAAGCTTACAGTAAAAGAATGAGTTTCGCACGACGTGGAACAATTGCTGCAACACTGCGCTTGAGCACAGGCTGGCACAGAAATCATGGACAGCTCAAACCAGACAAACAAAAACTACGAATCTGTGACGGAGACCCGAGAAGACTCCAGCGACGCTCGTGGCGGACTCATGTTCGAATAGGTGAAGCTGTCAAGGACAACGAGATACACATATCAAAGGCCCGGCCTGCGGAAGTCAAAGCCCACGATATTAGACTTGGTCTTTTGAACAGCATGCAAAGAATTGCGGCAGGCTGCAGTGTATCAGAGTTACTGAGGCACAGCGAGTGGGCTTTATTCCTGTCTTGGTACGTATCCAAGCTGTTCTTAACAACGCAGATTTTCCTGGCCTTCTTGGTACTACTCCTCGTGTCCACTGAGCTACAGTGTCCTGGCCAACGTGTCGTCTCACTATCGCCAGTCTCCGCAGTGCGACTACACCTGCCGTCTCTCGCGAGGATGTGCAGTACAGATGGCTGCGAAATGCTTGGCTTGCTTGTGCAAGTCGCCAGTAACAATTTGTCACAGGTATTCTGGGTCAGTCAGAAGTCTCCAATCGCCTTTGCTGTTCATTCGCGCTCAGCAAGACACCAGCAATAGTCCTCTGCGGTCGTGCGTCCATGCGATAACTTTATGGAGGGCAACTCGAGAGATCGAGCGATAGCGTGGGACTTGGATGCTTTGTATGCAGACATACACTGTCCTCCTTTTGTCCGCCGTGGGTGTCTGCGTGAACCGATCAAGACCGAGGCGAAAAGCAAAGCTGTAGTGTGCTCCTATGACAGGGCAACTTATGAGGATGCGGCTACTCAGCCCTTACGAGGCTGCTATAGTGCCTGAGCGACAATGATTGGATATGCTCTTTCTCCAGGATGATCGACGTTCCTGGGGCTAAATTGATGCCGGCAGTCCAAGTCGACGCAATCCCTTAAACCGCCTCCTAGGTTAAGTCCGAAGAACACGTACCCTAGCAATGCCCTAGTCCGGTTCCACTAAACATACGGATATAGTATAGTATGCTATACAAAGCGTAGTACTAGTCGAATAGCGATACTATCCGATTAGGCTTCGGATTTAGCTATAGTAGAGCTTAGAATTAAGAAGCCGATATTTTTATAAGTCGTTATTCTTAGTATTAGCTAAAGGCTCTATAGTAGTTTAAACTCTACGAAGTAAGTAAATAGAGGATATATAATAGAAGTACTAAGTATACTATTAAAATAGATATATAGATAGTATAGAATATAGATAATTAAAATCTTCTAATAAGTATATAATTAGTAACTAATAAGTAAATCTCGGCTATCTTATATACGCTATAGACTAAGTTACTATAAGCTTAGTAAGGATATACTTCTAGTACTAATTAAGCTACTAAGTCTACTTAAGAAGTAGTTTAATATTAGTCTATTTACTACTAAAGTAAACCTTCTTATAGATATAGTAAGAGACTTAAGAATAGATATAAATCTAATCTAGAAGATAATAGCGGAAGCTATAGAGTTATAAGTAACTAAATACTTATTTACTAAAGCTAGCTTTTAAAGTAAGATAATAGTTATTAAGAGGATAGAATTTAAGATACTTTAGTAAAAGATAGAATATCTATATAAAACTATTACTAAGCTTATAAAGATATAGTATTTAATAAATACTATCTAAGAGGGCTATTTATCGTTAATAGATAGGATTATTAATCGCTAGTAGAAGTTATAGATATATTAGTATTCTATCTTTTAAAGAAGTTATATAGATTAGATACCTAGTACTATATAGACTCGTAACTATTATAGATAGTAATAGGACTATAGTAGATATATATCTTAGTTATCTTATATTTACTACGCTTACTAATAGGCTACTATTTAAATTACTAGACTATTCTTATATACTTATAGAAATAGTAGTACTACTTAGATAGAATAGGCTTTATTATATAGATTATTTTACTACTATACTCGAGTTATTATTTCTCTTTTATAGCGAATAGACTATCGCTCTTCCTAATCTAATATCGTTTAGATCTTCTTCTACTACTATTATAGATATAGTCTAAGACAAATTAGCTATAGCTTCTAGGGAATAGTAGAGTTAGTATATAAAGAGTCCTTACTAAAGCCTCTATAGTAAGGTAAGTATTCTTCTTATTCTATATTTTATATACTATTTACTATACTAATTTAACTCGAAAGTCTCTTTATTAAGTAAAGTCTTTATTCTTCTTATTACTACGAAGAAGTATATATACGTTAATAATAGCTATATCTAGTAGAAAGTAGAATAATAGATACTAGCCCTTTCTCGACTTATACTAAGAGCTATAGTAAAACTAGAGCTAATCGTAGATATCTATACTATCTATATAATTATTATAGAATACTACGATCTTTAGTATCTCTTTAGGTTTACGCTCTACTATCTAGTAAGATCGTATATAGATATCGATAAAGATATTATTATAGACTTATAGATATACTTAGATCCGAGTTTTATAACTTTATAAGTCGACTATATTTATAAGGAACTAAACGAGATTTCTATCCTACTAGACTACTACCGCTATACTATAAATTACTTTATATATTAGTATATCGAATAGGAAATAAATTATCTTATATTTAAATAGTATAAGAGTCGATTTCTTCCTTTCTCTATTCTTTAGAATTTAGCCTAATTTCTCGAATTTAGTATCTCTCTAAGGCTATAAGAGAAAGCTAGCTCGTATAGTACTAGTTATAGTAATACTAAGATACTTTAGAATAGCGAATAGAACGATATTATTAAATAGATTATCTATATAGATATAGAAGTATTATATTAAAAAAGGAAGTTATAATAAGAAATAAAGAATAGCGATCCTTAGTAGACTTATTTATATACTAAGATCTAGTCTATAGATATAGTTAGTTACTCGGCTATTTCTATTACTACTAGTAGCGCTTTCTATATCTTATAAGATAGATATAGAAGATATATAAAAGTCGATATTTATTTCTTCGATCTTATAGATACTATTTAATCTATTATAATTACTATTTCTAGTAAGCTTATTAAGCCTATTTCGATACTTCTTATTATTCTCTTTTATATAGTTAACGATTTTAGTACTAGTAAGCTATTCGTAGACGATAATATACTATTCGAGAACTTAGACTATAAATTTATTAGTTTTAGCTTTCTATAAGTATTACTTTTAAGAACTTAAAAATAGGAAGGAATATAGATATCTATTCTTATATAGATATAGGATATAGTATCCGATCGGTATAGGCTTACCTCGTATTATTATAATATAGCTAGATCGTTCTATAAACTAGATTATAGACTCGTCGAGTAGTAAGTTAGTACTAGATATAACTATAGTCTTAAATCTCTTTTATAATAGATCCGCTAGTAGTAAGATCTATATCTATATAGATAACCCTAAGTCTTTCGGAATAGGACTTCTATACTATAGAGTAGCTTTAATTTAATAGAAGCGCTATTTACTTATATATTTAGTAATTAGATAGACTAGCTAGTATTTATTATCTTTCTAGTAATCCGACTTATTAGCTATTTAGATCGCGGATATATAGATATTAAGGGTAATAAAGATTATTAAATCTTTACGCTCTACTAATTTCTATAGATATCTAGATATAAAGATCTATATCTACTCTCTACTATCGATCTATAGATTTCTAGATAGGTCTAGTTTAAACTCTTCTTAGATCTCTATATACTTATTAGTATACTTAACTAGCTAGTCTATAATCTTATCGGTCTATAGTAGATTAAAGAACTCGTACTATATATTCTTAATCTCTAAGAGATTATTCTATAAGTACTTAAGTAAATATACTTTTATAAGAAGAGTAAATAAATAGATATATAGATACGATATAGTAGTTAGATTTCTCTATATAATAATATCTAAAGGACTTAAAAGGAAGGGAGTAAATAAAGAGTTTTTATTAGTATACTAAGCTCTACGAATCGGATACGAGATACTATCGAGAAGATTACGAATTAGGTTCTCTAATAGTATTTCCCTCTTTTCTAGTAGCCTATTCTAGACTATATATAGGAGAGTAGATAAGTATAAATAGAATATTAGAGAGATTAGATTTAGAGTCTTTATACTATTATCTCGTTATACTTCTACTATATAGTCGTTACTAAGTATCTAGAATTAGGCTATATCTTTAGTATATTTCTATATAATATTAGAGCTAGTAGATAAACTAAGTAAGTATTTATCTTCTAAGCCGGTATTAGTACTACTATAGTAGATTCTCGTAAGTACTATATAGCGCCTTTATTACTATAATCTAGTAGAACTACTAGTCTAGATTAGATATCGCTTTTATATAATTATTACTTCCTTAGTTATAGAATCTATCTTTATCTTAGATTAGATCTTTATTTATATTATCTACTATTAGATATTACTTAAATAGACTTACTAGTCGTAGATATCTATATATATAGATAGAGCGGTTACGAAATAGTAATAAGAGAATAGTAATTAGATCCTATATTTTTAATATTTAAGGAACCTATTCTTCTTCTAATTTCTTCTCTACTTATATATATATACTAAGCCTTCGAGGAGTCCTTCGATCTTATCTATAGCCTCTTTTAATTAATTATTATTAAATTTAGCTTAATAAGCTACGATAATTCTACTCTATAGTATCTAATACTATTATCGATTCTAGCTAATAATAATATCTTCGGTTTTTAAGATTTTAAGTTCTTAAATATTAATAGTTCTAGTAGTAGTAAGTATTTAGTAGTATCTTATTATACTTTTAGTAGCTAATCGGTATAATTCGTCGAAACCTCCTACTCGATAATCTTAGTATATTAGGCTTATCTAATCCTTTTAGTAGTAGTTCTACTAGTTATAGTAGTAGTAAGAGTTCTATTATTAGTATACTAGAATATTATATCTATTATAGTATCCTTATAGTACTAGATCTAGTAGCGCCTCTATCTTACTAGATATACTATATTACTAAGATCTTAATATTAAGTAAGTCTATTAAGAAGGCTCTTACTAATCCTCTAGTTCTTTAAGATATATCCGCTCTCTATAAGCTAATTTATACTAAGTATATTCGCCGTCGGTAGAAGCCTAGAGACGAGAATAGTAAGAATAGAGTTATAAATATAAAGTCGAAATTAGATATAGTAGCTATATATAATAAGCTATTAGAAGAGTCTTACTAGTATTATAAGGATAGTCCTAGTAATCTATTATATATCCTAGTATATCTCGAACCTATTTTATTATCGTTCTATTACTAATCTCTACTAGGTTCCTAAAGAGATATAGTAAGCTACTAATATATAGTATTTCCTTTATTATAATATACTCCGTACTATTAATCTAACTACTACTAACTATTACTATAAGTATCTTATAGAATATTCGAATAAGTTTATAGTTATTTTATTTAGTCTTAACTATAAGATCTATAACTATACTTCTTTAGAGATTAAGTCTCCTAATAAGAGCCTTATTTCTACTAATATATATAAGTACTACTATTAGAACTAGAAGGTTAGCTTTAAGTATACCGAGAAGGAATAGAATATAGATTATAGTAATAGCGGATACTAGCTAAGGAATATAGTAGTAGATACTAATACTAAGTAGACTATAGTATAAGATATAATAGTTTAGAAGTCCTATCTAATCTACTTTAAGTAGTATATAGTATAATTTTAGTATTAGTTCGAGACGGTTTCGGTAGCGAGATAATAGAGAGTATTTACTTTTAAGTATAGAGTTAGGTTTTAAGAACTTTATAATATAGAGCTTATAGTTTTCTATAGAAACCGGCTCCTTCTATAATTAATAATTCTATAATTAATAATTAATTAATTTTTAGTAAGGTTTAAGTATAGATTTAGTTAACTACTACGTTCTATAAATATAATAGATAGATAATAAAAGTATAGATTTCTTATAAATAACTCTTTATTATATACTTCTAAAATCTAGTATTTTTATATCCTTACTTTTATAGGCCTTTCTCGTTTCTAAGCTAGATTCTTCTTATTAGCTCTTTAAGATTCTCTTAGATAGTCCTTTATTAAATTATAGTTTAACTTATATATACTAAGGAGATCCTCGGCTACTAGATCCTCCTCTATTATTTAATTATTATATTCTAGTAAGTAGTCTATCTATCGGATTTTAAACTAGAGTTCTTTCTTTATATAATAATATAATAGAATTTCCTTAACTTCGAAATATTTATTATCTTTACTATCGTCCGCGAGTAGCTCTACTAGTAGTAGTTTATAGTCTTCTTATAGATAGTATAGTTCTAGAAGGAATATATAGAAAATAGGATAGAATCTCTTTATTACTAGAGGGAGATCGAGCTTATATATATAGATACTAATACGATTTTTAATAGTAAATAGGCTAAGATACTTATTATTAAGCTTCTTATAAGGCTAGTATATATAGATATTCTTCTCTAAAATAAGGACTCGTTCGCTAATATTAAACTATTAGTCTTAGACTAATCTATTATAATATCTCTTTTATAGAGCTACTATATATTCTAGACTAGACTTCGTATTATTAAATTCTTCTTATCTCGCTAGAATCTATATATAGGCTTATTTAGTAAGTTTACGAGACTTCGATATAGTTTTAGTATTTTCTTATCTCTTCTATAGAAGATATTTTTAGTTAGTAGTATAATAAATACTATTAGTAGTATTTATAATAATTCTAAAGGCGATTAGATAGATAACTTCTTTAGTCTAGTATAGATTTTACTATTATATACGAAAGCGATAGTATAGAGAAGTTATATTTAATTATCTTAGTTCTAATTATAGTAGATATAGAGATATATTTCGAGGTTCTAATTTAAACGCTTTATTTATCTATCTATTTAAGGATAGAAGATAGTACTAAAGCGCTTTTTATAAGCTAGATAGTAGTAGAATACGCTCTAATATATATTTATAAAAACTAACCCTTAGTCTAAGATAATACTATCGGAAATACTACTATTATAAACGATCTCTTAGAATATAAGCTTAGCTAGTTATACTATATCGATTCTAGAAATAATAGGAAAGTACTAAACTATCTTCGAGAATCTATCGATAATAACTAGAATCGAGTTATAGATACCGCTATTAAAGCCTTTTAAGGATAGAAGCCTAGTAATAAAGTCTATAGAGATATAGCGCTATAGTTTAGTAGAAACTTCTAGTAGCTTTAGTATCCTATAGGGTTTATATCGCTTAATTTTAGATCTCTAGTATATATTATATTTAGCGATATATTATTCGATATTCTTTATAATATCTTTCTATATATACTTAGTACTAATAGCTTCTTAAGTATATTACTTTCTATAATATCTAGCTATTAGATCGTTATAGTTATAGTATAAGATCTCTTACTATAGTAAAGTACTTTATAGTATATAGATTTTACTATTAAGATATAGAAGTCTATTATTATCGAAATCGTATTAATCGAGATTAGTCTATAGGGCTAGATTAGCTCCTTAGTCGTCTATTATAGTAGGTTCGCTACTATTTCGGCCCTTCTTTACTATCTTAATATCTTAGATATAAGAATCCTTTATTTACGTCGATTTAATTAGCTTAAGAAAGGACTTTAGAGCTTCGATTACGAAAGCTCCTTTATTAGTAGCCGCTATAGCGATAGTAATACGAGATACTTAAAACGTAAGCCTTTTATAAATTCTTCTAATCGAGATTATTACTATTAATATCTTATTATTAGTAATAGTATCTATTACTAGATATCTATTATTATTATTTAAAAACGGAGATCCTATAGACTTTATCTAATTAGGGTAAATATAAGAGAATTCGATCTATAATATACTTTCTAGTACTAATTTATAGTCGTTCCGATATTCTTCTAATATCTCTATAGTAGTAGAATCGGTAGTAATTATTATAACTTCTAGCTTTTTCTAGAATAAAGGAAGTATATCTTTTAGCTTCTAGGATTTAGTACTATTCTTAAAGCCTTTAAAGTAGTCGGATCTTCTAGATAGTCTATTAGAAGAATTAGCGGATCCCTTTTTATACTCGATAATAAAGTTATATATTATAAGCCGTTTAGCGATATAGGCTTATTTTCTAGATAAGATCTATATAGTTATAAAGTATTATAGATTATTATAGTCGATTAGGACCTAAATCGGATATATAGCGCTATCGAGATAGTATTACTAAACCTTAAAGTATTTAGAGATAGCTATTAACTTCTTATTAGATATACTATATTAAATCTATAGTTCTATAAAGCTATATAAGTAATATATAATAGGATACTAGTAGTATTATTTAGGATTTTCTATTAACGGCTATAGTATAATATCTATATAAATAGTATCTAAAGCGTCTATAATTATATAAATTAGTAGTAATAGATTAAAGTATTTAAAAAGCGGAGCTTTTTAAAAGGCCTACTTTAGCTCTTTAAACGTATTATTTACGGCTTCTAACTATTCCTATAGATCTCTAACTATAATACTCTTTCTATATTTATTTATTCCTTTATAGCTACTAGCTAGGAGATCGTTTAAGGATTAAGTAATATAGGAGTAGTTCTATATAAATCGCTAGTAGAAGTTCGCGAATTCTAAAAATACTTAGATATTCTAATAGTACTATAGTATAGACTATTTAGCGATACTTCTAATATATTTTAGATCTATTTCGATTCTATTAGTAGTAATTACG
The DNA here is from genome assembly GCA_014298035.1 of Pseudocercospora fuligena. Taxonomy (NCBI): domain Eukaryota; kingdom Fungi; phylum Ascomycota; class Dothideomycetes; order Mycosphaerellales; family Mycosphaerellaceae; genus Pseudocercospora; species Pseudocercospora fuligena. Next base: position 131,745 of record JABCIY010000318.1, on the reverse strand, counting down.
AACTCTAGGAAATCGGTTCTATCTTTATAGAACTCGTACTTAGAGGCTTTAGTATATAGCTTCTATTCTCGTAGCCGCTATAGGACTTATCGTATATATTCTCGGTATTCTTCTTCTATCTTAGAAAAGATAAGAATATTATCGAGATAGATAACGTATTTATAGTCTAATAGTCTAGCTAAAGCGCGATTAATATATAACTAGAATACTACTAGTATATTCGTAAGTCCGAATAGTATAACTAAGTATTTAAAGAGACTATATATAATAGGCTAGATATATAGTAACGTATAGGATACCCGTTAACCGATAAGTCGATAGAAGGTAGAACTAATAAGTATATATTCGAGTATACGTACGACGCTACGTAAAAAGCCTACGCGTTATATATACGGCGTATACGCTAAGGTAAGCCTTAGTAGAAGATATTACCTCCTCGAGGTCCTTATACTATAGCGAGTCTTAAATACGGTTTTCTACTCGTTATCTTTATAAATATAGAGCTAGTAGTAGATATCTTTTAGATCTAATTTACTAAAGATCTTTATCTATCCGAATTAATCTATTATTTCGCCGATAAGTAGTAGTAGATAGCGGTTCTTAATAGTAACTCGATTAAGTCTATAGTAGTTAATATATAGTCGTATTCTATTATTCTTTTTAGGAATAAAAAGGATTAGTATACTACTAGACGATTTACTTAGTCGAATCTATTCTTTCTTTAAAGTATTATTAATATATTCTTATAGAATCTTTAATTCTTCTTATAAGAGATTATAGATAAGTATTTATAGAAGCGACTTATCTTCTTCGAGCTCGATAGTATAGTTATACTTAATATACTATAGTAGGATACTAGCTAAATCTATATTAAAAACGTCCTTATACTTATAGTACTATAGTAGGACTCTATTAGTATATATTATTAGCCCTAATCTATATAATCCTAGAATAGGTAGGTATATAGAAAGGGCTAGTAGTAGGACTAGCTAGATTAGAATATCCTACTAGATACGAGAGGAAATAGATAGATCTTATATATATAGTAGTTAGATATAGATAGTAGGATATAGATATCGAATATATAGAATCTCTTAGAAAATATAACTAAATTCTATTACTACTAGTCGTATTACTACCTTACCGGTATCGTTACTATATCTAATCTAAAGTCTAAAACCGTATATAAAAGTAACGCTATAAAAATCCCGATTAGCTACTAGCTAATAATCCTTTCTTACTTAAAGTTATAGTACGACTTTTCTATACTTAGCTATTACTTCCTCTAAAAATACTACTAAAGGAAACCTATCTACTCGCTTAAATATTAATCTAAACTCTAAATACTATATAAATCTAGTACTTTAATTAATTATTTTATTCTATTCTCTATTAATACCTAGCTTAAAAGTCCTTTTTCTAGAAGGTAATTCTTTTTCTAATTTCTTATACTTCCTATCTAAGCTTAGTTTCTACTATATCCGTATTACTAGTACTTATTAGAATATATAGTCTAGTTAGTAACCTAGTAAGGGATACTAAGGCAGACTAGATTATATAATAATAGTTATATAACTAGTCTAAGCTAATACCTTTTAGGTTTAGCTCTAACCTATAGATAATAATAATATACTTACTATTCCTACTTTAGCCCCTACTACTCCTTATAGCTTCTATTATAGTTTATAATCCATTTATACCTATCGGCCCTCCTTAGCTCGATAGATTATAAGCCCGGGTTTGTAACTATAAGGTAGAAGACTAAAGTAGTATAGGTTACTCCTAAACCTATAAGTCTAGTCCTAGAAGGAAGAGGTAAAATAGGAGAGGGAGACTCGAGGTAGACCTATATATATTATATAAAGAAGCTCTATATATATAAGTTATAAAAGAACCTAGTAAGGTATACTTATTAATATATATTAGATTACTAGAGTATAAAGGGAATAGATAAGCCTAAGTTTTAAGTACCTTTAGATAAGCCTTAGATTTAGTACTTAGTATAGCTAATACCCTAACCTATTTATAATAGTTAGGAAGGACTTAAGGAAGTTATTTGCCCTATAGAGTAGGAATCTATACTAAGTTTTTAGTAACCTTAAAAAAAACTAATAGGCCTAGTAGAGCTAGGGATCTACTAACTAAGGAAGATAGCTATCTAGAAACTATTATTTTTAGAGTAAAGAAAGAGCTTAGTTCTAGAGTTTATTTAGGTTTAATTTATAGAAGAAATTATAGATTAAGAAGGTAGAATTAGTAAGAGAAGGGCTATACTAATCTTAATAAGAGACAATTAGAGAATATAGTTTAGTCTCTAGGAGAATAACCTTAAAGGAAAAGGTATATATTAGGTTATCTCTAACTTATAGATACTATAAGTATTAGAAGAGAGTACTCCTACTCTTTAGGGACTTAAGTACTCTAGATATAGCCTAGAGTAGAGGAAGGCAAATATAATAGCTAGATATAAGCTATTTATCTATCTTTCTAAAGATAATTAAGAGGAAATCCTTAAGAATAAGAATACTATAGATATTTAGATAAAGATAAGGTCTAAATATAGTAAGGTATATACTATATATACTATAGTAGTTATAAGGGAGTATATTACCTTTAAGATATTAGATAAATAGACAATTAGGAAGGCTTAGGTATATCTTAGGAATCTTAGTAGAAGGATTACTAAGATAGACCTAAAGGAGAGTTACTATAAAGAACTAGAAAGGAAGATAAAATACCTCCTAGATACTCTCCTATCTAAGTACTAGAGTATAAAAGATACTATCCTAGCCTAAGTATTTATAATACCTAACTAGATACTTATACTCCTAGAGTTATATAAAGCAAGATTATAAGAAGATAGTAGGATAGCTATATTTACTAAGAGAGGTTATTAAGTAGGAAGTAGTAAAGATCTATTATACTTCCTATATAAAGGGAAGTATTAGGTTAAGGAATACCCTAGTCTAGATAAGGCAAAAGTAGCTATTAAACTAAAGTAGAGCTATAAGATAGTAAAGAAACAATCCCTATCTAGAGCTAGGAGGGGATCTTTACCTAATAAAGACTAACTAAAAGAGATAGTAAAGAAACTAAGCCTAAAGATATAATCCCTAGAAAAGAGATCTAGGAAGCTATCTTCTAAGAAAGCCTATATAGTATAAGATATAGAGGTATCCTCTAAATTATCTCCTCTATCTAAGGAAGAAGATATTAATAAGATAGCTTATTTAACTATAGAGACAAAAGGCAAGTATAAGCTATCTAAATAGCTACTTAACTCTTATACTTCTACCTATATAACTAACTAAGAATTACTCTTTAGAGATCTAAAGCCTCTCGAAAGGAAAAAGTAGATTAAGATTAGAGGTAGCTACTTAATAGCTATATATATTAGGAATATAGTAATAGGTAGAAGGAAAGGTAAACAGATTATATTAAAAGGTATTCTCTTTATACCTAGGCTTAGAGTTAATCTTATTTCTTAGAACTAATTTAGTAAGTAGTTCGGTATTTAACTACTAAAATTTATACTTTATTTACCTAATAGAAGGCTAGTTATCTAGATAAGGCTTTTAGGAGGAGTACTATTTATTAAAGAAATTAGCTAAGACCTAAATAAACTTATATATATATACATTCCCTAGGATTTAGTAAATAAAAATACCTATATATTTGTAGCTTAGACTAACTAGGATTAGTAGGAGCTATAGTATAGAAGAGTTAGATACTTTAGAGAAGGACTAGTAAGAGACCTTTATAAAGTAACTAATCTAAAGGACAAAATTCCTATCCCTATAAAGTATTAGCCTTATAGAGTATATTCTCTAGCTAAGATAAAGAAATATAGAGGTAAGGAGACTAAGAGGAAGCCTACTAGGCTCTCCCTTATTTTAATTAATATCTATAGACTATTGCCTATTTTAAGGCTTAGTTTTAAATAGTAGCTTAAGATTATTAATAACTTCTTAAGAAAGAAGTAAACTAGTCTACTAAAATTAAGAGAAGATATAATAGATACCCTATAGGAATAGAAAAGAAAAGCTAAACTATAATTAGGGAATTAGCTTTAGGTAGTAAGAAGTAATAGAGTAAGGGAATTACTTTTATTACTTAAGTAGTAGGAGAAAGAATCTAGAATCTCCTACTATATAACTAAGGTATATAACTTAATCTAAAATAGAGTTATAGAAAGGTTAATCCGGATATCTAAAGAATATATTAGGGCTATACTTAAAGATTCAAATATACTAGTTAAATTCTAGCTAGAAGTATTAGATACCTATACTATTATAAGAAATGCCCTACTAAATAGGCTAGATTTTAATAGATTCAAAGTTTTACCTAATAAAGCTTTTACTAGAAAGAGATCTTCTATATTATACTTTAGGGTTTAGGGATATAAAGTAGTTATATATATAGATACTAAATCTTAGCTAATTAGGATAAGATTAGACAAACTAATAAATAGGGGAAAGAATACTATGTTTATTAGATATATGCCTAATATATCTAAGATATAGCTATTCTAGGAGCCTAATATAAAGGCTATAAGGGCTTATAATAATACTATCTAGTTTAAGAATAAGAAAGGAGGGGATATAACCTTAAATATTCCTAGACTTAACTAGCTAAGCTAAGCCTTAGTAAGAAACCTAGTTAGTAGACTAAGAAAGGAGAAACTAGATCTAAAACTATTATATATTTAACTACCTCTACTACTAAAGGATATTAAGTAATATTAGGTAATAGCTAATCTAGAAGAAGAAAACAAGAATAAAAAACAGTAGGCTCCTAATTAGAGCTAAGAGAAACCTTAGTAAGATAACTAGAATATCTAAGCTTAGGAGGGGAATTTAAAGAGAAGAAGATTAATTTCTAATAAAGGGTTAAGAGAAGAAAGAGTTTATAGTATAACTATAAGATTAACTATATAGAAAAGACTAAGAGAATTAGAGGATAAAGAACTCCCTAAAGCAAAATATTATAGAGCCTTTATCTATATAATAAAAGACCTAGATCTAAGTATAAACTAGATAGAAGAACTTCTAGGATATATCTATAAGGTTATATTCCCTACTTTTATACTAGGGATTATATAAAGATAGGAGGTTCTAATTCTAAGAACCTACTAAGAGGTAATATAAGATCTAAAATAGGGTTATATATAGGAAGAGGCAATCTAGAAAGAGCTAATTATACTTAGAAGTAACTATACTTAGGATTAGGTAGTTCTACTAAAAGGAGCAAACCTAGTTACCTTAAAATAGGTATTTAATATAAAGAGACTAATTAGTAGAGCAATTAATAAGTTTAAAGTAAGACTAGTTATAAGGGGTTTTTCCTAGAAATTTAGGGTAGATTTTTAGGAGACATTTATACTAATAGTAAGGCATAATATACTTAAGGTATTTATAGCTACTATATATAAGAAAGACCTAGAATTGTACTAAGTAGATATAAACAATACATTTACTAAAAGTATCCTATAGGAAGATATCTTTATAATTCCTCTACTAGGAGTAGAAATCCTATAAGGTATAGCTCTAAAAATCCTAAGGAGCTTATATAGCCTAAAACAAGTAGTAAGAGACTAGAATAAGCTATATATCTTAAAGCTAGAGAAAATAGGGTTTTACTAATTAGAGGTAGACCTATACTTACTTATTTATAAGAGTAGGAACCTAATAGTTTTAACCTATATAGATAATATTCCTATTATAGTACTAAAACTAGAAGATATTCTTTAGTTTAAGAAAGAACTAGGCAAGGTATTTAAAATTAAAGACCTAGGTAAACTAACTAAAATTCTTAGGATAAAGCTTACTAGAGATAGAAAGAATAGTACTCTAAAGCTCGACTAAGAATATTATATCTAGGAAAGCCTTATAAAGTTTAGAATAACTAAAGAAATAGCCTACCTAACCTTATTACCTCTTAATAACTAAAGAGTCTAAGGAAATCTAACTTAGATAAAGAGAGATATAATAAGATAGAGTACTAAAGCTAAAATAGTATATAGATATAGCTAATAACTATAATAAGACCTAATATTGCTTTTACCCTTAGAAGACTTAGATTATATATATTAGATCTATCTAAGAGATACCTAAAAGTACTTAGGAAACTAGCTAGATACCTAAGATTATTCCTAAGCCTAGGTTTAATATTTAGAAGAGGAGGAGGAAAGCTAATTAGATATTTAGACTCTAATTATATAATAGACAAAGCTAATAGAGTCTTAATCCTTAGAAGTATCTTCTTTCTCTATAGATTACTAGTTTCTTAGATAAGTAAGAAGCAAAAGTTAGTTATTATATCAACTATAGAAGCTAAGTATATAGTAATAAATATATATATAAAGCAATCTTAGTTCCTTATAGTACTCCTAAGGGAGATAGACTATATATAGTTAGTAGGAGAATATTTATTTCAACTACTAATTAAAGGAAATTCTAATATAGTAAATAAGATTAGACCTATTTAGATTATAGGTAATAACTAGGTAGCTTTAACTCTTATTAAAGATACTTATACCTATAAGAGATTAAAACATATTAATATTAGCTTTAATAAGGTTAGAAATCTTTAGTAGTAAAGAAAGATTATAGTAGAATATACTCTAATAAAAGAGATAGTAGCTAATAGCCTAACTAAGCTAAAGATAGGGCTATAGTTCTAGTAATTTATAAGGCAATTACAACTTATATAAAAGGCAATAAAAGTGCCTACTTAAAGGCGATTAACGCCGTTAAGTAAATAAGATACTAGGCTTAAGAATTGAACTTAGTAGATTAAATATACTATACTAATCTAGAAGCTATTATACCTAATTAGCTAACCTAGAATCTTTCCTAAATATAAATATAAGTAGGATATAGTAGTTTAAAAGGAAAGATAAAAGAATATAATAGAAACAGATTATTAGGATTTGTTCTACTATATTAATTCTAGATTAAAGAATTAAACCTTACTAGTTAGATATACTATACTAACTAGGAGACTACTATATCTAATTAGCTAATTGAAATTCTAAATTATATATATTTATTCGGATTAGACTTAGAGACTAACTATTCTAAGTAGAAGTATTAGAATATATAGTCTAGTTAGTAACCTAGTAAGGGATACCAAGGCAGACTAGATTATATAATAATAGTTATATAACTAGTCTAAGCTAATACCTTTTAGGTTTAGCTCTAACCTATAGATAACAATAATATACTTACTATTCCTACTTTAGCCCCTACTACTCCTTATAGCTTCTATTATAGTTTATAATCTATTTATACCTATCGGCCCTCCTTAGCTCGATAGTACTATAGATATTAGCCTCTCCTTCGACTATATACTATAGTAGATACTTACTCGGATTATCGCGATTAAGGAAGAAGCTATACTTCTTACTATAGAAGTTCTACTTAAGAGTATATATACTCTTAAACTTCTATATAAACTCTAGAATAGTAGTCTATCTCTACTTAGTAAGATAGTTATTCTACTACTTAACTAAGAAGTAGAGAACTTTACTAATCTCGCTAACTATCTCGTAATCGTTCTAGTATAGATTACTAACTAAAGCCCTAGAAATAGAGTTTCTAAGATCGAGGTATACTATAGCTAGAAACTTATATAGAATAGTACTATAGTAGTTCGGATAGCCGAATAGAGATATTAGTCCTAGTATTAAGTCGGTATAGATAGTATAGAGTTTATTAAAGATACTAGTATTAGCTATTTCTAAGTTACTATTCTCTTCTATCTTTATAAACTAAGATAGAATAGTTCTCCGAATATTCTTTCTACTAAGAGCTCTATATAGAAGTATTAGACTAGTAATCTATACTAAGTTCTTCTTATATAGTTATATCTACTACGAAGTACCGAGCTCTTTTAAATCCTTCTTAGTTAGAGTCTTATTAGTAATCTTATAGATATAGTTATTACTTAATATATCGCGATTCTTTAGATTCTTAAACTAGATCTCGAACTTCTTAGGCTTATATAGACTAGATATAATCTTAGTATAGTTATTATTAGCTTTATTATCTAAAGAAATACTATCCTAAATTATTAAGGTTCTATATCTATTCTATATATTAGTAATATTTAGGTTAATATAGTAGAAACCTATAGCGCTTATATTCTCCTTAATCTTACTAACTACTAGATACTAGTACTTAGTATAGTATAGATAGAAGATAAGATATAAAGCCTTATCCGGTTAGTAAATAGTATATATTAGCTAGTAGAATAGATCTATATATACTAGCTAATTATAGAGACTATAGATTATATTACGTATCTAGCTAAAGTTTAGCTTTCTACTAATATATCGCTAGTACTACTAGTATATATCGAACTTCCTAAATATATATTCCTTAAGAGTCTTAAAACTATCCTAATCCTTACTCTTTAAATCTATCGTCTTCTACTAGTCTATAGTACTAGCTATCTATACTAAGCTATTATTATACTAGAAATTCTAATCCTCTTTACTAAACCTAATATACTAGTAAGTAAATAAAGGATTATTCGCCTACTAAGAAGATAGTATTCGAATTACTATATCTCGATACTAAATAGACTAGAAACGATACGGACTAAGAGCTCTATCCTATATATCTACTAGCTTTACTACTATAATAAAGAGGTCTAAGAAGTTAGCCTTAAACTATCTAAATCCTATAATATTAGATTATCTTATAATCTTAATTAAGTTCTAGTATAGCTCGAAGTTCTTCGAAGAACTAATAACTATTCCGAATACTATAATAACGAACTTTTATAAGTACTTATTATATAGCGGCTATTTATTCTTCTCGTTCTCGTAGTTATACTAGTAGCTCTTAGTAAGGCGATACTAATAGTTATCGGCGAAATAAGTATAATTATTCTTTTATATAATATTTAATATACTAATAATAGTTAGGCTTATAGTACTAGAATAGATACTATAGTACTTCTTTACTTTATCTACTAGAAGCTAAGTATTACTAGTATAAGAGACTCCTAACGTATTTAACCCTCTATAGCTATAAGTAACTAAGCTCTAATTCGATCTAGAAGCTAGTAGTCTACTAGATATATTCTACTAAGTAGATACCTTAGAAGGAGTAGATATCTTTAATACTAGTACTAGAGCCTTCGATAGTATAGATATCTTAGATAAAGCTAAGCTCTTCTATTAAGCCTATATACGAGTAGAACTCTACTATATAGATTTAGGAGCTTTTCCTTCTATAGACTTAGTAGATATAGGGATCTTATTCTAAGTACTAGCTAGATCGGATAGTATCTATAAGAGAGCGCTTATACTAGGAGCTTTACTAGATTCGGCCTATATACTACTATCTCTAGTAGTCTTCTTAAATATCGTATTTTTTAGTACTAGATAATCCTTTAGATCTATATAGTATTCCTTATTATTAGCTTAAACGATAAGCTATAAGTAACTAAAGCTATACTTAATACTATTCTTAGCTAGAGTATTATAGATTAGCGCTCCTAAATTCGCTAATATAATATCGTTCTTCTCCTTCTAGTAAGTAGAGTCCTTCTTTTTATTCTACTACTTCGAGTCGATATTAGAAGGCTAGTATACTATACTAGTAGATTAGTTCGTAGCCTTATATAATAGTCGCTAGACGATACGCTTAGTAAGCTTAATATAGCCCTTCTTCCTATTAGGAAACTTATTAATAAAAATACTTAGATTCTTAGAATACTCTTCGTAGTTAAAGAAGTTATACTCTATTATACGATTCTAGAAATAGATACTATATAGCTACTAACTAGTACTATAGGCTATCTCTTTATACTTTCGAATATTCTATCTACTATTAATAGTATTCTATAGATTATTAAGGCTACTAGCCTTATTTAGTAAGATAGCTCTATAGACTATATTCTTATTATTCTAATCTATAGCGCTATCGACTACCTCCTATATTTAAGAGATACTAACTATAAAGCCCTTAACTATACTATCGATAGATTAGAATATCGACTTAACTAAGATATAGAAAATAATAGGATTATTAGCTTTTAACTCGATTAATACTTTTCTAATCTCTTTAGCGTTCTTATAGCTAGTAATAAGTTAGTTTATATAGCTATTAAACTTAGTAAGTTTAAAGATATAACTAGTCTCGTTTTACTAAAATATAGTTACGAGTAGATCGATACTATTTAGAATAAAGTAGCTTTTCTCGTAAAGTATAGTAAGAGGGATCTTATAAATATAGATTAGTCTATAAAGATAGTAAACTACTAACTCTTTTAGTAGTAACTAGAGTATTCTTATATAAAGTAATAGTAGTTATAGATAGTTAATAGACTAGAGGTTTACTATACTTAGTATTACTTATTATACTTAGATATTAGTTAATAAAGAAGAAAGGAAGTTAATCGTATAAAGAGCCTTCTTTTTATACTACTATATAGAATCTCGTATCTTCTATAATATAAGCGCCTTCTATATATAATACTACGACTAAATAATATATTCCGGTAAATAATATACGATACGAATAACTATCTATCTAGAGTAAATAATCTAAGTAAATTATATAGTATATAAAATAAACTAGATAGATAGCTTCTAGAAGGATCTAGATAATATAAAGTAAACCTAATAGTAGATATAACTATTATCTAGCTCGACTTTTAATAAGTAGATAATAAATATAATAATCTAGAATTAGAGTATATCGCTATAGATAGTATATATCGCGCTAGTACTAGATTATAAAAGTTATCCTTCTTAGAGGATAATTTAGAGATTTCGTAATTTTCTTAACTTTCGACTCTCTAAGAGCTACTATCTACTAATTCTATACTATTAGTAGTAATATCTACTCGTTCTATATTATTAGTAGTAATATCTACTAGTACTATAGATAAGTAGATCTCTACTAATTAGTAGTACTATAATAGTAGTATTATTACTATCTATAAATATAATAGTAGGTCTAGAAACTAAAGAGTATAGACGAAATACTTAGACTATCCTTAACAATATATCTAGAGATAAGATCTTAGATAACTAGACTATAGAATATATTAGAGCTATAATAAAGTATATTAGAAAGGCCTTTCTATAGTCTAGAGATATAGCCCTTCCTACTATAGTAGATATATAGTATTTAAGTATTAGAAGTTTATAGACTATCTATCTACTATAGAGAATATATAGTATTTAAATATTAGAAGTTCGTAGACTATTTATTAGTCTTCTAACTTTAATAGGATATAGCCTTTCTTTATTTTAGGACTTACTTTATACTTATTAGAGAGTAGCCTATATTACTAGATATTCTAAAACGAGCTATCTATCTATATATCTCGCTAGATATCTTATATCTCTATTCTCTTATACTATTCTCGCTCCTCTTTTTCTATTTCTTTAACTTAAATCTATAGAAATAGATACTCTCCTTCTATAGTAGTATCTATTATAATATCTTTCTTCTTATTACTACTATTCTTACTATCTAGTATTTCTTCTCTCCTATATAGCCTCTTATTTCTATATAGCGATAAATCTTTCTATTCTTCTATTTCTTTCTTATTTCTTTCTATTTTTTCTTCTAATTCGAGATCTATCTCTAGTAGATTATATACTATATAGAAGAGTCTAATCTTTTTTAGTACTATTTAAGAAAAGATTTCTTCTATAGATATACTATCGTATTTATTTAGTTAGTAGATATCTAGCTACTCGCCTAGCTCGTCTATATAGTATAGTCTCTATAAATATTTTTATATCCGAAAAGATCTTTTCTAATAGAAAGCTAACTTTTCTAAGAAGAAGGTCTTAATCTCGGATCTATATACTATTACTAGGATATCTAGCTTTAGAGGCTCTAGAGTAATATTCTTAGTCCTATTCTAGTATTTAGTTATCTAGTCTCTTATACGAGCCTATTTTACTTATACTTCTTTATATATTATATCTATTTCTACTAGTATCCTTATTCGATACTCTAGAAGGATTATTCTATCTCGAATCTTAGACTAGTCTATAATAGTATATATTATAAACTTAACTTTAATTAGAAGAACTACTTTTCGTCCTATTATTAGATATATAGGGATAAATCTAGTTATACTATAGATAGTTATTTACTCTATAAATAATACTACTTTAAGGTATCTCTTCTAGTTCTTAAAACCTCTATTTATTAACTTAGATAGGATATCTATAATAGTTCTAAATCTAACCTCGATTATAGTATTACTTTTAGGATAGTATACTAAGATCCGTATCTTCTTTATATCTATACTCTCTAGTAGTAACTATATTTCTTTTAGATACTACTTCGATCTATCTATTATAATTTTATATAGTATATCCTATTTATAGAATATCTCTTTCTAAATAAATATAGTAATATATCGAGTCTTAATCTTCTTTCTAGATAGATTATATACTTTCCCTTCTAGCTATCGACTAAGAGTCTTCCTTACTATAATAATAGAGCTACTTTTATTAATATATATTATATCTAGAAACTATTAATCTCCTACTATCTAAGTCTCGTATAGATATAACTTAGAAGTATATATCTTTCCTATTCGGAACGAGTACTACTTATATATCTTATAATACCGAGTATAATTACTATATATTCTATTCTAGTAGTATAGCTATTAGAGAAGATTATATATACTATCGATATTATAGTAACTATTCTACTTATATAATACTAGTAGGATCTTCTTTCTATTCTCTAGATTATCGATTACTCTCTATAGTAGAGTATTCGGCTTTCGCTAGTAGAATAGATATTTACTCTTAACTAGATACTATCTCGACTTCTTTAATAGATATCTATACTCTAACCGGCTTATCTATAGCGGTCTTTATAGAAACGTTTTTATATATACTATTTTCTACGATTCTAGTAATATATTTCCTCTTAGTAGATCTATCTATTCTAGCTCGCTTACTATAGATACTAAGCTAGTATTTCTATAGAAGCCTATAAAGAAGTCCTTATTAATAATAGTCTCTATATTATTTTCTTCCTTAAGCTCTACTAAGTCTTCTTTAGTAGATAGCTTTCTTAATAGTATATCGATAGTACTATACTTCTTACTAGATATATATTATATTTTAAATATAAAGAGTCGAATCTAAATAAGCTATCTTATTATTATAGTATTTAGTAAATCTATAGTAGCCTTATTTAATTAATATACTAGAGTATTCGTATCGATCTTTAGTATAAAGTATATACCGAATAGCTATAGCTTAAGCTTATATAGTACTTTAAGGACTTTAAGATATTCTAATTTACTAGTATTATATTTCTTCTTAGCTAGTATCTATAGTCTACTCTCGTATCTTACTAGATATCTTTACTTCGGGTTTATAGGATTAGCCTATATTAGTATCTTACTATATCCCTTAATACTAGAATCTACTATTATAATAATCGGACTATCCTTATTACTATAGTTAATAGACTTAAGTACTAGAATACTAATAAGCTTCTTAATAATCTTCGCCTTTATCTCTACTTATATAGGTTCCTATTCGAACTTCGTCTATTCTTTCTATAGTAACTAGAATAGTAGTTTAGCTACTAGTATAAAGTACTTAATTTAAATACGGAAGTATACTACTACTTCGAGAAAGATATATACTTCTTTAATACTAGTAGGGTCTAGCTAGTCTCGGATCTTTATAATACGCTTATTATCTAGATATCTACTATACTCGTCTATAATATAGCTAACTACTCGAACCTTTCGATAAAGGAACTAAAGCTTACTAAATACTACTATTATATTCGTCCTTTCTAAATTATAGAAGACTATATTAATAGATATAATATATTCTATAATAAATCTTCGAATACTAGGCTCTATTTCTTTATTATTATATCGCGACCGAGGATCTTTAATATTAATATTATCTAGAAAGGGTAATACTAAATACGAGATATACTCTATTAAGATAATAGTTATAATCCGAACGAACTAGCTAACCGAGTTAGTAGTACCCTATAGTAGTATAGTCTATTTTAGTAGACTAAGAGGTTAATCGAATCCCGTAAGATCTCTATTAATCTATACTAGTATAACTTAGTTATATCCCGAGAAGATATTAACTAGAATAGTAATTACTAACTCTATAAACTCCTTTAAGAAGCTATCTATATCTAGAGATAGGTTAGTATCTCGAATTATTACCCGATTAAACTCTTATACTATATTAATTAGATAGTACTTCTTTAGTTCTTCTAGAGCTATTTTCTTCTAGACTAGAAAGATCGGATTTTAGTAAGTACTATAACTATTCTCTAGAGTATTTACTTTAAGCCTATCTCGTAGTATCTTCTTAATAATCTTCTTTATTACTAGATAAAGCTAAAATTCTAGATACTACTATAGCTTATATAGTATAGTATATATTTCTTATAGAAGTACTATCTCCTCTCGTATTTTATCTAAATACGTAAAGTTAAAAGTAAGTACTATCTTTCTATTATATAGTATTTCCTTAATAAGATCCTTTTCTTTTAGTAGTAGATCGTATCCGAACTATAGGCCTTCGAAAGCCTTCTTAGATATACGAGAACCTCGTTCTATATTCGAGAACTTCTTAACTAGATAGATACTATTATATAGACTAGTATCTTCTAGAAGTAGAGCCTCCTACTCTAGATATATTTATTTCTAGTTCTTAATACCTCTAGATACTAAGCTATCTATTATTATTATATCCGTATCTACTAGTCGTACTTTATTAGCTTTCTACTTATATAAGATATAGATACTCGCTTAGCTATATCTTACTTATCTCTCTACTATTACTAGTCTATTAATTTATACTATATAAAGGACTTCCTAGTTAGATAGTCTATCTTTAGAAATATCTCTAATATATACTTTTAATAGTAGATCTTCCTTATTATATCCTAGTTCTAGTAGATTCTCTTAAAACTATAGAGGGATATAATTATATTCCTCTTTATATCTAGTATCGTTATAACGTAAAATATTATATTATTTTATAATATTTTTATTTAGAAGAAAGTCGCTCTTCTAGAAGATAACTTTAGAATTTTAGGAGCTACTATCTTATATAGTCTATACTTCCGCTAAGCGCTAATTCTAATAACTAACCTTTCTATCTTTCTTTCCGTATCTACTATCTATTATAAACTCTAGTATATCTATATACTAGTAAACTCTTAGCTCTTTTAAAAGATTAATATATTCTATAAACTCTATTATATAGTATACTAACGCTATCTATATAGTAGTACTCCTATTAGTAAAGAGGCTACCTATTCTTTTCCTAAAGTAATAGCTTTACTATAGAACTAATTCTTAAGAGTTATAGTCCCTTCTTTCCTAGATATTACTATAAAGATTATCCTTTATCTATTATAAGTATAAATCGAACTCTTCTAGGACCTATTATTATAGTTCTTAGAGGCGAGTCTATTAAGTTATATCTATAGTCTTCTAAGAAGGATTAGAATATAAATATTCTTACTTACTATAAATAGGAAATATAACTCTATACTATATACTATATACCGGACTATAGTATAATCTATAAATTAACTCTAGCTACTAATAGTACTAAGCTAGTAGTACTCTATTTAGACTAGAGCTAGCTTATAATACTAGAGTCGAGTAATACTAATAATATAGATCTCTATATCTTTATCGATAATACTCTCTACTTTTAGTCTACTAATATATATTTTAATCTAGGGACTAGCTATAACTATAAATAGTATAGAAGCTACTAAGATATTAATCTAAGTTATATCCTTATATAGCTTATAGATAGGAACTATCTTCTCGATAGTAGTATAATTCTTCTACTATCTATTCTATATATCTATTCTAAGTATAAATATTTCGGCCTCCGTCTTCTAAACTTAACTATTAGGAGATATCTTTATCTACCGAGACGACCGAGTATATATTCTAGCTATAGTAGCGATAGGATTCTATATTTCCGATACTAGATCTAATCTAGTATAGACCGAACTAGATTTAATATTATTATTAAATCCTACTCGAGCTACTATTACTCTATAAGGATTACTATATCGAGCCTTTCTATAGTCCCTTAACTAGTTCTAGTAATCTAAATTATTCGGAATATATATATCTATACTACTAGAAATATTCTTACTATATTTCTATATATCTTCTTCTATTATTAGAGGATACTTAGCTCTAGCTTATATATCTAACTAGAATAGTTCTAAGTTACTAAGTAAGGGTTCTTATTAGAGAGCTTACTTCCTAATATAATTATCTTACTAGAGGGATACTAGCTTAGAGTATATCTTCTTTATTTTATCTTAGATAGAAGTAATAGATATAGACTTACTATCTAGATACTCGTACTTCTAGTTAGGTATTTCTTTATCCTCTACTTCTACTATAGTCTAGCTAAGCGAATTAGGACTTCCTATATAACTATTATCTTTATAAGTACCTTCTAGAGTAGTAGTCTTCTTAACGAGTCTCTCTAGTACTTACTTATATTTAGTAGTAGTACTCTTAGCTATATCTACTACTAGCTTAGTAACCTTAGATACTAGTTTTCCTAGTAGCTAAGATAGACTATTCGATTTCTAGACTAGCTCCTTTTCTCTAGCCTATTATACTATATTAGTAGTAGTATTCTTATAGTCTTATACTATCTTTACTAGAGCCGCGAACGTACTTATATCTTTAGAGCTATCTACCTACTCTAACTTACTAGTCCTTACGAAATTACTATACTTATTATACTCTTTAAGTACGTATCTAGATACTATCTCTCTAATACTACGAACTATAATCTAATCTAGTATAAATACTAGTACTATATTAGCCGACGACTTTTTCTCTTCTAGCTTTATTACTATAATATCTAGTACTAACTATACCGAAGAAGGTTAGTATACTATAGATTATTAAGATAGACTAGACTATACTATCTATTCTATAGCTAGAGAATTACTATACTAGAGCTAGCTTTCGGTATTATACTAAGAGTTTAGTCTATCTCTCTCGATACTAGTATAGTCTTTTTAGCTCTACTCCTTCTAACGAGTATCTATACTAAGCTTTATATCGAAGATAATAGCTATTCTAAACTTCTACTTAAGTAAAGATAGTATTTTATATAATCTTAGCCTTATCCGATTAAGCTATCTTATATATAATAAATCTACTCGATTACCGGATTCTAGAGATCTACTATAGTAGAGTCTTCTATTCTCTCTTTTATAATAGAACTCTCTAGCTATTAGGTTCTCTATTACTAGATAGTTAACTTATAGATAGATTATATCTCTATAATCGAAGTACTTACTAACTATCTATAGAGTAATACTATTCCGAATATTATATATATTAATCTTATCTATAGTTAATATATTATCCTATAGCTATATAATAGAAACTACTTCTACTATATTAACTTATAGTATTCCGGATACTCTATACTACTAAACTATTAATAGCTATATAGATATAGCTATAGTATTATCTAGATCTCTAGTATAGAGATAGAGTATTATCTTATCTAATCTCTTACTAATCTCTTCTATTTACTACTATATATTTATCTATAGAGCTAGTAGCTTATTTCTCTTAGTAGAAGCCCTTTATTCTATATCCTATCTTAACTTTTAGATATAAGTATTAGCTATCTTCTTTTCTTCGAATAATATAAATCCTTATCTATCCTTAATAAGATATCTAGCTAAGTTAAAGATCTTATTAAAGTCTCGGTATATTAATAGGTCTTATAGATATAACTCGTATCTCTTATATAGTCTCTTAGAGTAGAATACTAGTAATCCTATAAGAAATAGCTAGATTCGTTCGACTACTAATAGATTCTCTAGTAGTATCTTACTTAGAGTATTTCTATACTTATAGTAGTAGTTCTTAATATTATCTTTTTCGTCTCTTTTCTAAGAGTATAGATCTTTTAGCTATATAATACTATCTACTTCCTAGTAGATATTATACTAGCGATATTCTACTAATATAGCTTTCTTTAACTTCTTCTAGTTAGCTAGATTCTTAAATCTAGCTAAGATCTTAATATTATCTTATACTAGTATATTATAGTTTATTCGAAAGCGATAATATAAGATATCTCTATATATTAAGCTATACTCGATAATATAATTCTTAAACTATTTAATAAACTTAGTAGTATTATTTCTATTAAAGAGTAGATTCTCGGAACTACTAGACTATAGTAGTTTTAGTTATAACTAGCTTATTAGCCTTAAGAAGTTATTCTAGTTTACTATAATAATATTCGTTAGTTCTAGAGCTAGCGCTTCTAGCTATTTAGATAGGCTCTCGTTCGATATCTTTTTAATAGATATCTTTTTAGATATAGAGGATTCTAGTATAGAGAACCTCTTTAAAGAGGCTTCTAAACTATTATCGTCGTTATATAGTATACTAATATATAGATACTCTAGATAATCGGATAGTAAAGATATATTATAATAAAGTCGCTTTTCTAGAAAATAACTTTACTAGTTTAATAGATTAGTACTAAAAAATCGTTATATATCGCTACTCTACTAATCTAGAAACTCTTCTAAGTTAAGGTACGATACGATATCCGATATAGATAGTAAATAAGAGATAGATATATATAGGAGTTCTAGAAATCTCGAATATCTCTATATTTAAGATCTTCCTTCTACTATATATATACTATCTAAGTAAGAATCGAAAAGGTCGTCTAGATAGTATTCTAAAAGCGTACTATACTATCTTTCTAAAAGGCGGATATATACTAATTCTTCCCTTTTCTAGATTATAACTTCTAGATAGTTATCTTCTAGCTAGAGACTAGAAGTCTCTCTAGATAAGTAAGGTCTCTTCTAGCTAAAGCTAGATATTTATAATAAATCTCCGTTCCTAGACCGGTCTTATAAGTACCGTAATCTAGAAACGGTATATATAATATTATAGCTCTTTTACCTTTAGAAGATATTATCGAAATAATCTTTAGTAAAGACTAAGAGTATCTATAAAAGCAACGTTCCTATTTATTAAGAAATAGGACTATATTCTTTTCTAGTATACTAGAAAGTAGTACTCCTATCTATCTAAAGAATAGAACTATATCCTCGGAATAGGAATATATCTATTCTAGATTATATTTAGATTATAAATATTATAGATCTCTCGCTTTTAGAAGATACTATTAAAGCTATCTTTAGTAGAAGACTAAGAGTATCTATCTATACTAGAAAGTAATACTTATATTCGTTAAGGAATAGGACTATATTCTTTTCTAGTATACTAGAAAGTAGCGCTTCTATCTATCTAAGAAATAGGACTATATTCCTTAACTAAAATATTAAATAACTTAACTTTCTATACTATCTACTAATATATAGTAGGCTAGATAGTATTTATTACTTAAAAAACTCTCCGACTAGATAACTTATATTAAACCTAGAAACTAATTAACTATATATAGGATATCTTTATAGTAGATAAGATCGAATATCGATTAGAGTACTTATATACTAGATATCTATCTAAATTATATCGAATAGAGAGCCGATAACTTCCGTCTATTTTACTAAGTATACTAATAGATTTATACTACTATCTACTAGTTTAGCTAATACTATCTAGTTCTATCTCTTATATCTAAATCTATTACTATTCTTATTTATAAGAAGGTCCTATCTTCGGCTCTAGTTATTAGCCTTAATCTATATAATCCTAGGATAGATAGATATATAGGAAGAGCTAGTAGTAGAACTAGCTAGATTAGAATATTCTACTAGATATAGATAGAAATAGATAGATCTTATATATACGATAGTTAGATATAGATAGTAGGATATAGATATCGAATATATAGAATCTCTTAGAAAATATAACTAAATTCTATTACTACTAGTTATATTACTATCTTACTAGCGTCGTTACTATATCTAATCTAAAGTCTAAAACCGTACGTAAAAGTAATACTATAAAAAACCCGATTAGCTACTAGCTAATAATATTACTATAGTAACGAGATTAGTATATATTTAGCTTAAGAGCTAATATAGCTCTAGCGTACTTTTATAGATATTTCGGAATTAGTTCTATACTATAACTATAGCTAGCTACTACTAATAGGGTTTCCTTTTATCTAGATTAATAGTCGTTAGATTATAATTACTATCTTCTTATCTATTCGATATTACGATTATATCTTCGAAGGCGAAGGAGCCTATAGGCTTAACTATAGTAGTAATATCTTTATAAAGAGATATTAGAATAGGCTCGAAACTATCGAGATCTAGTATCTCTATAGATATAGTATATATACTATTTTCTAGAGAGAGATAGCTAGTACTATTAATAATAGATACGAGTATAGCTAATATTATAGATCTAGATTTAGTATTCTCGTCTTCTAGATCCTATATAAAGTATACTTTATAAAAGTTAATTAGAGGCGATATAGCTAAAAGCTAGTTCTATCTAAGGACTATATTATAGCTCTAGAAAGCTACTATCTAAAAGATTTAATCGACTTTTCTTAGCTTAGATTCGCTATCTTTAATAGTAACGGCGATCTAATAGGCTTTAAAAAGTATTATCTTATTATTATCGAGAAAACGAGTATTTAGGATTAGTAGATTAAGAGATTAGAGATCTAATACTTAAGAATAGTAGATAGAGATAAGATTTAGTTATACTCTATAGTCGATTAGGATCTAGAGTAGTCTTAAAGAGCTATCGATACTAATCTCTATATAAATATATTTTTCTTATTTTTTTATTTTTAGCCCTAACTATAGATTAGATAGATTAGTAATAAGAACGTCGTTTAGGTTATTATCTTCTATAATTAGGATAGCTATTTTTCTAAACTTTTCTTATTAGAAATAGAGACTTCTTTCTCCTATTTCTAGTACTTATAACTACTCTAACTAGAGACTTTAGCTAGCTTCTTATCCTTCTACTAATAGCTCTTCTAGGACTTAGAATCGTTCTAATAGTCTTTTAATATCTTATTAGCGTCGTTTCGGTTATAATTCTTAGCTACCGAAGGCTTTATTATAGTATTACTAGTCTAAGCCTTAATAAGATAGAGATAATTAGTCTCTACTTTAAGCTTATCTAGATTCTAGTATTAGAATAGGAAGTCCGACTCTACTATCTTATTAGTAATATAGTTAGGTAGCTTAGCGAAGTATAAGCTAATAGTTCTAGTATTAGTATAATTAATATTATAGAATATATATAATCTATCTTCTTAGACTTTTATATATTAAAAGAACTTACTAATAGATTAGTCTTATTTAAACGAAGCGTTATAGTACGCTTTCGTAAGCTTACTATATTAAGTAGATACTAGTTTAATAGTCTCTTTAATAAGATCTCTTAGCTCTCTCTATATTAGTAATTTAGTATCTATTCGGTAGCTAACTATATTCGCTAGTAACTTCTCTTCGATATCTTAGATAGTCTAGTAGATTCGGCGGTCGCTATCTTATAGTATATCTACTATCCGCTACTAGTTATTAATATTAGAATACTAGATATTATAATCTTCTTAGTACTTAGTCTTTAAAATTAGAGACTTTAAGTATAGAAGATCTCGAAAGGAATTATAGGCTTACTTTAGGAATACTTTATCGCCTTTTCTATTCTCTAATAAAAATAAGTCGGAACGTTTACATTTCCTATATCTTTACTTAAAGATATTAACTAGGACTTAGAACTATTTAAAATACTTCTTAAAATCCTTATTACCGAATATAGTTATATCTAGTATATTAAGTCTATTAATCTCTTCCTAAAGCTTTACTTTCTAATTAACTAGAGATACTAGAGAAGCTAGTTCTAAGACTAGTTCTTCTTAGATTATCTTAGTTATAACTAGAAACGTTTAGATACTAGAATTAGTATATAGTACTATTAGAGTATCCTCGAAACGATCT
The DNA here is from genome assembly GCA_014298035.1 of Pseudocercospora fuligena. Classification (NCBI taxonomy): domain Eukaryota; kingdom Fungi; phylum Ascomycota; class Dothideomycetes; order Mycosphaerellales; family Mycosphaerellaceae; genus Pseudocercospora; species Pseudocercospora fuligena. The sequence goes on along the minus strand of JABCIY010000318.1, from coordinate 109,786 downwards.
TCTTCTATATCTTCTTCTTCTAAGATTCTACTAATCTATAAATACTAGAATATAGAAAGTATTCTTAAAAAGGGATATTATTCTAGTAGTATTTCGATAGTTTATTATATTTCTAATACTATAGTTCTATTAGCGGATATAGTATTACTAGAGATCGTTTAGCTTATACTATAAGATCGAGAATATAAGGATATACTTAAAAAGAATTAGATATTTCTTCTAGTTCTCTTACTTAGTAGTATTTACTAAGATTAGCTAAGATTCTATAAAGTACTATACTAGTAATAGACTAGATATAAGAGAACCTTAAGTCTATACTACTATTCCTCTAGAGAGATAGAAGATATTATACTATAAGAGAAGTAAATAAATAGATATATAGATACGATATAGTAGTTAGATTTCTCTATATAATAATATCTAAAGAACTCGAAAGAAAGGAAGTAAATAAAGAGTTTTTATTAGTATACTAAGCTCTATAAATTAGATATAAGATACTACTAAAAAGATTACGAATTAGGTTTCCTAATAACTTTCTACTTATATTTAGTATTCTATAATAGTATAAAGAGCTCTTTTTTAATATCTTCTATTACTAAATAGTATAAGCCTTCTATTCTATTATTAATACTAATATCCTCTATATCGTCCTTATTTCTAGTAAGATATAGCTCCTAATCTAATCCCTAAGACGCCGTAACTACTACTAGTTTAATAACTATATAGCTTATAGATAAGTATATATATTTATTATACTTAATAGGATTAGTAAAGGCCTTATCTATCTACTAGAGCTATTCTTCGTTATTATCTTCTTTATTAGCTTCTTCTATATTAGTAATAGTCGCTATAAAGCGATCTATTACTAGTACTAAATAAGTATATTTAACTTTATAGTTTAAACTTTTAAGAGTTAGTAATTTAGTCTCCGAGTATAGCGGCACTAGAAGAGGCATAGTTATATACTAAACGAGTCTAATAAGAGCCTTGTTATTCACCTACAAGGCACTATACTAATTACTAACTAAGTGGACACTATAGGGTTGAATCCTAGTTATGCCGACGAACGCTCCGAGCGGACGAGTTTTTCAAAGGGATGGGTATGCAAAGCGGGTAATCTTCTATTGCATTGCAACATGCAACGTGGATCAATGATGTTCATTGAGTCTGTCGTCACACCGACTCCAATTGCCCGTTTCTACGCCGCGTCTGCCGCGTCGCGCCGAGAAACCACTCTTAGGAACAGTCCTCTAAAGTTCAACAGCATTATCATCGGAATAGCAAGCGCGCAACAAGATGGAGGGCAGTACAGACAAAGCTCTAGCACTATCAGGTGCCGTCCTTCCTGTGAAACGTCGATCAATTGATCATCAACGCCTCGTCTCTAACCAACGGAGTAATCGTCCTTCGTCGCCTCATTCCACTTGCGCCAGGATTTCCAAGCCTCGGTGGACTTGCGCAACTTCGACACCTGATTCCACTTATTCCCAGTTTTCTGCTCTTATACCACTTTGAAATTGGAGTAAGATCAAGAACCACACCATGACAAGGAACAAAGCTACCGTGCCGCCAAAGCGACAACTCTCAGACGGGCGAAGAATGGCTAATACATCAGAGAGCCAACGTATGCACCGCAACGCCGAAGACGCAATACAGCCTTTGACAAGATCCTTCATACGACTCAGTCGCCAACGAACGAAATGGCATGCTATTCAAGCCGAGAGGCTGCATGCCATGCAGGAATATGGCAATGGCCGCCGCTTTTTCGAGGCATCAGCCCAGAGCTTGTGCGACTCCGTCGTGGGCGCAGACTTGGATGCACTAGGGGAGTTCGGGATGCAAATTGTGGAGGATGGGAAGCAAATTTCGACGAAGTCGAAAGCTCTCGAGGATTGGGAAAAGCAAGCTATGTCGACAGAATGGACGATATATCAGATCGAGTCAGACATCACCAAAGCATTGGCAGCACTTGTACCATTGTATCCGGCCGCCGCTGAATGGGTTCGAGTTATGAACGAGTCGCAGATCGATGAGCTGCCCAATGTACCTTTAGAGGATAGCGCATAGGTTGTTGATCCACCACTGATACAAAAGGCTGTCCCAATTTTCCGAGGTATGTATGGGTGTGGTTGATTGCATGATCCTATCCATAGTCAGCTCGCTGCTCTTCTCGCCGCTATTGAGCGCAGCTTTTTGAAGCGGCAAGACCTCTTTGGGCATGCTTGAATCGTTTGGCAAAAACATGCAAGCTGTACCCTGGCTTTTTCCAATGCCATATCAGCCCCGACTCGCAGCATGCAATGCACCATCAACACAGGTCTGAAAATGAATAAGGCGCACAGTGCTGTGTCGAACATAAGGAGGATATGCCGGCAATTGTCGCGCCCAGCGTGTTCCAGCAAATCTGTACTCCAATAAGTCTGATTCGTGAAAGCTCAGTAGAAATGCTTGCGCAGTGCGATTGGTTTTCTGCTGCGAAATGCAGATATTGATCCTGCCTCGACAGCTCATTTTGTGACCCAAAAGAGGGTACAGCGCCCCATTTTCAGATTCTGCTGCTGATGCGCTGTAACCAAAACGGTGAAATAGGCTTCCATCTGGATTTTAGGGTCTTACACTAGACTATCGTGAATGACAGTCTCCTGAAGTGGTGTTGTGGGCCGCGAACCGTCGTCTGTTTCAGATCGAATCTTGTCATGAGCAGGGCCTGCACCAGACATTGGACCATCGTCACCCAAATAGCCTAGCCACCTCTCCACCTTGCTTTCATTGTGACTTATTGACGAACCATTCTCACTGTGCCGTGCATATTTTGTGGGATCCGGGTCCAGTCCTGCTTTGAGACATTGTTTTAAAAGCTCGGCGGCTCTACACCTGAGCTCCTCGAGTTCGACCTCAAGATCCTCACGCTCTGTATACAAAGACCTTTCAAATTCACCATCACTCATAGAGAGGACATCGTCTTGGTCTCTTTTGATTTCCCTTCGCTGCGCCCTCTCCGCCTGCTCCGGAAGTAGACCATAATCCAACCGCTCTTTCAGAAGCCTGCTGTCTCCGAGCACATCAAAATACTCCTCTAAAAGCGGTGGAATTTCATTGTTGTCGCCGGGCATATCTAGGCCTGCTGTGATAGTTTCGATCGTCGAAGGCGCAGTTGTTTCGGGATTGAGAAAGTTATCAAGATAGTTGTGAGCACCAGCCTGTTTCTGCTCCTCGCTGAACAGTTCGAAGTCGAGATTACTCAGGTTGAAGTGTAAGAGTCGAAGCTCCTCCATGGCCCCTTTGAGTGTGTCGCAATCTTCGCGGAGTTGCTGGTCAGCTGTTTTCAACGCTTCGAATTTAGCAGTCCCATCCAGCGCCTTTTGCGCAGCCAACATGAAAGCATCTCGAGATTCGTCAAAATGTCTGATGCAATGCTTGATCTTTCCGTGACTGGCTTGAACTTTCACTCTCAGATCGAGTGCTTGATCGCGTGTCTTGGCGAGGCCATGTTTGAATCGCAGGTGCGATGTCCCCAATCGAGAGTCCATTGCTTCGAGTGTATGAGGAGAGCTCTATTGTTGCTGATAACATGTTCCTAGAGGTGCGATGCAGTGCGTGATAGATATCTTGACTCTGGGTGGCCACGATTTGGTCTACGCATCTGCACCCGACGTCACGCGAGCATTTCAGCATAAGACGGCGTGTATTCTCTTATCATGCTGCATGTAAATTGTAAGAGCCCCGATCGCTCCTCGATTATTGAGTACGTGTTGAGCGCGTGGTGATGGTAGGACGCGGAATCGGCATCCCCGCTCAGACCAGAATAGCAAGGCTGTCAACAACACTCGATGGCAAAAGTTGCTGAGATTTGCACCGCCTCTCCAGGCTCAGGGCAAGACGTGTCCTCCTCGTGCCAATAACCTTCTCCATGATGAGGCCAACACGGAAATGCCACTCTCTGGCCACCGCATTACGCCATCAATATCGCCACCACTAGACACAGGTGAAGAGTCATAGCAAGAGCTTGAAATACCACGGGGAAAGACGCATGTGTACTGTACTGCGGGAAATAGGACTGCGAATGAGCTTGGAATACAGTGGCCAAGAGACACTGCGCCTTTGCTATACGCACGCGTTATTTACTTCGCAGCCTGCCGCTTTGCTGCTACCGTTCCAGCTCGGCTTGCAGAATAGACGAAAACTGGCAGTGCTGCAGTCTGCTGCAGTCTGCTGCTGGCGCGCTCTCTCGCTTACTTAGCGCAATGCACGCGTGACTGTATGCCTTGAAGACCATGCAGCGAGGGCCGCGCGCGCGAGCCTCACCACGCCTGCTCTGCTTTGCTGGCAAAGGACTTAGCATCCTTAATCGCAGACAGCGAGCCCCTTCAAGTCTTCCAAGTTGCACGCTCACATCCTCGACTAATATAGTACCGATCAGCCTTGTTTTCACGACGATTTTGCGCTGGTTTGCAAGAGAGAGACCGTGGGATGAGGCCCTGAAAGCGAAGGGCTGCTGATGATGACAGAACCATCAAAGCAAGACGTACAGAAGTTGTTGGAACGGCCAGGGTTGAGATACTTTGCGCGCTGGCTTTACGAGCTTGATGCTGGTGGCCACAGTGCCAATGAAGAGTCGGGAGGTTTCAAGGGAAATGCGGCTGACAATAATCATCTTGAGCATATTGCTACTCTCACACAACGGTTCGATGACCTGTGGGCCACTGAAATACATCCACAAGGAGGAATCGACAGAGCCGCTCGAGTCTCCGCATGGACTAAGCTACAGATGATTGTGCACCAAATGGAGCTTGTGGAGCATCAAAACAGCTCAGCAGCTCTTCCCATGCCTTTTCGTGAACCAAGCATCAATTCCTGGTATAGGTGAGTAATCTAATATGAGTCTGAAGACGTGTTTTGATGATCACTATAAGCTCAGCATCCAACTGGCATCAGCCTCTTTCCTCATCATCGGCCTTTGCAGTCTGCGGTCAACAGTCATCATTGGCTTCACCATCAGCTGCCGCGGTTTCGCTCTACGGCCAACAGTCTCCACCTCATTACCTCCAGCAGCCACGATCTGTTCTTGCGCACCAGGCCTATGGTCCTTACGGCTACATTGGGAATAATCTCTATGCGCCTGACTCATCGCAGAACGCAGCAGCACATCTCGCTTCTACCCCATTTGGGCAGGGTTCCATGTTGAGTGCACCACATGATGAGCACACGTACACCCCAGGTAGAGAACTGGCATCCACGCGTGAAACTGCCTTCGAGGCACTGCCACACGTTTCCCAGGCATCAAGCCTTACCACAGAACTCATGACAGCAGGAAATAGTGTCTATGGCGTTCAGAACACCAAGATTTCACGCAACTCTTACCCCGAGGCACGGCAGACGCCACGACGGCCCAGCACGGCAGATTCACAGCACAACGGAGGTGCGGGAGCGATCCGGATGTTGTATGATAGTAGGTAGTCTGTCATTGCGGAACCTGCTAGTGGCTTGCTGACCAGAGCAGCTTTCAAACAGGCTCAGAAGCCAAAACGCTTCTTCAGGGTCGGCCGGGTAAGTATATGGCTTTCTATTGAAGCCGGGTGCTGACCCTGGCAGGTGTTCATGATCCTTTGGACGGAACCACTGGGGGACGAAAGTCTTTCCGAATATAGTCAGTTCACTGTCAAAGGACTTTACGGTGATTGGCTGCACCAAAAAGTGAGAAGATTTATCGTTATTGGAGAGGCAGAACGGCATTGCCTAGCCATGTAAGTAGCTCAGCTACGCAGCTTTCAGAGTGATTGCTGACCAGTCGAGACCCATACTATCCTATGGCAAAAAAGGAGTCTCGAAGCAAGGGGTCAACAAAGCAGACCATGGAATCGTCTACGTCGGCAGCAAAGCACCGGAGCCGGACTACGAAGAGATGCCAACTCGCGGCGAGTTGCCCATGGCCGAAATACCTATCCGCGTAGACCCAGACAATCCCACCGAAAAACTCGATCAGAAATCCCGCATACACTACAGCAAGGTGTATACCATTGAGCATAATGTCAAGGCAAAGAGTGTGGGAATGATACACAATCGCTCACTGCCGGACTTGATGTACCAGACTAAATTAATATGGTCTCGCACGCCAAACGGACTTGGTCGCTTAGGCATCGAGCCAGGACGCATGCTGGACACTCATGACGACGCTGAGGAATCTAGGAGTCCAAGTACATGATTCAGGAGAAATGCTCTCAAGGTCGCGAGCTAATGGATGAAATACCTTGCGCGTAGTTTCTGTTGCAGCGACTTGGTCAACAACTTTCACCTGTCGAAAGTCTAGGATGGTGTTTCCCAACCCTAAGTCTTGCATTGTACGATTTGATAAAATTGACGAATGAGCTACTACGATTCATGATATAAAACCTGAATTCCGGTCTGCCCACGAAGTCACGGCCCAATGTTCCTGCCTCACAGCTGCCGCTGCTTTAACGCTGCTCATGTTGGGTGCTGAGCCCAAGTTAGGGGACACAAGGCACCTGCTCTTCATTGCGTAAATTGAGCGACTAGTGCAAAAGTAGTACGATTGACGGATGAGGGAGATGCAGCGATGCAACGCCAAACGCCAGAGCCACTAGGACCTAGAACCCTGAATGATGGACCAGAATTGTGAAAATGTGTGAACCGTGTGATCCATGCCTAGTCGAGGTGAAAGGCGAGGGTCGAAGTTCGCGTATAGAAGCGACCGGCTGCAACGTGAAAATAATCGGAGGCAACATTGTCAAAAACGTGCGACTGGTGAAGATGTCAGACATTTATTGGGTTCGGCCCATATCGCAACCGGCCCCGGGCCGCCGCCATTGAGCCTTCCAGCGAAAGTTGAGGGTTCTTCTTCCTGAGTATCGATGCCACCGCACCGACAGCTTGGTCTCGAGAATAACCTTTGTCTCTCATACGCCGGTACGCCTCCTTCGCCTGCGCTGCCTCAGTTGCCATATCGGTTGACTCCGTTGGAGGGGGATTTCTTTCCTCTGTCTGATCCTCGTCGGCCCCGTCATTGTCGCTGTCCTCCGCGTCATCTTCAACAGGAGCCTTCGAATGTCTGTATCGTCTTTGCACTGCTTGGTATTGGCCAGCTAACCATGGCATGGAATCTTTATGCAGGAATCCGAGGTTGTGTACTGGCACAGACTTGGAGAATGGACGCGCACTCTTGTAGTTGATTCTTGACATGGGGTCCAGTTTTTCATCAGGCAATCTCATTTCTACCCTGAGCGCCACTGCGCACATGCCTTCTTCACCACGGATCGGCTCCTCATCGTCCTCGGGCTCAGGTTCTCGCTTCCCAGAATATATGATCCCGTGATCTCCTTTCACGACTCCATCCTTAGCTACTCCAAGACGATTGTAAGTGTGGACGAGAAGGCAGTAACAATGACCTGAACTCTGACCAGCATTTGCAGAAACGACAACATAGATCTGACCAGTGCCTCGAAATCCATGCGCTGTGTTCTCCACGGCAGGTATCTCCAGCACGGCGGTGCTGCGCGAATTCCAATCGCTGGGGTGACTCTGCCGCTCTGTTGCGAACACACGTCCCGGCTGGAAAAAATACACTCGTCGAACCTGGAATGGAGAAGCGTCCTTGCTGATACTGATCTGATCCATGGCTTGCTCGAGACCAGGAATGCTACTTGGCCCTCCATAGCTTTGCGGGCTCCCTGAGGTTATACTGGACGACGACTGGTGCTGTCTCTGCCCAGAGTCACGGCTCGCGGAGTCTGCCGCTGACACATATCTCCTATGGCCATTTCCGTCCACATAGACCCAGCATTTTCGAGACTCAGACCATCTGGGCTGGGACGCCATGAAAGCGTCGTGAGAGGGCGAGCAGGTTAGGACGTGGTGACTTCAAGCTACGAAGGAGCTCCACGGCAATTGCTAATTAAACACGTGCAAGCAGAGCCGCAAAGATATGCCTGTTCGTGTCCAGTCGAGAGAAACATACTGCCCCGCTTGTACCTCCTACGAATGACTGCCAGGCCTGGTGCACCGCTGCTGTTCACAAGATACCGAGGACGGCGGAGAGACGCATCTGGAGCAAGTGGGATCATGCATGCAAAAGTCGTGGGCTTCCAGCCCAACCGAACCAACCAAACCAGCCACATTCAGCCTCCTGATACACGTACGGCACACAGCATATTGATTGCTTGTCCCTGAACGACGCCTATTGTTCGATAGTGACAGCAGACCTGAATTTGTCCTCAAACCATACGTGGCAATGTCACTACCCTTGACGTCGCGTCTGCCACGTCATGGCACATCTTTTCGATCAGCTCAACTTCTTTGGATTTCGACCTTCGAAGGAACAACTGGACGCCACAGCTCATCATGGAGAGACAGGTGCCATCGGTATGCCTAGGAGCGATGCAGATTCAGATACTAGAGCAGAGGCCATCGGAGCTTCCAATGAACAGATTCAGCTTCTCTCAGATAATGGAATGCGTCCACGATCGACTTCTGAGGCTCACAGAAGGAACATACTCTACAGTGAAAACCGGTCCAGCTATATAGCCCTTCTACGGTCTCGCCATTCATCCCTACTTGCTCACGCCGAAGTACAGATCGCTCTGCGGAGATACATGCAACTTCGCTCCTTTGCTCGCAAATCACAGCGACAATTTGCGAAACTTTTGCAAGATGCACAAGTTGACGGACAGTGGTCGGCACGCTCCAAGAATCTCTGCGAGATGAGCGAGAGGCTCCAAGTCGACTTTGCTGCTTTGGAAGCGCAGGTCTCGGTGTTACAAGTCTCTCAGGGACGGTTGGCGAGCTTCGAGTTCGACGCAAGGAATTTGGAGAACGACTTCTTTGGTAGTCTCGATTCTCTTGTCCGGAAGCTCAATATCATCGATGATGTTGATCACAACGAGGATTGGGTTTCCTCTCAAGTACGCAACAAGGCACCATCTACGATCTCTGCAGAACTGCACCCGTTGCTGGAGGATTACTACGAAAAGGCTAGAGAGTCTAATCTTCTGCGTAATAGAATCGTGCAGCTCGACATTGAGCATCAAGAGCAAAGAACAGCACGTCTTTTGCAGGAAGAACAAGATTGCCCTCCCAGCCGCTCAGAGAGTCATTTCGAAGAGGACTACAGTAACGCAAGGAGCCCCCTAATGAATAAGCTTCAGCGAGCCCTAGAGGAGACTGCAGTTTCCAGAAAACTGTGTCTTGAAGCTGGTCTGAATCCTGAAGGTAGTCAGAAATGCGCATCCGAGCCTGACGTAGATTTGCTTTGGGAGCCATCAGAACCAAGCCATAGCAGAAAACAGTTGAGTCTGCCGTCCGAGCCGGCCCATAGCAACGGCGAGAGTGATACAGGCGGGCAAGAGACCTTGACTGAGCACGGCCTGGGACTATTGGACCTCGCTTCGAGCAGACAATCTGGCAACTTCTTAGCGATCAGTGATACAGCTGAACACCAACGGCAATCTATCATGGACTGGGCTTCGAGCCTTCCGTTTACTCTTACTCGGGATCAACTCGAGGCTATGCCTGATTTCAGAGACGACCCACAGGCAGTCTGGGACATTGTCGATTACCCAAGAAGAGGCAGCGGAGGTTCTCTTCGTCGGACCATTTCGGGCATGCCAAGATGTCATGTTGCTATACCTTCCTCGAGACCCAAATCTCTCCCCGAGACAACAGAGCCTCGCAATCCCTAAGACATGCGCAGAAAGCCGCTCACACCTAAGCGCTGTGGTGGTTCGAATTCCTTGTCAATATATCCGGAGCCGCCGAAAGACAACACGCAAAATAGGTCAAAGGTACTCTGGTGAAGCTAGTATACGATGTGAACACACAATTTGCACGACAAGAAAAATCGTGCTTCATTTGAAATTTTTGCGACGCCAAATGCTGTTGTCAGTTCTGGCACTTTTCATGGCGAGGCGAGAACTTTTTGGAATGACATCTTTGGGCGACGTTGACTCCGTCCAGATTGAGGAAAGCATTAACGGGTTTTGGCACCAAGGCGCCCAGAAAACATGTTTGGGAAAGGCTTGGTCCTAACCATACTGGCTGCGATTGACCTGAAGTGTTCTCTCAGCTTGAAGCATGCTCTAAGAGTTAGCATGGCAGAGTGAGTTCCCTACTCGGTGGCAAGCTCGCTGAGCAGTGGAGTCGTTACAGGCCGATGTGGCGGAAAAGGACCTTCGTGAATCGTTCTACGTCCACCGTTCGTATGACGATAACACGTCGACTGTCCTGAACCAGACGTCCGAAAACACAACTTGGTTATAAGCTAATCTTCTTGCACAATATCTATGCATATGTTCCAACACAAGCACTCATATCCAGCCACGTAGCTTGAATTTCGCCAGCGCACTTGCATCTTTGGCCAGAACAATCATTGAACAGCGATTCGTGCACTCGAGACCAGCCGGCTTGCTGGCAGCAGTATGCCACGAGGTCATTCCGCACACACATCCTGGCGACCGCCGGTACCGTTAGATCGGGTCATGCACCTTTAAAAAGAAGCGCTAAATGCAAGCCAGAGGTCGAAGGGATGTCACAAGGACAGCGGCCGTGGCCCTACGCAGATGCAGTCTTTGGGTACAATGATACGTCTAGCTTTCATACAGCCTGGTTGGAGGAACAGCAGACCGGTGAAGCTATTTCCGAAGCAATCCGGAAGAATACGGCGACAAGCCGTCCTTCTTATGCCGATCTTCAGAAGCCGATGGTGATCATCGACGGCCATCGTGTCAAGCAAAAGTCGAGGACATCTGCAGGACATGGTAAGATCGTCGACCAGATGTTTGGGTTCACGGCTCAAGCCAAAGGTTCGGAGCGTTGCGTGTACCGGCGTGGCCGTGCAGAGGCGGTTCGCAGCGATATGCTGTACCACGGGGCCCACGTCGTTTTGCTGACCTCAGAAGGAATGGTTGAACTGTTGGCTCCTCTTGCAAGTCCAACATGTTCAGGCAGCGAATCATGGTACACAGTGGCAAGGAATGAGACATCGAATCGGATACATCCTCGGGCCAACAACATTGCTCTCATGCTTTCATATGTTGCGGCGGTGGTCATACGGTCCAATACTACTTTCAATATCTAATCGAGATGTTCGCTTGCAACTAATGAAAACCTGGGATGAAACCATCTGGATTAGGATATCATTCAGTGAATATGGTCCTTCCAGTAGGCCTATGAGCTAAGTTACAACCTGTTGTTAGAGCATCTGCATTATGTTCTGCGCCTTGACGTTTTCCTCCCATGCAGATTATGGGCCGCCATCATATGCATCGCTACGCCGCTTCATCTCGTTTGGCTTATCCAGCTCTGACCGTCGTCGTCGCGAATCGTACTTCGAAAGTAGGGCAGTGCCCTTGGCTCGACAGCACCGAACGAGCGAAGCGAGATCGTCGTCGTTCGCTTCATCTGGGAGTAGTGCCAACACTCTCTTATACTCTGCGTCGATTTGTGCCAGGTTTTGCGCCATAGTGTCTGGAAAATCGGCCACGTTTCGAGAGCTGTGTCGAGAGTGAATGGAGTGCTGGATGTGAGCGTGCCAATGTCTAGAAAGTGTGTATGAAGCCGCAATACAACACCGAATCGTATCTTACCTGCCTGATTATTACGTTGCCTAGGACAACACAACAGACACTCACCTAAGCCTTCCCAAAGCATTTCGATACTTTCCAAAGCTCATTCCTTCTCACTCTTTACCGTTTCACCATCCAAATATACTCCTGAATCGGTCGCCTGTCGAACTTTCCTACTTCTGAACGAAACTCCCAGCACCTTGAACGTGTTGCGCCGTCTAGTGTTGCTCAACGAACGTCACTTGCCAGGGTTTTTGAAGATACGCAGCTTTGCAGTCCTGTGATGAATCACTCGTTCGACAGAATGCGAACTGCATCGCATGACGGACCTGAAAATGGTTGTCCGCGATAGGTCCTCATGTTTTGGCGTCAGAGTAACTTTGCGCAGAAAGTCTTCGACTCTTGGCCATAGCAGGTGCCTAGCGACACACCACTCTCAACATCGCTCTGCTGTCGTGAGATGTATGAAGCAACAGATGCTATGAGCCGTGAGAAACAACCAGAGAGGCAAAGTGCTGCAACGGCAATTTCATCAATTAAGCGGAGCTTGTTGTCAGGTTCGTCGCAGAGAAAGGAGCATGTCAGTCATGCTCGGTTCAAGCCTGATCTAATGATTGCGCCAAACACATCGCATAATACCTTCCCCTGAGAGCCTGCAACTCTTCATGCGTACCCATCTCCGCAATCTTGCCATCAGCAATAACATAGATTGTATTCGCATGTCGAATAGTACTCAGACGATGTGCCACAGCAATCGTCGTCCGACTTGAAGCAGCTTCATCCAAAGCCTTCTGGACAACTCTCTCACTTTGTGTATCAAGTGCCGAGGTAGCCTCATCAAGAAGCAAGAGGCGTGGCTTTCTTATCAATGCTCGAGCGACCGCGATGCGTTGCCGTTGTCCGCCTGAGAACTGGAGGCCTTTGGAGCCACAAGGTGTTTCGAGGCCTTCGGGTAGTGACGAGACGAACTCCAGACCGTTGCTCTGGCGGAGTGCTTCATTCACTTCTTCGTCTGAAGGCTCGTATTGTAGACCGAGTGAGATGTTCTCACGCACTGAGCCTTGGTAGAGAGGAGGTTCCTGCTGGACGAGCGACATGTAGCCACGGTAGAGCTGAGGCGACATGGTAGCGATGTCATCTTCGTTGAGCGTGATTCGGCCGCTCGTGGGATCGTAGAAGCGTTCGAGCAAGGACACGAGCGTGCTCTTGCCACATCCAGAAGGACCCACGAAAGCGACATACTGACCAGGATCGATCTTCATGCTGATGCCACGGAGCACACGTGAAGCATGTCGCTGAATGTATCGGAATTCGACATCTTGCATCTCGATTGGGCCTTCGCCGGATGGACCTCTGCCTTCGTTCTCCGGAGTCTCGCGGATCTTTGCTTTGACTGTCCGTAGCCAGAGAATGTAGTTGGCTGCCGACCTGGCCTTGGTGATAGAGGAGCTGTATCCAAAGAATTGACCAGCTGCTTGGCCACCAAATACGACGGCAATGAACACAACGAAGAACTGATCGGTGGTGTATTCGTAACTGGCGAGAAGTCTTGATCCGTACCAGAAGCCCAGAGCCAAGACCAAGAACTCGAGGGACTGCGAAAGTGCGTATGGGAACATGGTGATCAAGAAGCCCTTTGTAGAGCTTTTCACAATGGTGCCCATAGCATCGCTATATTCCTTCATGACATTATTCTCCAGGGTGAGCGATGAAATCGTGCGGATCGAAGTGACCGCTTCTGTTGCGAGACCTGCACTTTCCGCAAAGCGCTCACCAGCGTCTGCTTCCAGCTTCTGATCAAGTCGAATTCGGACATAGCCTGAGCCGACGAGCAACGGTAGACCGCCAAAGACGACGACAAGACCAAGCTTCCAGCCATATGCAATTCCGAGAATACTCGACGCCGTTAAGTTGACCAGAACGATGAACATGAGCATAATGTTGGCCGAAATGAGCTCCTGCAACGACGTTGGTACAGAAGACAATTTCGAAGTCAAAGATCCTGAGCTGTTCTCAGCTCGATCGAAGAAGTCCTGATCAAAATTGATCACTCGCTCGACCATCTCCTTTCGATATCGATGTGTGACTTCTTGTCCGATAGTGTTCGTGACCCAGCCGATCGCAAAGTAAGCGAACAAATTAGCAATGGCCAGCACAAAGAACATGAGTGCGAAGAGATTGGCTCGACTTTGTGCCTCAGCTTGGTCCTGAATTGCGAAGACGCCAATGAGTCTCGAGAACAAAATCGCTTGAGCAGGATATGTGCCTCCACCGATTAGACAGCCGCAGATGGACACTGCGTAGCACCAGTAAAGCTTTGGATTCTCAGCGAACATGATCCAGACGCACTTGGCGAGACCATAGTTCAGTGTTCCACTTGTGAGATTCTTGATTCTCTTCTCAGCAACGCTCGACGCCGCTTCCGTTTTCGTTCTCTGCAAAGAGATGGGTCGCTCCAGAGCATTATCGTTATCGCTGTCGTCGTCTTCGCCAGTAAGCTCGGCCTCGCCAGCTTTCGCTCCCAGATCTTGAGCTCGGACCATCGCAGCATATTGTCCGTTGCGCTCAATCAATTCCTTGTGGCTGCCCTGCTCGAAAACAACACCGTCCTTCATAACAGCGATGTTATCAGCCGCCTTCACAGTGGCGAGCTTGTGGGCGATTATGAGGGTCGTCTTGTTGACAGAAACCTTGTTCAGAGCCGCCTGGACGACTTTCTCGGCTGTCGGGTCCAGAGCACTCGTTGCTTCATCGAGAAGCAGGACTTTCGGATCTGATATGATGCTTCTTGCAATAGCGACTCGCTGACGCTGTCCACCACTAAGCATAGACGCTCTTTCGCCAACTTGGGTGTCATAACCTTCTGGAAGCTCCATGATGAAGTCATGCGCATTCGACTTCTTGCAAGCTTCCTGCACAAGCTCCACCTTTTTGTCATGTGTCAGATTGAGCTGCTCGCCCACAAGCCCTTTAGCGACGTTCTCGAAGACAGTGCCGCTGAATAATACTGGTTCCTGCTGCACGAGTCGAATGTTGCTGCGAAGCCACTTTGTATTGTACTCAGACAATTCCATCCCATCAAGCAATATCTGACCGCCTCCGTATTGATACCATCTTTCAAGCAAACCGATCAATGTTGACTTTCCACATCCACTAGGACCTACCAGCGCAGTCGTCTTGCCCGCCGGTATGGAAAGAGTGAGGTTCGTCAAGACCTTAGCATCTGGTCGTTGGGGATAGCAGAAGGACAAATTCTTGACCTCAATATGGCCTTCGCAAGAATTTGGCTGCTTACCTTCCTTGGATAGGGGGTCCAGAAGTGACTTCTTGTCGATTATGAGAAACAATTCCGATGCAGCGGATGCCGCATTGGATATTGCTTGCTGCTGTGGTGCGACGAGTGATATTGATGTTGTTCCAATAGCCACGGAAAGGACGACCGTAAACACTGTGCCGACGCTCTCGATCTCACCCCAGGCGTACATTCGATATCCTTGCCAGAACGCCAGAGCTGTTGCGCAGAAGACCAGAAACGTCTCGGAAGAGAAGAGGATACCATAGACCGGGGACTTTTTCCAACCTTCCTTGTGAGCCATCTTGAGGTATTCGTCGTACTTTTCGACGATTTTGCTCTGTGCGCCAAAAGCATGAATGGTTCTGACAGAGCTAATTGCATCCTGCGCAAGGACCGCTGCGCGAGAGTAGAACCTCGTAATTCGTGCTTCTTGCTTTGCATCCACTGCGATACACCCACCGACCACAAGGAACAAGGCCGGGACTATCGTCATACAGATTAAAGCCAGCTTCCATTGTACGGCGATGGCGATGATGAAGCTGGAGAAGAACAGTGAAATGCCCTGGACGATCGCAGCAAGCTTTTCTGCGATGCCTTGATTGATTCGATTGCCGTTCGTCGTGACCTGCGTTGCAGCGGATCCGTTGCTCTGTTTGTCAAAGTGCCAGATCTCTTGCCTGAGCGTGCTTTCTAGGAAAGCTGTTCGAATCGCTCGAGTGACTCGCACTGCGGCTATGTTGATCAGAACGTTGCAGATGTAAGCCAGAAAGAAGCGAGCAATGAAGAGCCAGATGAACCAAAGAACGAATGTATCGACTCGATTTCGAAATGCATCTGGTGTTGTAAGTCCCTGTTGAAAATTGCTGAAGTCTGTCGTGAAGCCGCCGAAAACAAGTCTGATGCGAAGTATCTAATATCAGCAAATGTCTTCTACGAACACCTTCGAGGTCCTCTTTTATTCAAACTTACGTCATTAATGGTAAAGCAGCACCAGATGCAATGGAGAATCCTATTGAGATGACATAGAACAAGATGTCTTGTCTGTCGGCATAGCGGAATATCCGCCAGTAGTCTTTGAGGCCACCTTGTTTCTCCTTCTCATCATCTTCTGCTTTGGCGTCCCCATCCTCGGTCTCGACAGACTCGTGCCGCTTTTCGTCGTTGTCGTCTCCAGATTCAATGTCGACCACTTGATCACCAGGCGGATGAGGCGTATTCGCACTAGCGCCGACAGCTTCGAGCGCCTTCTCATCGATTTCGCGGTCCTTCATGATGGGTGTGATGGAGGGAAGCGAAGAAACGCATTGACTGTTTATCATATTTCTGTAAAGTTGTCCTCGTTGGAATCTTTTGGAGGACGATGAATCATTGATAAATTGTTCGTTCTTGTCAACAGGCAGAGGCCATTCAATTGGCGCCAAGAAGCTGTCAAGACGCGAACGCGACCATGAACGAAGCGGCGATGCCTTCCCGTACACCGCACAACACGCAGTATATGCTTTTAAAATCGAGAACAGGTGCGGTCAGATTTAGCCGCACATTGCTCGATGATGTCTGAGATGCAAACCCCTCGACGATCGCAGGATGCAAGATTGTGCCGTTCATTGCCGGAGCCCGCGCGCTGCGCTGCGCGAAACCGCTAGGAACGAATGACCGCGAGGCGGCAAGCCACAAAGCCCTAATTTTGTTAAAGATGAAGACGTGAAATTTCGTCCACGCGTTTCACGAAGCCAATCCGAACTTCTCGTCGGTGTCCAGATGCAGGAGCATACAATCAGAACGACCCTTGTGCGATTCCACAAAGCGCAACGACTTCGCAAGGATAATTCGAGAAAGATCAATCTAGACCTCGCTTGTGTGAACTAGAGAATTGCATTTGCTTCTGCCCGGGAGCCATGGCGCATGCATTCTCTCCTACTGACAGTCGCAGTCGGTCGCAAGATATTAGGGCTGCATTTGGAGATATCGATTAGAACATTTGCCTCGCTCATAACGCTCGTTCGAAATTCCGGAGTGCAGCATGAGACTCACACACATCTCGTTCAGCTGTCCAATCAGCGAACAGGCCGTCGCGAACGTTATACGAGTGAACGAGGTTCAAATATTCAGATCGCATGGCAGTTGATGGAATCATTCTCAGACACTCGTTCGTCTCGCATTTCGTCACGTCGTATGGATTTATGAATAGCTCTTTCGTCTATGCTCATATCGCAGTTCCTCTCTCGAAGCTCTCTCTTATGTCGGCAGTGTACTTGTTGTAGAACCTCGCCAGCTTCAGGTTGAACTGCTTATTCTTTTCGTTGATGTAAGTCACGTCTCCGCCATCCTCGTCTGCACGGCCACGCTCTCTTCGCTTCTTCAGACGAATTTCTTCCGCCTTCTTGATATCATCCACGAGGCGATCCACTGCAGCTTTCGAAGGCTTGTTTTCGTTGAAGGACGTGCTGTCGGCGGTCGAGTAGAAGCTGCCGTCCTTGTCCACCGCGATCAGCTCACCGTCTGCAGTCTCCACAATCTCCAGTCCACCACTTGCGACAGCTCGATTGATTGCATCACGCTTGTCTTGTTCATAGCCTTCCAACCTTTCATCAAATCCGGCTTTTTGCATAGTGTTCAACTGTCGCTTATAAACCTTCCCAGCTTCCTTGTTATAGTCTGCGAAAGCGTTATTGTCCTTGTTGCGCTCCTTCTTGGCCAAGCGCTTGTCCCAACGCTCCGATTCTTCTACCGTCCAGTCCCATGCTCGCTGTCGCTCAAAGTCTCCACCAGCCTCCTCTATCTCAGCTTTGAGGAGCTTGTGCTGAGCAATGTCCTTCTTGCGGTTGATGTTTGTGAGTTGCGACGGGTCGATCGATGCCTTTTGTGCCTCGTGTTTGGTGTCCTGGAGATTCGACTTTCTGCTCTCGGCATTTCGCGCACGCAATGCTGCGAATCTAGCAGCTCTGTCATTTGCTGGTGGTGCTGTCGTCTTTGCCGCTGACTCTTCTTCTGTCGACTTTGGTTCTCCTGGTGCATCTTCTGTTTTCTCTGCTGATTCTTGGACTGCGCTTTCCGCAAATCTCCGCTTGGAAGATTCTGACTCCTCCTCAAGAGCCGGCGAGCCCTTGCGTTTAAGTGTTGCAGGCATATTTGTAGCAATGTGTTCGTTGTAAATTGCAATTGCTCACTCAAGAATTCTGAATCTCAAGCGCTCGCGACGTCACGTGGCGCTTGCCGCGATTGTCCCGACCTATGCTCCACCCACTTCACTTCACCTCTCTTCCCATCGACATCAACAACACTTCCTGCCTCATTGCAACGTGCCATCAATGCAACCGACCCCGCCGCAAGCTGGCTTACAGATCTCTCAGACGGCATGCACACCTTCCATTTCAGAGATACTTTTTTCTTTCCTTCTTGGCGGCGTGGCCTAATACGCCCTTTCTAATTCGCCAGCATCCGTCCTAGCCAAGCATTGCCCAGTCTTCGTTGTCCCGCACAAGCATCGTCGACAGGGACTGCACATGGCAAGCAGCCAGGAACATGCTCAGGAACCTCATCACGATAGGAATTGCCACCGAAAGATTGATCCAATGCCCGGCACTTGGCGATGCGAGATGCGCTTCCACCAGCCTTCATAAGGGCGTACGTCTCCTACATAGCTGGGGTTGACCAGGTAGGTCTGTCGCCCTGATTCACCTTTTGTTTTAAATTTTCTACGACTATGCGTTCTTTTCAATCTTTCCTCGCCTTTGCCGCAGTGGCAGCTGCAGACTGGAGCGGCAATATCAATTATGGCAGTCCCAGCAACAACCATAATCTGGGAATATCCCTGCCCAAAGTACGAAAGCGACAGGAGAGTGCATCGTACATGAAAGCGAGCGATATCAAGTTCACTCACGGAGTAGCGTCCGGGGATCCTTACGCGAACAGCGTCATTCTATGGGTGAGCATACTCTCGAGAAAGCAGCAGCACATCTAATGTTAGCTAGACGCGTGCAAGTCCTGTCGTAGAAAATGACGATAGCAATGTCACCGTATCTGGCACTGCTGCACTCTATAACCATGATACGCAGCAGTACGTTAAGGCCAGCAGCAACCCCATCTGCGTGCAATGGGTCGTATCCGCAAACAAAGACTTGAATGCCGTATCAGCACAAGGCAAAGCATACACTTCCTCAGATATCGATTACACCGTGAAGGTGGAAGCGAAGGGCCTGGAGCCATTTACGTGGTATTACTACCAATTCAGCGTTTGCGACAGTCAAAATAAGAGTCCGCTGGGCCGCACCAAGACCGCACCGGCACCGGGTCAAGACGTTGAAAATGTTGGAGTAGCAGTCTTCTCGTGCTCAAACTTTCCTGTCGGCTTCTTCAATGCGTACGGAAATAGTGCTCGCAAAGACAACGTGGATTATGTTATTCATGTGAGTATGAGAATGAGATTCTCAGTCCAGGACGTTAACCGGTCCTTAGCTGGGAGACTACATTTACGAGTATGGTACAACCACTCCAGAGCGTACAGTACACCCATCTCGCGAGATATTTACACTTTACGACTATCGCACTCGCATTGCCACTTATCGGACTGACAAGGACCTCCTTCTTTCGCACTCACAGTTCCCATGGATACCGACCTGGGACGACCACGAAGTGAGCAATAATGGCTACCGCGATGGCTCGTCTGGCCTTAACAACACTGAAGAATCGTTTGAAGAATTTGGCGGCGTCAGTGTTGACCAACGTAAAATGAATGCTGTCCGAGCATACTTCGAATGGATGCCAATCCGTCAAGTCGACATGGATAATAACCTCCGCATTTGGCGGAACTTCAGCATCGGCAGTCTCTTCGACCTTATCGTTCTTGACACAAGGAACTATGATCGAAGTATCACCGACTTGACCTGGAATGAGGACTACATCCCCAAAATCATGAACGATGCTGGCCGCACCATGATGGGCTCAATTCAAGAGAATTGGTTCTACAACAATCTCAAGAGATCAACAGCTACCTGGCGTTTAATCGGCTCTCAAGTCGTCTTCTCGACCATCAATGCCACATCCTGGCTTGATGGCGCTGCTTACAACACAGATGCATGGGACGGCTACATGGCCAACAAAAATCGTACCCTCAAGACTCTCTACGATAACAACATCGGCAACAACATCGTCATGGCAGGCGACACGCACGCAAACTGGGTTGCCGACCTGGTCTGGCTTGAAGAGAAACAATACAATTCCGAAACAGGTAGCGGAGCCTTAGGAGTAGAATTCGCCGGAACAGCAGTCTCCAGCACATCATCTTTCGGCGCCAACACCACGTTATGGGAATGCAACAACCAATCCCGGGCTCTCATCGCCGATAATCCAGAGCTGCAATGGCAAGAAGGTTACTATCGAGGATACTACGAGATGCAAATCTCTAAAGATCGTATTCTTGCCCAGTATTTCGGCACACCTTATCTGCAAACTAGGAATGGATATGAAGTGCCTCTCGGCAATTTCACGATTGAGAATGGTGCGAATCATCTTACCAGACCTGTTGGTGGAGGGAAAGTCGAGAATGGTGCGCTGCAGAATGGTGGAAATGTAGCTGTTAGTAATGTTACGTTGGATACGAATACTGGGGTGTGGTTTGAACATAATTATACGAAGATTAATTTGACGCCGGCGCCTAGTGGTGGGCATTAGAGAATGGTATTGGTGAAGTACTGGTCGGGGTGGCCGACTTTCCTTTCCTTCGACGCCTCGAATTTCTGCTGATGAGCGCGGAGTCTGATTACGAGAGAGCGACATAGTGTAGTAGAAGTAGCTCACGCCATCCATCTTGTCTTGGCATGCCGAATGAGGAAAGTACCGAATCGAAGTATGCTTGTAACACCATCGTCAATTCTCAAGGCTGACGTTACGGCAATTTGTATAAGAAACATCGAGATGACGTTGAGAGTATCACCAGCAAGATTTTCTCTTTCTTTCAATTTCTTCACACCGCCGCGTATCGCCAACCAGGTCGATCCAAGGATTCCCACGACTCGTCGTTCACCGCTGCCCTGCAGGAAAGGTTAAATTGCGGCTCTGCCCTGAAGAGAAAAAGACATAGATAAAAAGCTACCATCGAAGACGATCGAATTGGAGGTTGTCTTACTAAAAGCTGTTCTCGAAAATGTCCTCCTCCACGCGACCAACATACACACCAGACCAAATATCCCAATTCTACCAGCGAATCAACCTGCCCTCAAAATGGCGTCTTGCTCCTGGCCCCGAATCACAATTTGTTGCGACAGGACCGGAAGGGTACGAATACCTGTATGCGTTGCAGAGATATACGTTGTCGCATATTCCGTTCGAGAATCTGGAGCTTCATTACTCTCGAACGAAACATATCGATATCCATCCTCAAATTCTTTTCAAGAAGATTATAACTTCTGAAAACGGGAGGGGAGGGTATTGTATGGAAAACAACAATATTTTCGCGACGGTTTTGAGGACTTTGGGTTTCAAGTTTTATACGACTTGTGCGAGGGTTTCTTCTGCAGCGAGTCCCAATGGTGATGTCGTTGGCGGAAGGGGCTTCTTCTACGGGTTTGCGCATTTGTTGAACCTCGTGACCTTGAATGATAGGAAGAGGTATATGGTTGACGTTGGGTTTGGGGCTGGATCTTGTACGAAGCCGTTGCCGTTGGAGGATGGAACTGCGCATTTGAATATGAGGCCTAGTCAGCAGGTTCGATTGAGATATGATGTTCTTGAGGGCAGTGAGAATCTGGAGTCCAAATTTTGGCTCTGGGAGAAGAGGAATAGTGAAGAAGAGTCTTGGGTTGCGATGACTTGTTTTCCGGACAGTGTGGAGTTTTTGCCGCAGGATTTTGAGATGATGAATTTGTTTTGTAGTACTAGTCCGATGACTTTTTTTACGCAGATTGTATTGGCTGTGAGATTTATTCTGAGTGAGGATGGGGAGGAGATCGTCGGTGAGGATCTGATCATTGGAGGAAGGTATCAAAGGAGGATTGATGGAGTCAAAATGGAGGCGAAAGAGCTTAATAGTGAACAGGAGAGGATAAGCGTGTTAGAGGAGAATTTGGGTATCAGGCTGGACGAGCATCAGCAGAGTGGCATTTTGGGAATGGTCAGCATGCTGTCATAGAGATGGAGAGGTCAGTAGAGGAGGATGCTCTCGCAGGGCAGTAATGGGAAGACGGAATCTGGGTACCTTGCATAGCGCCTGTATATCACCGGTACTGCACCTTCTGCCCACCTCTCTTTTCCAATTTGGCCTGTCTCTTACTTTGACCAGCCGCACCACCTGCAGCTTGTTGGTTGTCGCCTCCCATAAGTCCGCCCATGCCTCCTCTGACGCCTGTGTAGGTCGTCCAGGCAAGGTAGACAGAGTACAGCGGGACGATGGCCCACAGCCACCATGCCCAGTCGCCAAAGAGACTCACAGCGCCGACGCAGATCCAGGTCCAGTATGTGACATCCCACATCCATTCTGTGAGGCCTTTGGACTCCAGATCCTCACCAGCGCGCTTAAGCTCGCCATCGACGAATGTAGGTCGGCCAATGCGCTCGAACCAGAACTCAATCAAGAGGGCAGGAGCATTTAGGACTAGGTAGAGTGTGAGGGATCGTTGCCGGCGGAGAATGTACTTCAATAGCAGGAAGAGCAGATTGACTCCTAGTGCAATGGAGTGAGTACGATTGAGGGTCTGAGTGTTGCGGGCGGCCTGCGTTTTGACGGCTTTCTACTTGATATTAGACACCATTGTGCTTCTGAACTGTTGCTGCTGAACATACTTGCGCCATTTTGGGTGTCAATTGTCTGTCGAAGGAAGGTGTGAAGTCGACACTTCGTTCTCTACCAAACAATCATTATTGAAGGACGCGATCTGTACCATTCGGACATGATCTTGGCGTGCGTAGCTGCAGTAAAGAGCGTGGCTGGTGGAGGGCTCGTGCGTCCCTCCCGCCGTAGCGACGAACTTCAAGGTCTGTTTACAGATGCGGCGGCAACTGCGATCCGATCTACACGCCTGTCCACCACTTCGATACGACTGACGTCCGCGCGCTGCCATGAGAGTCGTGCATGATCGGGATCGGGATCGGGAATTCAGCAGCTAAGGACTACTCACAATCATGCGAGAGTAGCACAGTCTCGAGTCCAGCCACCGCGAAAGGCACCATCACGAGTCACGACCTGCACATCCAGCACTAAGCAAGCAAGCACTCCTTCCACCAGCACGAGTACGACTTCACGCAAATGCGCCTAGTCGTGTACCAAGCCTTTCCTTCGACTGCTTCTTACAGCATCATACCATTCCCGTCCCACAAATAATAGTAATAACCGCGCGACATTCGATCCATGCACCACCACTTCCACCATGTCTCCCACCACTGGCATTGCCGCTTCACAGCTGAAGCAGCTGATATACTACCACCTGGACAATGAAATGGTCGACAATGCGAACTTCCTTGCCGGACGACTACATGCTCTCGAGCCCAGAAACCCCGATACTTCACACTTGCTCGCCCTTACATATTTTCGCTCCCAGCGCTTCAAGGCCGCCTACGACTTCAGTCAGAAATATGGCGCGAATGGTCGGCATCTAGGATGCGCGTACATTTTCGCGCAGTCATGTCTTCAGTTGGGGCGGCACATGGAGGGCGTGACTGCTTTGGAGAAGGCGAAGAACGCTTGGTTGAGCAAGAACGACTGGAACAAGCACTCGGAGACGTCGCGTCGGCATCTCCCAGATGCTTCTGCTGTTTTGTCGCTGTTGGCAAGGTTATTTCGCGCGCATGGAGATTTGCGAAAAGCAGGAGATTGCTATATTGAATCGCACAAGTGCAACCCTTTCATCTGGGATTCTTTCGAAGGACTCTGCAAGATTGGCGCAGATCTCAAGGTGGAGAACATGTTCAAGCCTACACATGGCATGCCGGGTGCCGTGGAAAGTTCGAGCGCGAGCGATGTCTACGTGGACGCAGATTCGAGACACCCGCCAGCAGCACACTCATCTCTTGCGAGGGATAATTTGTCTGCCATGGACGACCCCTTCACATCCTCACGAGGAGACTCTGAAGACTGGCAGAATCGGGTCAAGGGCAAGTCGACTTCGAAATCAATCTCCGATTGGGATACACCCATCAACGATAATATCGTGATGGCTGATGTCAACATGGACGAGAGCGATGTCTTCATGGATCCACCAGCGGCACCTCCGCGCAGACCGCGATTAGGACAGCAATTCGAAACGTCGGACCGCTCGCGAATTCCGGCTTCGAGAGGCCATACCGACTCCGTAGAGCCACCAGAAGATCTTTCACAAGCTCCTCGGAAGCCCAGTGTTGGTGGACAGAAGCGTACAATCTCAGGAGCTGCTCCCCAAACTGCCGCCGATTCGTTATCGCAGCCTCGCAGAAGCAATCGCCTCTTCACGCAAGAGACCTCCACACGGACGACTCGCTCAGCCGCAGCCCGTGCTGATAGGACGGCACGTACGGCAAGACCGGCGACAGGCACCAAAGGTCGGACTGGGATCGTTGGACGCGTGGTCAGTGGTAACCGCAAGATGATGCCTCCTGACGAGAAGGAAAAGGAAAAGGAGCGGCGCGCAGCCAGCCGCAACACTGATCGAAACACAGTCGCGCATACAGTACCTGGTGTCACCGCTGCTGTACAGCTGCCACCACCCACCGGGCCGACAGAAGCTGAGTTGCTAGCTGAGAAGCAAGCGATGTCTTCGCTTCTCGACAATTTCCGACAGCTGGCATTAGGAGCAAATGCAGCATCGAAATTCGACTTGCAGAACGCCATCACGCATTTCAGAACTTTGCCTACTGCCCAGCGCGAGACCCCTTGGGTCCTTGCTCAACTAGGCAAAGTGTACTATGAGCAGGCTGAGTATCGGCAAGCGGAAGATTGCTTTGACCGTCTCATCAAGATGCAGCCATCACGGATCGAGGATATGGAGATCTATTCTACGGTGCTGTGGCACTTGAAAAAGGAGTCCACTCTTGCCTTCCTGTGTCGCGTTCTTCGCGACAACCATTTCGATGCACCGCAGACATGGGTCGCGGTAGGCAATGCATTTTCTCTTTCGCGCGAACATGATCAAGCCATTTCCGCTTTCAAGCGCGCGACTCAGCTGGACGGCAAGTTTGCATATGCCTGGACCCTGATGGGCCATGAATATATTGCAAACGAAGCCTTCGACGCCGCCCTTTCCTGCTTCAGACAAGCCGTGGCTGCCGACCGCAGATTGTACAATGGCTGGTTTGGCCTTGGCAAATGCTTTCAGCAGATGGGCAAGTTGGAGGAGGCTGAGCGACACTATCGTATTGCAGCGTCCATCAATCCTTCGAACCCGACACTGCTCGTGTGCATCGGTGTTGTTTTGGAGCGGTTGCGGAACAAGAAGGGCGCACTGGCCAACTATAGCAAGGCTTTGGAGCTTGCACCAGGACAGGCATTGGCACGGTTCAAGAAGGCGCGTGTGTTGATGCATATGAAGTATTATGATGAGGCATTGGACGAGCTACAGACGCTCAGAGATCAGGCTCCAGATGAGGCAAATGTGTGGTTCCTACTTGGAAAGTGCCACAAGGGCCTTCAGGATCGTGCTGAAGCCCTGAGGGCGTTCACCACTGCCCTCAATCTAGATGCCAAGGTAAGTCTGGAGACACGCACCGCGCAGGACACATCGCTGACACATTCTCATAGGCAGCACCTTTCATCAAGGAAGCCATGGAAGCACTTGACGAGGATGACGAGGACAGTGACGAGGAGTAGGCTACCAGTCGCTCTTCTGAACACGTTACCGACGCTGGCTCTGATGATTCTACGTCTTGGACCTTTCGAAATCTCGATCCAAATGGCATTCCGTCTGTGGATGAAAGAGACCTCTGAGCCAGAGGTTCGACATAGGCAGACAAGCGTGCTCAGGCGTAACGATGCCGCATGTATTGTCACGCTTGAGGAAGATATTCTCACCGGAAATTAAGTGTTTCGCGCGATTTGAAAGCCTCCCATATGGCAGAGGCACTTGCATGGGGAGGCGATTTCTTGCATCCACGGCGTTTTGCATCAAAATGGGGGAGCATGGGAAGCACGCGACTTTGCGTCTGATGCATGACGAAGCTGCATAATGAATTGCCGTAAATGATACATGAATTTTGCGCGGTCTCGATACACTGCGGTCTCTTCTGTCCCTCTCACTACCTTGTGTTATGTTGATTGATTAACGCGCTACGACACTTGTCTCTGGAGAATGCTCGCGAGCCATTTGCCGCAAGCTCATCCTCATTAATCCTTGTCATCACCTCATATCCTGGGCGCTTCCGAAAGTGTATATCGCTCAACTCTAACCTCACTCTTCTTTCCCACAACGACTCTTCCGATCATCAGGACCTTTGAGTCAACCCCCCACCCGGGCTCTGTACAATTGCGGTGTATACAATGCTGCTTAGAAATGGGAAATGGCAATGGGAATGCCTCGGGCGACGCGCTTGCCGATCGCGGCATGCACTGCGCAACAAGCGAGAGATGATCTACCACTACAAATTGTCCACCTCACGACCTCCTTCGGACGAGCCCGCACGTAGACACGAAACACCCATTATCACTTCAACGCCGGCCTCAATGCCTCGACATGCGGTGTTCAAGAATGCGCCCTCGGGACCACCGCCGCAGTGCAACATTGGCGGCCACGAGCTGTACTCCATGCGAATGCGCATCCTCCTAGAAAAAGCGTCTCCACGCCCTTGATAGGCAAAGATAAAGCTCCACTGGCTGGCGACAATTCCTTATCTACCCATGCACACTATACCGTACACTGCGCCATCTCCTTGCCTACGCCGCGATCCGTCGAAGGAAGGTCGGCGTTCAACCAACAGAGACTGCTTCTTGTTCAGTCATGTACAGGCGAATTTCTTCTAAGGCGCAGTCTACTTGGCCGGGCAGCCGCATGGCACGGTAGTATTTGCGATCAATACAAGGGCTATAAGAAATCTAGGTGAGTCGCACGTGGTAAGCGTGTCTCTGGCGCGGTACCTCTCGTTACTCTTTTTCACGCGGCATAATGGTGGGCAAAGCAATCTTTTCGGGAGCTGCAATTGCTGTAGGAGTCGCTGCGAATGCGATTCCCAGATCGGCAACAGTTTCATTTGAAGATGGCATTGTGGCCGAGGCTGGTGGAATGCACAATGTCCGAATCAGCTACAACTCACCTTTAGATGGCGAACTTTCGCTGCACTATGGACCTTGCGAAGCTACCACCGAGACTGACTGTCATCACACGCTTGGTCGCACTCATGTAGGATCTCATCCTTTGGCGAAGCGTCATGAACTTCACCCAGAGCAGCGGCCGAGCAGATTTGTCTGGCTCCCTCCAGCGGATATCACTTCTGGTGGCTGCTTGCATGCATTTTCTGGTGATATTCTGGT
Organism: Pseudocercospora fuligena; assembly: GCA_014298035.1. Taxonomy (NCBI): domain Eukaryota; kingdom Fungi; phylum Ascomycota; class Dothideomycetes; order Mycosphaerellales; family Mycosphaerellaceae; genus Pseudocercospora; species Pseudocercospora fuligena. The sequence goes on along the minus strand of JABCIY010000318.1, from coordinate 82,494 downwards.
GGGAAGGTCCACACCAGTCTCAATCAGCTCGCGGAAACAGAAGCGTTGGGAAGCAGTAAGTGTGTCAGAATATATCAGGCGTGCAACCATTGACATACATTCAGGCAGCTGACATCATGGATGCCGAGGGACCGTGGTTCAACGGTGTTGAGTATCTTCAAGAGAAAGAGCCAGATGAGGTATTCGTGGCGGCTACAAAGTCTCAGAAGTTCGGAATCATTGGGGGCGGTATGAGTGGACTCATGACGAGCCACCTGCTTACCAGTGTTGGGATCCACGACTGGAAAATCCTTGAAGCGTCGCAGCGTATTGGAGGTCGCGTGCACACCTCATACCTCAATGGTACAACACCTGATGAATATCAATACCAGGAAATGGGGCCTATGAGATTTCCGGTCAGCATCACGTATGACGACCCTGCCGAGACCATTCAGATCATGGATCACAGAATGGTCTTCCAGCTTGCCGATGAGCTCAATAAGCAGAACGGCAATGCCTCGGAGTACCAGGTCAACTTCATCAAATGGATCCAATCGGCTGCAAATGATCCGGCATCGACCAGCGCGCGCAGGCCAGATGGCACTGTGCCCGGCGCTGCCGAGGTTGCTGCGAACGCGGCTTACCAGACCAACTCCAACTTGACCTACAGCAATGCAACTGCCGTAGCTTTGGCAAGCGATGCGTACGATGACTGGATGGGACTCAATCGAGATGCTTTCCGGGCCATCGCCACGAATGTATTCAAGGCGCACAAGTGGTCCGTCGACAATGGCTACTTCCACTTCTCTGAGGCTGGATATCTGAACTACCAATTGGGCATAAATGCGAACATTACCGATCAAGTGGACGACATCAGTGATGCTTCACCCTCCTGGGCGTACGACAGTGTGTACTTCTCGGCGACGGAATGGCGTACCATCGACAAAGGTCTCTCCAGGCTTCCAACTGCGTTCACTCCGGCTGTCTCCAACCGCACTCAATTTGGAACCACCGTTCAAGGCATGAGCTGGAACGAAACCACTAAGAAGATGAGTGTCCAATATCGCGCCCAAGATAACCTCTTTGCCATGGAGCCAGAAAGCCAGGAGTTCGATTACGTCGTGGTTGCTGTGCCCTTCAGCAGAGTCCGCTTGTGGGATCTTCCTGACTACACATCACTCCTTTCTCGCGCTATTGGACGTCTCAACTACGACCCATCCTGCAAGGTCGCTCTTCACTACAAGACTCGTTTCTGGGAACACCTCGAGCATCCCATCATTGGCGGATGTGGAAGCACTGACATCCCTCAAATCGGCTCGATCTGCTATCCATCATACAAGATCAACAGCACAGGTCCCGGCGTCATCCTTGCTTCTTATCTCTCTGGCACTGGCGCTCGCTCAGTCGGCAGCATGACAGAAGAGCAACACGTCGCTCACGCCCAGCGCGCAATGGTCGAAATCCACGGCGACATCGCAGCCGAACAATGGACAGGTAACTACGACAGGATCTGCTGGGAGTACAATGAGTACCAAGCTGGCGCTTGGTGTGGGCCTCTGGTGGGACAGCAAGATCTTTACCTTCCAGCATACTTCCACACTGAGAAGCACACTGTGTTTGTCGGTGAACATACCAGTTATACGCATGCTTGGATCTTCAGTGCGCTTGAAAGTGCTGTGCGTGGAACGACGCAGCTTTTGCTGGACATGGGTCTTGTTGATGAGGCGAAGCAAATTACTGAGTTCTGGATGGCGAGGTGGATTGAGGTTTAGGTAAGATTATATCGACAGCTGTGATCAATCAATGCTAGGTGTCCATGCGATCGGCTTGGCAATCAGTACTGAGCGTCAGGTCAAAGGTGTGGTTCTGTACAAAATGTTTGCTGCAGCTGCTTCACTAACAATGGTCACCGATGGTTGATATTCACTATGAGACTCCAGCCTCTTGCAACCTGCGGCATTGGCGACCTTTCTTCCTGCCCTCAGGAATAGTTCTGACATTTTTATGCGGGAAGAGGCGTTCGCACACTATACCACTTCTGGACACGAAAGCGATCGTCGAGCGTCACACAACAGCAGGAAGCGATCCGCCGACCTTACTCAACACCTTCTCAGGACAACATCATCACAAAGTTCATCGCATTTAACTCCTGCGCCCGGAATAAGTGGTGCATCGGATTCAGTGCCTAAATGGCTCTTGACGCCATCCTCACGGCCGAGAGAATGGCTCAATTCGGGACAGCAGCCTGAGATCGACCCATATCATACTGGATCGCACCCAGAACATGCTATGCAAACGATGCGGCATGCGAACACTGCTATTCTTGCTCCCGGACGATAATTACACGATGTCGTCCGCGGCTTCGCCACGAGGCTGATCTACGCCTTTCAGTACGCTGCTGTGCTGAACCGACAAGCAGCCCGAGTTCGTCCGTATTGTGGCTGCTGTCCGTACAGCACCACTTCGCGTAGTCTTAACATGGCCCATGCACATCATATTCAGCTCCTGCTGCTGTCTAAGCATCGATGTGCGGACTTTGTCATAAGATTGGTTCCGGAAAACATTACGGTCATTCAGAATTTCGTCAGGCGGCGAAGCATCTGTCAGTCTTGCTCCAGGACTGATATACATCACCATCGGCGACACGACTCCTCTGCCAGTGACCAAGCGACCTTCGCCAAGTATCATGACCGACCAAGGACAATTGATATGGTCTGGACCAGAGTCGAATGCTACGAACTTCAAATGGCAGCTGTACCAAGGTCGACCGACGCTGACCTACTGGGGCGGCCTCACCACATCTGGCGCGAACATTGGACATGGCTATGGCAACATCACGTTCTTAGACGAGACATACAATGTCACGTCAGTGCTCTGCCCGAAGTTCGACAACTACAATACAGCTGGAGACGGAACCTTTGCCTGCGAATCTGACATCCACGAGTCTTACCTCACTGATCGCGGAACGATGATCGTCAGCGCATACAACGCCACACAGACTGACCTCACATCCATCGGTGGTCCAGCAGATGGTAAGTCAGGCTCTCAACCCACAGTTGCACCAGAGCGCTAACACTCCTCACCCAGGCTGGATCTGGGACTCCCGATTCTACGAATTGAATACCACAACCAACGAAGTTATCTTCCGCTGGTCGCCCATCGAACACGTCCCAGTAAACAAAACCTTCATGCCCATCTCCGACAACGGAAACTCCACGTCGCCCTTCGACTACTTCCACCTGAACTCCGTCGTCAATATCGGCGAAGACTGCTACCTCGCCAACTCTCGCCACACCTGGACAATCTACCTCATCTCCAAAGCCTCCGGAGAAATCATCTGGCAATTCAATGGAAATGACGGAGGAGATTTCGAGATCCCAGAAGACTTTGTGCATTTCGCATGGCAACATTTCGTCAGACCTCATAATATCACGTTCGAAAGTTTTGATGTCTTGATCTATAACAACAACAATTACTCACCTCAGGAGCCTCACGTCAACGCTACAGATTTGCTGGTCTACACCTTACCTGTTCCCTCCAGCACTTCTTCCGGCATGAAAGCGACCTTGAAATTCCGCATCCAAACCTCCAAACCTCTCTACGATGATTCTCAAGGCTCATACTTCCCTCAAATGTCCAATGGGAATAGTTTTGCGGATTTCGGTCAACTTCCGATCCTCAAAGAATTCGACCCGTCGGGCAAGGAGATCTGGTCTGCACAGCTTGGAGTCAACAACTTGGCGCAAATTTACAGAGCCTATAAGTTGGATGGCTGGGTTGGGAGACCTTACTATAAGCCTGATCTTGTGGTTGAAGAGGGAAAAGGTTATGTGAGTTGGAATGGTGCTACGGATGTGGAGGGGTGGAATGTTTATGTTGGAAAGGAGAAAGGACAAATGGAGTTGGTAGGACAAAGTGGATATAGAGGCTTTGAGACGATGTTCGATGTGCCATGTTGGGCGAAGTACGTGCAGGTTGGAGCTGTGGAGGAAGGGGGGGAGGTTAGTAGGAGTGAGGTGTTCGAGGTGAAATGATGAAGTGTAGTGATCAATGATGAGATGGAATTTGGTATGTGAGCGAGGAGTTTAGCGATAGATCGCGGGGAGTTGTATATGAAGAGTCGACTTTGTAAAGCATTATTCAAATACCTGTTGCTTTTGTATGCTGAGAATGTCTCTGCTTGACCATTTATCGCCCAGCTTCACAGCTGGGCTGCTCGCTGCTTATCTATGCTGCTGAGGCTCTCTTGGTCTGCTCTGATTCCCCAGTGCTGAGGCTATGCTGCTGATGTTTCTTTTGAGTCTAGTCTCGTCCAGCTCCACACCTCAGCTGTGCACTTCCGTCTCACAGTGCTGAAGTTCTCTTTTTCGGCTTCACTACCAACCCAAGTCCTGAAACAATGAAAGATGTCACTTCTTGATGTTCTCAAGCGCGTTCTTGAGAGCAGCGGCATCGCTTCCCACCAACATGCCGTCCCTCATCGTGATCGAACCCACGCATTTCTGGAGCCTAGATGTCCCATCCGCAATGAACTTCTCTACCTTCTTGAGATCCTTTTCGGTGAGGTCCATTCCGTGCCACTCGCCAGCTATCCAGCAGACTCGATCCTCATCCTTAGCTGCATCAAGGTCAATCTGCCAGATGCCTCGATCGGCTCTGTAGTCCGCGGTCGCTAACCTTTTGATGACAAGGCGTCGGATGTGCCTTGTATAGCTGGGCGGAGCCTTTATGAACCGCTTATTACCTTCCTGAAGAGCAATTTTAGCTTCTGAAGAACCTATATGTCCAGGAGGCGGCAGAAAGTCTGCTGGAATGGTAGGTTCTTTTGTAATGTAGCGCAGAAGGAATGAGTAATTGAAGAAGATGGGCAGCGACTCCCTGCGAACCATGTGCGATGCTTCAGTGATCGCAGGTGGAGCCACAAGTGAAGCGAAGCCTTGGATGTCGCATAGTTGGTCAAAGTGCATTCTGTAGATCCTGAACCTCAGGCCTGTGGGAAGATCAAGGAATCTCTTGAAGGTGGTGGCGGTTTCACTCTTCTCTAGAGCTTCGATAAGACATGTATGTAGGCGCCGAAAGCTCTCTTGAACCCATGGATGCGAAATAGGCCCTGGAAAGACATCCGGCATGCTGCGAAGTGAGATGCGTCTGTCCCTGCAGATCTCTAGCATCTCGCGGATACTCAGTCTGTCGTAGATGTCCCGGCCGGAAATGTAGCGCATGTAGACTTGATAAGCTCGAGATCGATCGTAGAAGGCAACGCCGATGCTTTGCAGAGCGCTCGGTATGTCAACTTGATGTGGAGGCTCATCATGGCCGGTGTCCCATCTGCCGTTGTAGACAAGCATTTTGGTCGATTGCGAGATGAAGACGCTTTTCGTAGAGGTCGAATATGGACGACGCGCTGATATGCTCTGGAGAGATGTTGTTAAACTAGTTGTGAAGCTCCGCGGCTGTTGTATTGTTGTTGTTTCAAGTCGTTGTCACATGTATCATCTACCTCATATATCAATATATAAATTCACGCGTGTGACAGCGCAAAGCTCACTTTACAGCTTCGATCTGACATCCAAAGCTCTGAAGCTCTCAAGTCGCAGCCCTGTCGCATAAGGGTGACCTTCACCTCTAGACACAAGGTAATCCAAATCCAAAGTGCTCACCAATCCTGGATGACAATGCTTCACATCCGTGATACCAATCAAAGCCATTGCTGTCGCAAGCTCAGTCTTAATGATATCGATGAGATGCTCAATGCCTTCTTGACCGTAATTCGAAGCGAACAAGAATGGTCGGCCGAGACCGACAGCTGTCGCGCCTAGACAGAGGCATTTAAGGACGTCACTTCCTCTTCGAATGCCGCTGTCGACTAGAACTTCCAGCTTCGAGAAGATTTCCGGGCAGTTGGCTTGGCATTCGAGTAGTGTCATGATGCTTGGTGGCGAAGTATCGAGATTTCGGCCTCCGTGATTCGATAGTAGCACGCCGTCCATACCAGCATCAGCACACATCTTCGCGTCTTGCCAGGCTTGAATACCCTTCACCACGATTTTGCCATCCCAGACACTCCTCAGCCAAGTGAACTCATCCCATGTGAAGTCAGGCGCGATGTAGCCTCCCATCAAGCGACCAATACCTCCACCTCGTTTATCATTGCTGCCTTTCATGCCACTCATAGGCGTGCTTAGACTTTCGTCCATTTTGACGCGCTCATCAGCTTCTCGCTTTCCAGGCATCGGCGCGTCTACCGTCACCATGACCACATCTATGCCAAGACTCCGTACATGCTTCAACAAGCTCTCGCTCTTCCCACGATCCTTATTGACATAAAGCTGAAAGAAGAACGCATTGGAGCCGGGATCTATACTCGGCACAATCTCTTCGATCGGAAAGCTGGCATTCGTGCTGATACCCTGAGGTACGCGTTCTCGAACACAGCCTCTTGCAATCGCCTTCTCGCCATCTGGATGTATCATTTTCACCATCGCTGCAGGAGCCACGAAGATCGGGAGTCCTGCTTTATGTCCCAAAATCGTTGTTGCTGTGCTTACGTTCTTGACATCTCGCAATAGTCTTGGTCTGAACCATATTCGGCTGAAGTAGTCCTTATTGCAATCCCTGGTATAGCAGCCTGTATCTGCAGAGCTGTAGAAGCCCCATGTCTTTTTACTTGCAGTCCTTTCTGCCACATCTTCGAAATCTTGTGCATTGATGATCGCGCTGAGTGGTGGCTTCTCGTTCAAGCGAAGCTCGGGAGTCTGGGTGGGAGGAGGTTTCTGGAAGTCTTCGGTCATCGTTTTTCGATCGACGTCGCCTTTGATCTTCGATGCATCGAGCTCTTTTGTCAGAAGCGAAGGTGGGTGCACAGAATTATACGTCGTGGTCGCGTCACGGCCAGCGTGTCGCCATATTACTGGCAAAATGGTCAGCCTCTAGCCATTGTATGCCTAAATATTAATTCCACTTACTTTCTGGTGCTCCAGGATGCTCTGGAGCGAACTCAGTCATATCATACACCTTGCCATCGACCACAATCCAGCAGTCCTCTGGCGTATTGTGCTTGGAGATCTCCTCTACCGAGAGCAATTTCTGGTCCGCCATTGTCTTTCTATTCACTCAAGGAAAGAGATCAAATCTATAAGAGAAACGCCACCTACCAAGCAGTACAAACTTCCAGCATCTCACATTGATGGGATAAGCATATATTCAAGTCGGAAGTCGTCGCCGGCATTCACAAAGTATCTCGGAGCAAGGTCGCCGTTGACATTTGCGCTCCGGGTCATTGGCTGCCGAGCGAGAAACCGCGGAAGCAAGTCCGCGATGGAGGAGGAATCGTTGCGCTGACTGTACCATCACCTTCACGTACACGTCTGTCTTCTTCACGCGTACTCGCGACATGGTAGCACGAAAACAGATCGCCATCGCAGCCCGTAGATCACGACTCTGGTCGTGAAAGCTCAGGGGAGGCCACATCGACAAGATGCACAGTTCCCTACCGCCGAGACAATGACGAAGTTGCCGAGCTCCTTATCTCTACACGAGATCCATCTGCTTCCGTAATATCCTCACGAACCATTGCTATCAGTATGAGAACTGTAAGAAGTCGCGATGGCCGGATCAAACGCAAGAACCTCCAAGAGACGACAAGTAACTTTCTTCACCTTGGTTGATGCTGGAGAACCATACACCGGACACCCATGGCCGCGGTCCTGGTCTCAAAGCGCATTCCCTCTGGTTGGCACGGACAAGCGATGTCGCACTTGCCATGCCTTCTGCACTGTGAATCGGCTCTGGCATGTCTAGGCACTTCTGCAGCACGTCCCGTGTGTGGATTCGACGAGACTGTTATCTTACCAAGCTCTCGCGAAGTCTACGGAACGAGATCACGAACATGCTTGGATAGACTTGTATTACCGCTTTGGGACGTCTGTCGAGCCATGGCGGATTGTTTACCATGTTCACATTGTAGGCTCTGTGTGGGTATAACAGTGGGCTCTCCTGTTCCAGCCGAATCTGTTGGTTCTTTTGTACACTTGGGCTCTGCTGCTTCAGTTGCAGCTCTTTGACGTGTAGCAGAATGTCCTCCGTTGAGAATGCGCCCCCAGCGGTAAGCTCAATTTCCATCACGACCAACAGGGCGGACGACTGATCTTGTTCTACAGCCGGAGTATGACTCCACTTCACCCATGGGCGGAGATCCTTTGACGACCAATGTCAACGATCAATACTTCGGCTACGAATTCCATTTCGTGTACCTCGCGGTGTGCGCCTTCCTTGTCTGGCTCATCATCCCAGGTATCGGCCTTTTATACTCCGGACTCGCACGTCGCAAGAGTAGTTTGAGCTTGATCTTCCAGAGCTTGAGTGTCATCGCGGTCGTCACTTTCCAATGGATGTTCTGGGTATGCCTCTCACCGGACATTGATGGAATAAGCTGACCAAGAATCCAGGGTTATTCTCTCGCCTACTCGCGTACAAGCAGTGCATTCATCGGCGACCTGCGCAACTTCGGCCTTATGGACGTCCGCGTCGCGCCTACCGGTGTCCTCCCAGAAGTCATCTTCGTATTCTACCAGATGCTCTTCTGCGCTGCAACAGTTGAGCTTGTCATCGGAGGCTCATTTGAGCGTGGAAGGATTCTGCCCTCGCTGCTATTCAGCTTTATTTGGGCAACTATTGTATACTGTCCGATCGCCTCCTGGACGTGGAATGCCAACGGATGGCTATACACTCTCGGCGAGCTCGACTTTGCTGGAGGCGGGCCTGTACACATTGCATCTGGGTGTGCAAGCTTGGCATATGCCCTTGTGTTGGGAAAGAGAAAGTCAAAGACAGATAAAGGTCATTCTAAGCCTCACAACATGACTCTGGTATTCCTTGGTACGATCTTGATCTGGTTCGGATGGTTTGGATTCAACGGAGGCTCAACGTTGACCTCCTCCGTTCGCTCGCTCTATGCCGTCTTCAACACCAACGTGGCTGCCAGGTGAGCATTACTTCATCACTTCAATCGAAATTTCGTGCTAATGTATCACAGCTTCGGCATCATCGGCTGGGTCCTAGTCGACCTAATCCGCAACAAAGGAAAATTCAGCTGCGTCGGTGCCTGCGAAGGCGCAATCGCCGGATTGGTCGGCATAACGCCCGCAGCAGGCTTCGTACACTTCTGGCTCGCAGCAGTCATAGGCTTCATCACAGGCGTTATCTGCTCCTCCCTCCAAAACCTCAGCGAATGGATCCACATCGACGAAGGTCTCGACGTCTTCAAACTTCACGGAATCGGCGGGATGGTGGGCTCTTTCCTCACAGGAATATTCGCAGACCGAGTCATAGGATCACTTGAAGAACCTGAATACGTGAGTGATGGTGGCGCGATCAATGGACATGGTGTTCAGATTGGATATCAGCTTGCTGGGATTGTTGCAATCTCCGCGTACAGCTTTGTTGTCACTTCGATCATTCTGCTGGTGCTTAAATATATTCCTGGTCTTGGATTGCGAGTATCTGAGGAGGCTGAGATTCGTGGTTTGGATCTTGATCAGTTTGCTGATGAGGAGATTGGTGACTGGTCTTTCTTCCATGAGAATGAGGCGAAGTATATTGCAGGTGTCAACCCGAGCACAGCTCCTAGCATCACAAAGGAGAGGGATGGAGACTCCGATGGAGCAGCTGAGAGGAAGGTGGAGACTCAGATCTAATCGACTTATTTGGGGCGATGACCAGATGGAAGGATGATCTATTGGATTCCGCAAGATACCCAAGGACGTGATCGAGAAGCTAAATAATGGAAGATAGTTGGCATATAATGAGAAGTGCATACTAATGTATATAACATGATTTTACATATGTCCTCCTTTACCCTTCTCGGCCACGTTCATCTAAACCCTTTTGTGGTATCACAACTTGAACAGATAGCAGAACGCCAGTTGAAACACAACGTCATCGCAGTACCAATTAGAAAGTGCACTGAATGCTGGAGTAAATGCGTAGCAAAACAGATGGAAGCGCTCTTCCTAAGAATGCGCCTGCTTCTGTTTGCTCTTCTGCGCCAGCAGATTCAACGCCGAGCCTGCCAGAATGAATTTCTTCTGGTCGGGAGATAGATTGTACTTGACTGGGACGCGATGAGTCTCACCAGAATCTTTCTTCTTAACGACCAGCGTGATGGGGCGATCGCCTCCTTGAAGCACGTCGTAGAGACCTTCAGTGGAGACTTCGTCGCAGCCAGCCATCTTGTCGTAGTCTGCCTCGTTTTCGAAGGTGAGAGGGATCACACCTTGCTTCTTCAAGTTCGTCTCGTGGATGCGAGCGAAAGACTTGGTGAGGATGATCTTACCACCCAAGAAGCGAGGTTGCAGTGCTGCATGCTCTCTGGCAGATCCCTCTCCGTAATTGTGCTCAGCAACAACAAGCCAGGGCTGGTTCTGAGACTTCCATTTCTTGGCAAGCTCAGGAATGGTATAAGTCTGCCCGTCAACATCGCTGACCTGGTTTACGACCTCAGTCTCAGCATTGACCGCGCCAATGAGAGTGTTCTCGCTAATGTTCGTCAAGTGACCCTTGTACTTAAGCCAAGGTCCAGCAGCAGAAATTGTGTCTGTTGTGCACTGTCCCTTGACTTTGATGAGCACCTTCAAACCAGTAAGTTCGCCCTCCGGAAATGGTTCGAATGGCTCTAGCAGTTCAAGTCGGGTTGAGTTGGGGTCAACAGAGATAGGTATGCTGGCATTGGGTACAGGCTCAGTAGGGCGGAAGAGCGCATTGCCAGAGGCATATCCAGCGGCCGGCAAATCAATCCCTGATGGTGGCTGGAAGCGGAACTCCTCGCCAGAAGGGGTCTTGATGGAGTCTGTCATTGGGTTGAAGTCAGTGCGGCCAGCGTATGACATGGCGGTGACAAGTTCGGGAGATGCCAGGAAGTTCATGGTCTGTCGGTTGCCATCGTTTCGGCCTGGAAAGTTGCGGTTGTAGGATGTGAAAATGGCATTGTCCTTGCCCTTCTCGACACCATCTGTCCTAGTCCACATTCCGATGCAAGGTCCGCATGCGTTCGCGAGAACGACGCCTCCAGCTTCAGTGAAAGTATCGAGAGTCTCGTCTCGCTCCAGAGTAGCTCGAATCTGCTCGCTTCCAGGAGTGATGAAGAAGTCAGCCTTTGGCTTGAGGCCAGCAGCATGCGCTTGCTGGACAAGAGATTCGGCGCGAGTCATGTCGGCATAAGAACTGTTCGTGCAGCTACCAATAAGACCAGCTCCGAAGGTTGATGGCCATCGGTTCTTCTCTACCGCCTCCTTGAAAACTGAAAGCGGGGTAGAGAGATCAGGCGTGAACGGTCCGTTGATATGAGGTTCCAGTTCAGAAAGGTTGATCTCAACGACTTCGTCATATTCGCAGTCCGAGTCAGGTCTGAGGAGGTTGTGTGGTCCTGGCGAGGCCGCGGTAGCATCAGCTTGTTCCGCGATCGATGCACGATGCGTCGACTGCAAGTATGGACCATGTGATGAAGGCGTGTATGGGAAGATAGATGTGGTAGCACCGACCTCGGCACCCATATTGCTAGAATCTGTTAGCACTTCAAACACCCTAGAGCCGAAACGCCACTTACCAGATGGTGGCCATGCCGGTACATGAAAGTGACTCGACACCAGGTCCAAAGTATTCAGTAATGTAACCCGTACCGCCTCGCACTGTCAGCTTGCCGGCAAGGGCAAGAATCACGTCTTTGGGCGAGGCCCATCCACTAAGCTGGCCAACGAGTCTGACTCCGCGAATCTTGGGTGCCTTGAGTTCCCACGGAGCGCCAACCAACGCGTCGACAGCGTCAGCTCCTCCTACACCAATTGCGATGGCACCGAGACCTCCTGCATTGGGTGTGTGACTGTCTGTGCCAAGCATCATCAAGCCGGGTGCAGAGTAGTTTTCCAGCACTGTCTGGTGGATGATGCCTGCGCCTGGCGGCCAAAACTCAATTCCATATTTCTTGCCTGCACTTTCTAAGAAGTCATAGACCTCCTTATTGCCCTTGATGCTGTTCGGCACATCGATGTCTGCTCCCTTTTCGCCAACGATCATGTGGTCGCAATGTATACTCGCAGGCACAGCAGTGGTGGGCATTCCACAGCTCATGAACTGCAACAACGCCATCTGAGCACTAGCATCTTGCATAGCAACTCTGTCCGGGTTGAGCTTCAAGGTGGCCTTGCTCCGTATATCCGTGCCATTGTTTGTGCCTTCCAATAATGACTCCTCTGCATTGTCGAGATGTGAAAATAATATCTTCTCGGCGAGAGTAAGAGGTCGCTTGGGTAGTAATCGTCGCACCTCGTGCAGATTCTTGACCAGCTTGGAGTATGGCGGCGTTCGCGATTCGACACTGCTGGCTGCTGGGGAGGAAGGGTCAACCGCCGTCGCAAGGGTACGTGAAAGCACTTGTCGGAGTGGGCTCGGTAATGAGAGGATGTTCGTTCGTGTTTGTGGTGCAGCCGAAGCTGCTCTCCGTGCCGCCAGCATCTTGCTATTCAATGGCAAGAACGACGAGTCTTCCTCCAAGCACAATAATGAGATCTTTCTGAGCGTAAATTCGCGCCAATCCGAGATCGGATGTTCCTGGCTGGGCAAAGCACTCTTGGAAGCAAGCCGATTCGTTCAAAGTTATGATGCCCCATTAAAAAGTTCTACCTCGGACTCGACCATAACGACTACTTGCCATCAGACTAGAAGACCTAAGGCAAGAGCAATTCGCATCAGTATGTCGTCCACCGGCCAGAAGAGAAGATACACATTCATCGTCGAGCATCTGGATCCAGAGCTCGAGGATTGGCAAGCACTGGAATACAACACCATTTCTGAAGAGAGCACTGCTTCTGGCTATGACTTCCTCCTTTCAGGTCTGACATCCTCCTTCGACTCTTTCGAGAAGCTGAGAGTGCCTGCAAGCAGCAAGACATCCCAGTCCGTTGAGGCTCTGTATGCTACCCCAGAAGCCAGACAGAAGATCTGTCTTCTCGATCCAAAGGCCGATAAGGATATCAGCCCCGAAGATGCCGACCTTTTCGACGGGTTCCTCTTTGGAGGCATATTGGGTGATGATCCGCCGCGCGACCGTACTGGAGATCTCAGAAAGCTCGGCTTTCCTGGTCGGAGGCTGGGACCTGAGCAGATGACGACTGATACTGCTGTGAGAACTACGAGAATCGTTGTGCAAGATGGCAGTAAGTATTGTTGTTCATGTCGTTTGAAAAGGTGCTGATTGCGCCGTAGAGGAGCTTAGTGAGATCGACTACATTGACCGACCGGACATCGATGTACCTTCACAGCCAAATGGCGATGGCAAAGGCCCCACCGAGAGTATCAGCATGCCATTCAAGTACGTGAAAGGACCGGACGGCAAGCCGATTATGCCTAAAGGCATGCACGAATTGCTTGCAAGTGATGCCGACAAAGATATCATGGATCTGCTATGATTTACGACCATTTCTGCATCCACCGATCAACCGCGCTGCGAGATCAATCCAAAGGGCCGACATGGACGTCGCATTAAGTGGGCCCTGTGAGGAGGGCCAGTAGCAAACATAGTTGAGTGTAAAACGCGCTCGAAATCTAAGGCCACCCTGTAAGTGCTCTCACATGTTCCATTATACTCAACACGTGCTTGCACAGCGCGGTGTTCCCTTGCGTCCCTCACCACATCACTTCCGCGTCGCCTTCTCTGAATTAGCGCAAGTCCGGACTAGCATGTGAAAGGTCGCCTCGATGTCGGCTCAGAAAATATCTCACATACATGGTCATGTGCTTCGACACTCACTTCGCCGATGTTTCCCTCACATGCAGGTGGAGCTTCTTTCCATGCTATACACTTGCAATCATTTCTACTCCTTTCAACCTTGATACAGACTTTCAACCTGCTTGTGGCTACCATCACCCAAGCGCCTGCCAGTTAAGGGCATCACCATCCGAAACATCATCCATCTTTGCGCCATATACTATACCAAGCGTCTGCCGGCAGCTCATCTGATCCTCAGTGACCGGACCCCTTGGAACACGCGCAGGCTCAAGTCCCCAAGTCATGGATCCTGGAGCCGCCCTAGCAATTGTCCGCCATTACGACTTTGATCGGACTGAGCAGAAAGAGCAGAAGAAGCAGCAGAAGCAGAAGTTGGTCATTTCAGGCCCGACGGATTTCCGGAAGAATGCCTTCTCGAACCCTGACTTGACAGCGATTGGGGATATACACACTCCTAGCCAGATTGCTTATATCTCTACTGCACCGACCTTGACTGCAGCAGCAGCAACTAGTGCTCCAAACCTTCTTGAGAATCATGCGGAGGCTGGGTCGCAGACGGCCTCAATCGTGCTCCGTAGCGGTCGAGGCCCAAAGCGAGCTCCTAGACGCCTTCGGAAGAAGCGAACTTCCTTCGATCTTCGACAGGATGCATTGCGGAGCCCGTCATCTGGAAGTATGAGCAAGTCCGATGAGACTCAGGCCGACAAAAGTTTCGCCTCAGTGGATGGAGTTGAGGCAAGCCCAACAGTTGCAAGGGCTAAGACGATCAAAATTCGACGCGGCTTGAGTAGACAAAGCTCGACATTCGAGATTCTGACGAGAAGTTCACATCGTGCATCAGATTTCGATCCAACACGAACAGGCGTATATGCTACATCTGAGGATAAGACAGTGGAGGAGACAACACGCGTTGACTCTGTCATTCCAGATCCGGTGGATTTTGCTGTCAGCAGAATCCTCTCACGAACCCAGTCTGGCTTCGAGCTTTGGAGAAGAAGCACATACATCCCGACTGCGGATGGCTGCTCCAGCGGAGACAACTCGGTCCTCTCCATCCAGCGCTCACGATCCACCTCTGGTGTCCTGAGTTTCGATTCCGCTCTCGGCGGCTCACCTATGTCAGATGATGGAGTCATCGAGACATTCCAGTCTGTCGGTGATCAGGTCAGCAAGCGTTTGGCTAGGAGAAACGCAAACAATTGCTCAATTATCGACCATGGTAGAGCTGTCCAGGATGCTAAAACCTTGCTCCCGGAAGATCAGCCAGGGCAACTGACCAGCGTTCGCGAAAATATGGCCGACTACAACTCATCGCTGTACCTGAACGCTAAGGTGACACCTTCGTCATCAAACGCCGCGTCAAGAGTCTTCGCCATCGAAGAACTGCTCGAACAAATCTTGGAAGATGTCTCTTTCCGAGATCTAATAGCCTGCCAACGCGTCAACAAAAGTCTCCGCCAAAGCATTACGTCTACCATGCTCTATCATCGCAGACTCTTCATGGCTCCATCACCACAGACCAGCAAAGAAAATTGCAACCTAAACCCTCTCCTGACCACACTCGGCAAAATCTCACGAATGCACCCAGTGCACAAACACATCGACCTCTTCAACTACCTTCCCTCGCCAGAACTCAACGGTGAACCAACCGGTCCCGTCTTCGCGCGGCATGGCCGTTACTACCTGATTCAACGCTTCTACAGCCATGCCTCGAACCCAACACTCACCTACGACCCAAAGACCGGCTCCCCAACCCTCGACCTCGAACTCCGCGAACTCTCAAAACACGAAGCCTCTCAACGCTCACTCCACACCCTCTTCCCAGGCGAAGAGTCCAGTATCTGGAAAATGTACCTCTGCCAACCACCACCGAGTGAAGTACGAGTCACCATTTGGAAGAGAGAAGGGTCAGTTGCTACAGTGAGCGAGAAATTCGTGGTTAGGGGTTGGACAGTGAGGGAGATTTTGGAGAATGTGGAGGAGGCGAGGAGGAATGAAGGGCGGCCGAAGCAATTTGCGAAGGGTGGTACTGATGGTGGGAAGGATAGGGGTGGGAAGGGGGAGAAGATGGCTCGGCTTGCGAAGGCTATGCTGGCGCCGAAGTGGGCTGAATGGGGGATGTAGGGGAGGATTTTGAGCTCGAATGCGCGATACGGCTGGAGTTTGTTATAATTTGAGGTTGTGATTTGAATGGTCGTTGCTGCTTTGGGAGTCGGAGAGCATAAGCTTGGTACTGCGTGACTGATTATTGTTTCAATCTCGAGATCTAGTTTGGACAAAATGGTCCTGCTCTCGGAAGTTCAAGAGTGCCATGTAGCCCAATTGCAATTCGATTCAATATTCATGGTATCTACAGTTGGTATGCCTCGAGTTTGGGCCATGCGGTATTTCCGCGTCTATTCATGCTATCTTATCATGTCATCGTGGCAAACGTTTCATCTACAGCTGGACGTCGTTCTGCAGCAGCCTGACCTCTTCTCCGGGCTTGAAAGCAGGCAGACCGATGTAAGGACATCCATCGCACCGGAAGGCATCTCCCAGCGCGCAATTGCCACACGAGCCAACCTTGCCCTGAACGGTGAAATCAACTTCTGCGAGATCGTCCTGTCCCAGCGTAGGTGCCGCTACGTTCAGCTTCTTGAGGTTATTGTCCGCTTCTACGCGCTTGGCCTTGTCCTCGGCCTCAATTCGCTCGGCGAGGCCGCATGTGCAGTCTTTGCATGCTCTGCGTCGCTTGGTATTTGGCTTACATGCCTCAGCTAAAATTGCCAAGTCAGTACTGATCGCGTCTGTTACGCTACTACTCCATAACTTACGAATATTGAGCGGCTTCTGTCTATCTTCCTCAGTCAACAAAGTGTCCGGATCAATCCTGTCGGCGTTCGCAAGAGCTTCGTCGCTCGGAAACTCGTCCTCATCATCTTCATATCCATCATTCAGGTCGTCCGCTGTATCGATAAAGCCCACACCAGCAGGCGCGGCCTTGACCTCAAGATCTGCCACCTTCCGCTTGCCAGTGTTTATAGCCTCCACATCGTTTGCTGGGATCGCCGCAGCATCCGCCTTCTTCTTCCTGAAATTCAATTTGACGGACTGCACGCCAGCTGAATTGTCAGGCTTGATCATACCCTCTCCGCTTCCACTTGTCAAGCCAGCAAGGATGGCCTCGGTTTGCTCTGCGCTCTGAGATGTTCCAAAGGTGCCATCTTGGCTCTTCAATCTGCCACCAGGCTTCATGCTTGCTACTATCCGGCTCATAACATCTCGGTTGAGCAATCGTGAGCTCTCTGTTCGTGTGCGATCTACATCTGTGAGAATCAGGACGGTGTCGTATGTAGAGTCTGGGAGGGACACGAGGCCCAATGCTAAGCGGTCAAGCATCTGAATATCTGTTTGTGATCGGTCGTATGCCTCTGCCACTTCACTAAGCGCTGAAGGATGTGAAGCGACCGAGGGCGGTGCGAGGAGGAGTGTGCGTGTCGAGGAAATGCCATTCTGCTGCTTGACAGGCGGGGAGAAGTCCATGTCGAGGTCGGGCGTCGTGTCGATTATGACTGCGGGCGCCATATTGTGTGGTGTGCGATCAGTAGTTTCGTGGACAAACTGAAGTTTTGGGCAGCAGTTGTACTTGTGGTGAATGCAATGCGTGGAAATGTTATCTGGATTGAGATTGAGATTGCTCATTAATAAGGCGGGCACGTGAAAATGGCCCGTGCAGCTTCCGTCATCGCAGCACCAATCCTGCCACAAATCATCCCACCTTCGCCAGGGACCTTTTCTCTTTCGCGGGGGACAAATCCGCGGCGAGCAGTTGTCATCAAAACACGAACAGCTCAGCCTTACCAACGACGCGTAGTCGAATTGGTTCAGCATTGCGGACCTGCCTGAGACGTGGTCAGGTGGCGATGACTTTGCTGGACTATCATTGTGCAGATGCCCTTCATGGTTCCGCCTCGGGCGCGGTCATGAGCCGTCGCCACCAACAATACTGAAGCTACGGGAGATTCACCGCATCACACTGCCGGAAGAGAAACACAAGCAAGCCAGCAAGACCTATACACCGCTTCAGACTGGCTGCAGGTCTGCAGAAAATGCCAGAGTCGAGATCTGCAAATGCTGCGCGCGTCTCTGGCCTGATTCTGGACGTGCTCTGGTTCATGATCGGCTGCACGGGCTTGGCTCGGGCATTTACTGCCTCCTTCAGAAACCGCGGTCAAACCAGAGGCCACGAATCGGGATCCTTGTCAGACATGTGCGACACGCGACGAGGAGAAAGCAAAAGACCCATGGCGGAGTGCATCACACAAAGCTTGGCTCTATTCGTCCCTCAAACGCCAGTGATGAAGCTTTCACCACAAATTGCGTAGCTCCTTGCTTCAAAATCTTTCTTGTCACGCTCGTCACCCTCAAGCCTACCTATGCCTCAGGTACCGCATTCTGCTTTGAAATTGCGTTTCTTGTCTTTTGTTAGCGATACCTGCCATCTTTCCAAACCACCATGAGCGATCTTACACCAAGCCGAAGTGGCATTGCAGCTGAGCACCCAGAAATTATCGCAGGCCTAGAAACGATCTACGAGATCCTCATCGAGATCGGCTATGTGCAGAACACAGACGTTCAAATACCACCTCATGGAGTGCCAAAAGACCCGGTCAATGTTGCTGGCCTAAGGGCCATCGGAATGGATCCGCAGAGTATCGAGCTTATTGGTCGACTGCCCTGCTTCACAGACGAGGTCATAATCGAGCATCAGAAAAGGTCAAATACCAAAGATGCTATACCAATCGCACCATCGAGCAGCGCCATTTCGTATCTCGTCGGCTCTGACTTTTCTTCTGGTGTAAGAGAGACTGATCCTGGCAACGGAGAATTGTTGCCAGCCTGGGCCTTGAGGATCACAAGGGCAACTAGTCCATCCGGCTTCAACATGGCATATGATCTGAACACGAGCAAGTTAAGCGCCATGGAGTCTCACTTTTCAATGCTGACTTGTCTACAGAAGCAATAATTGAGTGGCACCCAGATCACTGGACGAGCAGGAAATTCTTTCCAGTGCAAGAATACTTTGCCCAATGGACCGAGAGGTTGCGGACCGGCAAATGGATTGCTCGAAAGGACGACTCGGGATGGCATGTTCTTCAGGCATCAAGCAGACCCGACTCAGTGTTGCAAAGGGAAGACAGCGACAAGCAGTAGTCAACTATCACCTGACCCTCAACTCCGCATTGGCCGGAGACTCCACGCCTATCGATGGCATACCCCGACCTTTGCGACTTTGGCCCGCGGCCAACAATATCAAGCGAAGCCAGGGCCAAGATAGTAAACAACCGTCAATGAGCCGCAGCAAAGACTCGGCCGACCATAGGTAATGCAGAATACCTTCATTTGTCTAATGGCACAAGAGCCATCTCAAACCTCTGACAAGACAGTATGCCGGCAAGACTTACACAAGCGCATGTCGTCGTTGCTCGCAGACACTTTTACCGCAATAGAGAAGTCCAGTCAGTAGGCGAGCTATACAAGTATACACTCTAGACGCCTACGCTTATCCGCCGATCATCAGTCGGACTATCCCTGTCCTGCATGCGATATCCCTCATGCTTCACCTCGTCTTCCCAGATAGCAACATGTTCGGCAACGCGGCCGACTATCTTTGTCACTTTCAATAATATGCTGACCTTTCCAACGCCTTGAGTTGTCTTCTCTTCAATCTTACCGCAACAGAGATCGACCACCACAATGGCCATCACAACATGGCTTCAAGAAACGAAAAACGAATTCGGCCGCGATGTCACCTTGCCACTACTCATGGTCACAATGTACGCCTCCTTGGCTGGCATGTCCTACGGCCTTGACTTGAATTATTGGAGTGGTCTCCTCGGCATGAAACAATTTCAAAAAGATTTCGGGGTCTTCGATACCGAGACTCAAGCTTGGGAGATTCCAGCTACATGGCAATCAATCGGTTCCGGAACACCAACTGCTGGCATTGCCATTGGCACGCTGATCGCAGGTTACGTCGGAAACAAGTTTGGAAGAATCAAGGCTTTCTGGTTTGCGGCTGCCATCGCGCTTGTGGGGATTTTGATTCAGGCGACGAGTATGAGTAATTATTGGCAATTGGTGGTAGGGAGAATTGTTAATGCTTTGAGCATGGGGATTATTTGCAAGTGAGTTGCTCGATTGAGTAGAAGGAAGATCTTGACTGACGTGTGACTCCACAGTATCATCCCTATCTACCAAGGCGAAGTCGCCCCCGCCTCCCTTCGAGGATCGTTTGTCAACACTTACCAATTTATGCTTCTCTTCGGCGGACTCGTCGCTGTCATCGTCAATTGGGCTATGAATGAGCGGAACGATCAATGGGCATACCGACTTGTGATTATCATGCAATTCGTAATTCCAACTATCATGGTCGTGGGAGGCTTCATTCTGCCAGAGAGTCCAAGATGGCTGATCTCACAAGGTCGCGATCGGGAGGCAATAGAAGTTCTGAAGTATCTCCGACGAGGCACACCAGATGCTGTCATCGAGAAAGAAGTTGTGCTTATCGGACAGAGCGTCGAATTGCAGAGGACACTGCATAAAGAGACTGGATATATTGATTGCTTGCGGTAAGCAATCTCCCTAATCATGGCGGCCTAGATACTAACACTTCGCAGTGGACCTAACTTGCGAAGGACTCTTATCGCTACCGGTGTCCAATGCCTTCAGCCGTCCATGGGAAACTCCTACATGACAACATACTCCATCGTCCTCTTCCAAGCAATCGGAGTCGCAGACGAGTACAAAATGCTGATCTACCTCTACTTCGTCATGATGATGGCCGATTCCTGCAGCTTCATCATCGCGGACAAACTTGGTCGACGACCTCTGATGTTCGGATCAGCAATCTGTGTCTCGGCCTCCCTGTACGCTGTCGGCGGACTGACGGGATACGCCGACCAGACCAGCGACGCTGTGAAAAAGGGAACACTAGCAGCCATATTCCTCTACTACTTCATCGACGCCATAGGTTGGGCCGGATGCGTCTGGATCACTTGTGCCGAAGCACCTACCACAGCACTACGAGAGAGAACGATGACTATCGCAACTTTCTGCGGTTTCGTCGTCAACCTTCTCATTCAATACGTCTCGCCTTATCTCCAGGACGAAGGATATGCGAACTTGCAAGGCAAGATTGGATTCATTTGGGGCAGCTGTGCATTTGTCGCGGCGATGTGGGTGCTTTTCGTGCTGCCGGAAATGAGTGGGAGATCCCTTGAGGAACTTGATGAGCTTTTTGAGAAGAGAGTCAATGTGTGGAAGTTCAAGAAGTATAAGACTGAGGGTATTGGTGCTGAGGTCACTGCGTTGGAAGCTGGTCGGACTACGGGTATTGATGTCGATTCGAAGGTTTTGGTAGGTGTTGAGGTGAATCCTGTTGAGAGTGATGGTGAGCAGGAAGATCGAAAGAAGGCTTTGGAGGTTTAGATGCATTAGAGGCCTTCCAAGTGGTGGTATGGTATGTATGGCAAGCCCGAGTATTCCAACACGGGGTGGGTGCGGAGTCCGAAACGTGGCCTGGAGGATTAATGCCTTGCTTCGCCAAGACATAATCGACTCCCCTTCTCTATGCAGGAAGTAATGCCATGCACCACTATTTGTGTCGCGCCAGGTATAAGTCGCTGAAGAGGTGTGTGCCGTGTGTCCGATAAGCGAAATTCATTGAAGGATTTGACAAAATCTATGCGAAGGCGTTGAAACAGCTAACGCTTGGCGAGCACTAGTAACTACCAATTGTAGACAATGCCTCCTACCTTGCATGAGCGCGCGCACGCACACTTCGAACTTCCAGACCACTTTCTGAACTGCCTCAGAATCGATCCTCAACTGTGGTCGCTGTTGTCTTGTCGCCTTCGTCGCATCGTACTGCTGCTCAGAGTTGAGATGGCTGCAACAATATGGGCGATGCTGCTCATCATGGCAAGATACGCATTGGGAGCAAGCGACTCGGTTGAGCTTTTCATCGACAACATGAATCCGGACATCCAGTGGGCAGCGTCTGTCCAGAACGCATGTCAAGGATCAACGACATACGTTATCAGCTGCACATCCGCAGCAATGGGTTGTAGCGGAGAGGTAGGAACGGGCTGAAAAGCGGGCAAGCCCATCTCTAATCAGCTCTGCAGACTGCCACCATAACAGAGGGCGCTGACCTCTACATGGCGACGACAGCAGCCATCTACTCGGAGACGAGCGCAATGGTCACCGAATCTTGCCGCCTCAACACTGCTGCTTCTTCAGCATCCTGCATCGAAACAATCGTAGCGGGACAGTATGGCAACGACATTTCGAAGACAGTCAGCTTCAACCTCACTGGCACAAATTATTATCGGTACCAGGTTGCGATTACAGAAGGCGCAAAACACACCAGCAGTGGAGGCGCATGTCTTGCCCATGTCAGCGCAGCCAAGTCGAATTTCGATCTCTGGTTTCCTGACATCTTCATCTTGGGCGGTGTCTTACTTCTGGGCTTTGGTGGTGTCATGGTTCTATGAATCATTGGAACCAAGGCGAGCTTGGGAAAAGCTGATCGAGGCTCTCCTTGCGAGACAGCTATGGCAGAGCGCGAGCAGAAAGTGGCCAATCCGAAAAGACCTCACACTCCCATCTTTGATGCAGATGCAAGCCGCTTTCGATTGGAGTGCGCTGGCTTCAAGGGGCAGACACACACGACACATCGCAATCCAAGATTCGAAACATGAACCACATACCAGCGTTCGAGACCACCCGAAAGCTGAAGCAAGGGATCATCAGTGGCGTATGGCACCCCAGATTCCAGCAGCAAGGCACGATCTAGCAAAGAACCAGGTCTTTGGAATGTGATCAAGACTTTTCTCGATGCAGTGTGTTCCACATGGTGCTGCTTCACACGTTCATGTAAACGAACAGTGCTCAGCCAAGGTCTTCGAGCAGTCGCCGTTCTCGATAGAGAACATTGGCTCTGCCGATGCCAAGAGATTGCCCAATCCAATTCAGGTAGCGCATCAGCCATCGATACATATCCGGAGATACTCGCTTGCTATTACAGGCGTAGTATAGTGGCATCAATGTGACCGTCGCAGCATGCATTCCTGCTCGAGGCTTATCGCTGCTTTCGTCCTGCCGCGAAACATCAAGGTGACATGCCTCTTCTCCGAAAAAGAACGGAAGACTGTAGGCTATGTCTTCCGACATCTTGGCGATGGTGATTGAGGCAAGTTGACAATGACGATCCATATCCATGCCAACTGCCGTGATAAAGTCTGGAACCATTTCGGCCAGTCGGATCATTTCTTCGTTCACGACGATGCGTACACTGCGGTAGCGATTGACGCACGAGGCCGCAATGTGATTGAAGTAAGTGTCTTGGTGACGAAGCGGAATCCGGTTTGCCGATTCTGGATTGTGCAGCGGCTTTCGTCTGCAGTGATAGCGAAACGAAATTCTTTGCTCCCAAGCGGCGAGCTGTTCCTCCAAGCTCAATAGGGCCTTGAAGTGGCCGACAGCCTCAGAAGGCTCTACTACCGTTGTCGAAGCGAGAATACCACAGAGCTGCGCAGCTATCTCGACCAGTTCGAGAGCCATCAATTCTTCAGCGTGTAGGTGCTTGTGCATGCTTTCCGCGAACGACAGTAAAGATTTTGGGATCCTCTGTCGACGATGCATGCATCCGAGCACAACCTGCGAGCAGACTCTGTGAAACATTCTCGTCCCGCTCATATGGTCCATGCCAGCATCGCCACGCAGCTGAAGCAATCTGATGGAGCCTTCGAGATGCATGGATAGTCGTGATGTATTGAAGTGCGGCTCCTCGGCGTCAACGAACTCATGCAGACCGAGTAGTAGCACAGTTGCTAATGTCTCATCTGACGTGGCACGATCGCGATCCTGCAAGGCCTTTTGCGTCTCCCTCACCGCAGATACATATTGCTCACTCGCGAACATCATGTGCGACTGTGTTCTCAGATGCGGCGGCAATGCCATGAACCCTAGGGCCGAGACCATCGAAGCCAGCATACCATGGGAAGGAACATCGCCATAAAGCAGCGCCACGAAGTCGAGCTCTGTCTTAGGATGTGCGGAGGCAACAGAGATGAACTGATCGAAGAACAAGAAGGATGCCTCTTGCGATGCCCAGAAGTGCGGGCTAGTGAATGATCTCACACCAGATACAGCCTCGAGTAGATCCTCTGACGAACTCGTCGAATTTGCAGGTGATGAGCTGGAACCGGCGTAGCCAGAGTCCGAAGAGGCCACGGTATTCGTCGTCCCACTTGGAGATCTTGTCTTTCGAGAGCTCTTCTGGCTTACATGAGACGTCTGATCAACCACTCGGAGAGCGTCGAGATCTCGATATCCTGAGCATTTGCGGCCGGCTCGCTTACACTGACCGCATGAAGGTCGAGCGGCATCGCACTGCAAGCCTTTAGCATACTGCATACCATTTTGGGCATCCATGCGACAACTCACCCTCGTCTTCTTTGCTCGACATTCTGCGCAACCCTTTCCTAAACGACCTCGATAGACCATTTCCTCCGACAGCTAGCTTGTAAACTGACGGTGTGAAGCCTGCGAACCAAATGCTCCAAGAGCGTTCAGGCCGATAAGATTATTGTAATTGTGAGGATGCATTGTGCGTCAGGATTGGGAGACAGCATGGAAGTGATGGAGTGACCTTGTGGCACAGAAGTTCAGCTGCAATCTGCATACCCCAAATGGCCTAGCTTGATCGCCATCGAGCACTCTCAATCAGGACTGGTGCCAAGTCGATGAATCCTTCCACGGATTACTCCCTCTCAATGCCGTTGAGGGCGAATGTCGAGTACTTAGAGCAGCTTGAAGCCCTTGGGAAATGGCTTGTCCCCCAACCACGCCTCGACAAGCTCTGCAAAGAGTGCTGGATCCTGTCTGGGCCAAGGATGACGCATCAAGGGATGCTCAATAGCAAGAGTGCCTGGATTCAGCTCTGCCGCAATTTCGGCCATCTTCTTCGCAACCTCGACATTATCGTTTGATGGCACAATTCCTCCTTTGGTGGCTGCAACGATGAGTGTCTTGGCCGGCCATGACAATGGCCACTGGTCAGCATCGCTGCTGAGAGAATCTCCAAAAATCTGGCGAGCAAGACAGGTCAGGTCGCTGCAGGTCTGTGCCGTCCAAAAGCCATCGTGTGATCGCTCGCGGTATAATATATTCCACTCGAGTGTTGAGCCATACCGCGCGTGGGAGGTATGGCGTGAACCACGATCGCGGCAATTTGGTGATTCCGGAGACCAGTACCAAGCGGACGACATCGGAGTGCCGTCTGGCAAGTCGAATCGCAACACTTGCTCCTAAGCTGTGACCTACGACATGGGCTTTCTTGTTATCTGCTTTACTTCTGATCAGGTCGGCCAGTAAGTCAGCCGCGTAGTCCAGCGAGAATGGCTTGAGTTTGTGAGAGCGACCATGACCTGGCAGATCTGGCAGTAGTAGGTGATGCTCCTTCAAATGTGGAACCACAAGGTCCCAATCTAGAGCGCTGCCAAACGCGCCGTGAATGAACAAGATTGTCTCTGTGCGCTCAGGGTTGAGCCTGTCGTAGGCGAGCTGTTCTCGTACCATTCCCTTTGGCTCCGCACTGTCCTCCATGTCTGAGCTTGAGTCTGCATACAAGAGGACAAGCCTTCGCCAGACGATAATCGGATGTTGATATGTTTTGCTGGTGCCTAAGGTTATGGCGTTTCTGTTGTGAATCCTTCTGCCCCAGGCTATTGGGTGTGTGGCTGTGCATCGCCCGAAGTCTAAATGAGAGCTCTGAAATAATCGTGGATCTCAGCCAGCGGGTGCAATTTCAAGTGTTTCGAAGGCTCTAAAGCGCTGGAGATACCGTTCACTCTTGCGATATTGTCTGAGCAGCCATCGAGCTTTCCAGCCATTGCAATTGTCTTTGGCCAAAGGTTCGGACATCCTGGATGGCGCTTGCCAGGCAGGATCAAAAGTTACAAGATATCTCTTACCTGTCTTCGTCCTCTCAAAGCCGACTATCATCAACGAGTGTTGAGGCCGCTGAAGGAAGACGGGTGAGAGATCGGTCTGAATGACTCTCGAGCCAGGAGGACGAGTTCGAATTCTGGACGATGTGAAGTACGTCTCCACAGCATCTAGAAGTTCCTTCCATGCATCTGGACCAGTATACGCTCTTCCTCTGCACGGGATCGAGAGGCTGAGTAGAATGGCCTCCGCTTCTGACGTTCCAATGTGTTTTCTTGTCCCTTGAATGCCGCCTGTCAACACTTTGCCATGGGCATTGTGGCCGTCTTCCCAAGCATTCTCGATCATCTGCTGAATCTCAGGAATGCTGCTCTTCATGTTCCCATCGCTACTGCTAGTCGCATCGACTCCAGCAAGCGCTAGAAGCAGCATTTGTATGTTCCTGTAGCCACAAAAATGTGCACCCTCATTTGCTAGCTTCGACACTTGAACAGCGGCATTTGTGCACAGATAGGCTAGTTCTGTATTGGGCTCATTCTCGAGGAGCAATGCTAGGTTCGGTATAACTCCAGAAATACTGTTCGACGCGTTCTCGTTCGCAAGAAGCTTTGCTACGCGCTCAGGCATGCGACTTTCGAATGCATATCGACCTAAATCGCGCTTCTGCATTACGAGTCAATGGTTAGATCGTTCCATAAGCTTTCATGCCTCTTACACCCAGTCGCTGAAACTCATTCCCTGCGCCAGACATGATGAAAATGCTGAAAATGCCTAAGATCCATTTCTGCAACAGCGGAGTTTTCAGCCAATATCTCAGGCACGGGTCTCGAGCTCTCGTATCGTACAGTAAACAGGGTATCGAAGTCAGGTGTCCAATATATCGTACTCCTTCATCACAGCTAACGCCTCTTCACGCAGCTACGAGCCACATCATCGCTCCTGCATAACCTTGCTGCCGTCGTACAGGTGTCCAATTGAAGAACGCGTTGCGCAGCCAGCCACGATCAGGTGGGCCGCGCGTCATTCACCAGAATGGCGCTCCCTTGTTTAGCTCAGAACCAAGCATTACCTTGGCATAGCTTAGCCAGCCTAGTAAGTGAACTCTACGATTGATCAGCACCCTGCTTCCCAGCTTTCCTGAGTTCGTCTTACTCCTTCAGCAACTCATCGACATCGTCCAAGCACAAGAAATACCTCATTCTACGACCATTCGAAAATCAGCGACAATGCCTGCCCCTAACGACGTCGAGATGCAATATCAGAGCCCGGCTGCTACAATGCGCCAAGAGCAGCCAAGCAACGAGTCCCCTGCCGAGCAACAGGTACGATGACGCGAGCGAAGATGATCATGGCATGGCGGCATGGCTAACAATGAGCTGTAGACCACGAAGGAAGAACCACCAAAGAGGACTTTCCTTGGAATGAGAGGTGGTGGCATCATCCGTAAGTGACTTATGCGCGTATCGAGACAAGCACAGCCGACGAACATCTTCTAGTTGACCTCTGTGCCTGCTTCATCTGCTGCGAGTGCATGGAGGGTTGCTGCAATGCTATTGATGACTGCTGCTGCTGCTAGATACGAGAGAAGTAGCGAACCTGAAGACAAGAGCGAGGAATATAGAAGAGCGTCGATGGTCCGTCGGCGAGGGAGCGAGGAGATATCCATGGAGTATGCAGCTTAACGAGATATGAAAGGAACAACAGAACAAACCAAATGCATTCATCTGAGCATAGCCAATTGCATTCACAAAGCTTCAAGTCACAGATCTGGCCATATCGTTTCATCGATACGATACACGAGCTTTTCGCCGCTCGGTTCCATGCCGTTTCGCATTGCCTGCATTCCATCTATGGCACCTAGCAAGCCTCCAGTTCTGACGTTGACCGGGTGCGGCTCCCAGCTTCCTTCGGCCCACAAGTGCTCTGCAATGGCGTAGTACTTTCGGCCGAATTCGAGAGACTCTGGCATGCCTTCGTAATGCTCGTTCTCGAAAATGTAGCTTTCGCCAGAGAGCTCGTAGGCAAGGAAGAAGATCGACTTGACATCGTCTCGTGGACCGTCGATGCCAAGGAGGTTGCAGTAGATTCCACCTGAGGCTCCTATTGCTTTGGCACATATCGCTGCAGAGCTCTCGACTGCCACTGTGTCCAGCACCAAGCTTAACTCATTATTGGTATCTGCTCGAATTTGTTCTCCAACTCTAAATGAGCGCTGGACAAGGTCAGTCGGACGCGGAGAATGTCAACGAGCTAAGCTCACATAATCATAGACCATATCCGCTCCTCGGTCCTTCATTAGGTCGAAATGTTTGGGAGAACAAGTCGTCAAGACCCGATATCCAGATCTGAAAAAGATCAGACGATTTTGCTTGAGTTTGTGGACCGGGTCATTATACTCACAGCTTTGCAAATTGGATAGCAATGGTACCCGTGGCGGTGCTGCCGCCGTATATGAATATTGCTCCCTGGGATTTGTTATTGCGTTCTTTGGGAAGCTCTAGTCCCAGGTGCCTATACAGAGCAAGCAGTGTCGTTCCAACTCCAGAACCTACTCCAGCAGCAGCCTCGAAACTCACGCCGTCCGGGATGTGCATTGCGAGATCTCCTTTCACAGAAATGTATCTGGCGAACGCTCCGTTCTCAGGATTGGAATCATTGGCGCCGTGCGCGAGACCAGCGACGCGGTCTCCCTTCCTGAAAGGACGAGTGACTGCCTTGCCCACTGCCTCAACTGTGCCGGCGTAGTCGACCCCTACCAGCGTCTCATTTGCTCCCTCTGCATCTATGGTCGTCCAGTCCGTAGGATTGAGTGCTACCGCAACGGTTCGGATGAGTATATAGTCATCTGGTACTCGTGGAATTGGAATCGCCTTGAGTACAGCTGTGCTGGTTTTTTCTCTGACGAGGCCATAGTTTTGTGGATAAGTAGCTGCCATCTGCGCGCAGTGGCAGGTTATGGACAACGCTGGGTCTTGAAATGAAGAAATCCGTATGCTGCTCGATAGGCCTACCACTCAGTTTGCATATACGTGTTCATATCTTGCTATACCAACTGTGGCCGAGGAGAATGGCGTTGCTCGAGTTCGAGCAGCTGCTGACATATCGTTGTCGATTACCAACTCGCTTGCGTCTCATTGCGTCCTCCTTCCGAGCGCAGCACTCAGGGTTCCAACACCGTGAGCTTCGGACTCCGCGTCTTGGGCCCGTTGCTCTTGAATGACAAGACAGCGAGTCTCGGCTTCCATGATGTTAAGCACGGAGGTCAATGTAGAAGCAGGAGGCGTGGAAAGTTGGAAAGTGCAAATCGGGTGACCGGCTGGGCAAATATACGGGATGTCCGGCCAAGTATTCTGGCCGGCTGACCTGTGTCAACGATTCTGCCCCCCAATGTAGCCGTCCTCTATTCAAGACCTCTCCCCACTTCACTACCAGCATCGCACTCGATTGAAATCTGGGACATCGCCACGGCCCACGAGTCCACTCACTCTTCCAAGACGAATTGCATCCTTCAGCCTGCGCCTTCTTCATAGACCACCTGAAAAGTCATCGTTCAAGTTTCGATTGACCTGCTTGCGGACATAGACTTGGCGGAATCGCAGCATTCGACGGAATAATCTCACCAACACAGACTCGGCGTTCTTGCTCCACCGGAGTAGCACCTTACAGGGCCCCGAGGCAGCCGTCTTTCTGGCAATAGGGCCTACTACATGCTCGCGAAGAGCCTTTCGTACAGCAAATTATGGTCCAAGTTTGCTTCCCCTTGCCTGTGCCACTGTGGGCAGTTGAAGTGCCCCGAGGACGTTCTGATGGGCACAGGCTCGCCAGATTGTGCAGGATATACCACGGATGAGTAACTATCGGCTGGTGGTACGAGCCTGCACATCTTAGGCTTCGATGTTTTCTGCTCCGCTGTGCGGTGCACACACTACATCCTTCCCACTCCTGGAAGCCAGCCAGCAGCATGATCGTCGCAAGCGATTGCAACAATAATATCCAGTGCACGCACTCCCTGTACCTGAAGCATGATCGATGAGCGAGAAACGACAACATCTAGTGACAATCTTATCCGGAAGAAAAGTAGTGACCTGGTCCTCAAAGGTGGATTATGCCAGTCCCAAAGCCGCTGCGGCGCATCTGACTGTCAGTTTCCCGACTTCACGAAGTACACCTCTTCGCTTTCGATGCGATGATCGTCGGCGTGTGCTAGCCAACTTTTCCGCATTGGTAATCTCCCAACCGCAGTTATCAAATCCACGCGGTATTAAAGCCTTAAACATGGCTAGTACTCAAGCATCATGTTTACGCAAGTCCGGGGTCAGGCTGGGACGCCGAGCCAGGATGTCAGGCTGGAAGTCAAATCAAGGTTCAAACCATTGAGTGATGGTGTGACGGCCTCACGATACCCTGCACATTCCTGGTTTACCAACGACTACGGAAGAAAACCGGCTGTATCAGTATAGGCACAATGTTCAGGTACGTGTATAACACCCATGGGCCATGCATGACCATGCGGGCGATACGCCGATCCCGCCTTAGCACATGATTCAGCCGCACCACGTCCGGACCTGGATCCTCCTACTATTCCTGGCGTTGCAAATCTCTTTCTTTACATGCCTTTCTGTCGAGCATAAAGTTTGACCGACGATGTTCAGATGCCGTCTCCAATCAGATCTCCCACTCTGGCATCAAACCTTGCGAGTGTACCAGGTAAAGTCAACCGGAGAGAGTAACGACAGCAGATGAGCATGGCAGGATGAGCTTCAGAAGTGCGTAGGTCCAATCCTGGAATATCCGGTCAGACACGGAGTTGACAGGCCTCATTCTGCTTGGTAGGTCCGAGAACCGGTGTTTCCGACATTTCCTTATCAAGCACAATACTGAAGACCTTGAAGATGGAAGGCAGGTGTCAGGATCCGTGCCAGCATTGACTGCTGCACTTCTAGGGAGAGGAATCACTTAAGAAAGGGTCCTAACCGCTTCTCAGACAATCATCGATCGGGAACCAGGCATCATTCTATCAACCACCCTTCTGTTCAGACCCCACACTCGCTTCAGCAAACAGACACTCTCGTTCAACAGCTACACAAGATGCAGCTCACGACGGTTCTCTCCATCGTTACAGCTTGCGCTGGCACAGCAATTGCAGCGATTCCAGGCATCGAACCTATGTACTATCGTCTCGGTACAATGCACAAACGTGACCCAGAGGCCCACGCACCTGGAGATAATGATCCACCGAATGGTAAGAGACACTCTAAGCCAGCCAGTGAAGCGAAACATTAGCCAGTGTTGCATTCACTAATCTGTCCCTTCTCGATTCTTGCAGGTTGGTCCAATCTCGACAAGACGTCGGGCTGTGAACACAAATGTTGTGGATCGATGAATGGCAATCAATGCGTAAGTCATGAGTTCCAAGACCCTCAAGTCACTCGACTTTCTCAAGGCTTGTTTTGCTGATTGTTTTTCAAAAAAAATGTTGTCTTTGGGATCCAAACGACCCTGCGCATATCCATAACGCAAAAACCTCGGATTAATACACAGACAAAATGGATTACCTTACCACACCACCTTGCGAATATACTAACAGTTGCTAAATGATCCTGTTTGACGGAGCTGCCTGCAGAGAACGCCCGCGTGATGCCACAGCGCGGATTGGGAATGCAAGAAGAGCGCAGATATTCCATCGATCACTTTCAAAGGTTGTGGCACGGCACCATAATATGTGTATGTATGTATGTATGTCTATACTGTACGTGATTTATATCACCCGCAGATTTCCGGCGTCAAAAGTAGAGGGACGGTGTGATCAGCTTTTTTGGCCCATTGCGTGTCAACAAAGTTGCTTCTAAACTGCGGATGTTTCTATCTTTCCTCGCACAATCATTAACATTGCCATGCCGCCTGTGCGGACTGTTGCGAATGGTCGAGCATCAAGAGCATGCGAGTCTTGTCGCAAGGGCAAGACAAGATGCTATCCACAATCAACCGGTATCTGCTTGAGATGCACTACGCTTGGTCTGAAGTGCTCGCTATGCGGTAACACAAGAGAATCTCCAGCGCACGAGCGGCCGGCAACCGCAGTGCCCAACTTTCCTGCTGCACGTCATGATTGTGCAGCTGTTGAGCAAAGGTTAGATTTGGGTAGTTGACCATTGGGAAAGCGCCCAGACACCAGCTAAATGCTGCGTGTAGGGTGATTGCACTTGAAATTACTGTTGAACGGCTAGCAGATGCAGTACAACTGGACTCACATGCAGATGCACGACCACGTAGCGTTCTCCATAACGCTGTGCCAACGACAGCTCTGCCAATGAGAGCGGCATCACTTTTGGTTTTGCGGGACGCGGCTTCTGACTCCCAAGGCTTCGAGTCCGCCGTTTCCAGTCATCGACAGACCATCATCGAGAAGGGCTATCTG
Organism: Pseudocercospora fuligena; assembly: GCA_014298035.1. NCBI lineage: Eukaryota > Fungi > Ascomycota > Dothideomycetes > Mycosphaerellales > Mycosphaerellaceae > Pseudocercospora > Pseudocercospora fuligena. Next base: position 50,320 of record JABCIY010000318.1, on the reverse strand, counting down.
AGCGCCTCTGTGGTCAGGCAGCTTCTAGATTTGTTTCGGGCCCACTACAGGCGTTGGGTTGCGCTGCGTGAGAACAGAGACACAGAGGCCGACCTGGACTTCACTGGCTCACCGCTCCTGCTTTGTGCCTGCTGTCTAATCGCTGTGAGGCATTGGGACTCCCTCAAAGCCGGAGAGACTGCTGCTATCCTTTTCACAGAGGCCAAGAAGCTGCTACAGGTTCAACTGCTGGAAGCCCCACAAGGTCTGGCCTTCTTCCAAGCAGTACTGATCTTGTCACTCTGGTCGACAACGATCGGGCAGAAGCCTCTTAGCATTGACTCGTGGCTAACAAGTGGATTCGCCATACAGCATGGCAAAGCATCGGATGTCTTCAAAGACGCAGAGTATAGTTCATCCCTGGAGTCCGAATACACAAGCACAGTCGGAAAGCTTCTTCTGTGGTCACGATTATGTCTCGCACATCTTCATGCTTGTGTCAGCATGCGACGAAAGGCCGTCTTTGGTGCGAGAGAAATTGATCGAATCAAAAAGACTTTGCCACCTGGAGAACTCTCTAATTTCGAGATGCGAATGGTTGCCGAGCTGAGCTTATACTGGGATCTCTACGAGAATGCTGTTGCTGCCCCAGTAGCTCTGCCGCAAGCACAGGCAGCATTGCAAAGCTGGAAACTGGTCTGGCAATTCCTGTTCGATCAGCCGAGGTCACAATTCCTGCAAATGGGCTTTCACTTTGCACAGCTTCTGATCTTCGAGCAGTCGTTGAATAACAAATCGGCGGCAGTGCGAGAGTCCTTGATCTCAGAGATGGTGCGCTTGAGCTCTGCAATTCTACAGCTCGCGATGGACACCGCAGACGAACGCACCAAGCACCTGACTGACCATATATATCATATGATCAGCTTTGCTGCTGTCACGCTTTGCCGATTGCTATGCAAATATGAAGAGCAGATGCAGGCCACTCAGTATACCGCGGACCATGACTTGTTGATCATGAACACCGCCAGCTGGCTTCGAACCCTCGGTACACAGCTGCATGTAGGCCAAACGATGGGGAACGTGATTGATGCGGTCCACAGAAAGCTACGTCCGAGTGCTCATAACCGTCGAAGGGACAGCGAGCCTGAAAATGCCACACCTGATACGCTGACATTTCCCGAATTGCTTGGAGTAGACACATTGGATCTCGATTGGGATGCCATATTACCTGACTGGCAGTCACTGGCATCCGATGAGATTCCACATTCAGCGCATCCGGCCTGAGTCAAACACTTCATTTCGACACAGTGCTCCAACAATGCTGTCTACTTCTCAGACCAGCGCTTCTCAGTCCACCGGAACAATGGAAACGCTACTGCAGAAAATGCGAACGTCAACTCATGGCCGATGTTGCCTCCATTTTTTCCAACCAACGCAGCGATGGGCGCTTTGTACCAAGTCACTTTCATTCCCAACGCGGCACCAAGAAAGCCGAATACAAATGCGCCTATTGCACCCCATCCGAACGGCAGGAGATCTGGCTTATCCTGTCCATTCGACATCAGCAGTAGTTTTGACGGAAAAGACAGCTTTCGTACTTACCCAAGCATCCCAATTGTACATGCTCCATCGACTTTTTCGAAATAGAATGTGCTCTTCCGCTACGACCACCAGGTGCACTACAGTCCAATAACCCACGATCGATAACACGGTGAGAAGTGAGCTCTCGAACGAGATCGAAGCGACACAACCGACCACTGTTGCGACTACAAAGCCCACTGTTACGAAGGCAATGCGCGGCACTTTGATCGCCCACACTCCGAAGTTCTGAGCGTGCAGGGCGAAACTGTAGTTGTTGGGGATATTGTTCTAGCCCAGGTCGTTAGCATGCCTCTTGACACAGTCACTAGATGACTTACAGGAATAGAGCTGAGGCCTGCGAGGACGAGGCAGAACTTTCCGAAACCACCTGCTGGCTCCAAGGCTTTTGCAAGCGGCCCGCCGACTCCGTACCTCGAGTAAGATTGCTTCCATGTTGGATCGGTCTGAGCGCCAGTATAGAGAGCCGCTCCAAGGGTCATGACAAGGATTGAAGGCAAGGTGATGCCAAGGTATGTAGCAGCGAAGATCTTGTACCTTGGTGTGGAGAGTGGCATTCGCACGTTATAGTCAGCTGCACAATTGATCCACGAGACTGCGAATGAAAAGACCACCGCAATGTATGAGAGTGCGACTGCAGCTCCGTTCGCGCCCCTTGGCGACTGCACTACATCGCCATGGAGGTTTCCAGCTCCCGTCCCGGCTGCAGCGCACCATACGACCAATGGCGAGATCCACAAGAATGAGTCGATCTTGTGAATTCATCTGATACCACCGACGCATAGCAACCAGACAGAAACCGTGATGATGATCACTCCAGCCCATGCAGGCAGAGCGCCTCCCGAGGCCGCCAGACAAGAAGCTCCAGAAATGGAATTGATTGCATTCCAACCTGTGGTGGAAATCAAGGAGAAGGCAACGCATAGACAATTGCCCCAATACCCGAAGGAGTATCGACTGAACGTTGTCATACGAAGTCCCGTCAGGCCAAACGTGGCAGTCCATGCTGGCAACATGCACGCAAGCAGATTGACGACCATAATTATTGCAAAACTGTCCCAGAAGTTGAGGCCCATACTTGGGCCGACCATTCCAGTGGACAGAGTTGCGACTGCAAAATTTGCGCTGAACCTGATGCATGTCAGTGCGGCATCAGCAAAAGGCAGAGGGTATACAGACCAGAAAGTTGTCGCACTCCACACATGAGTCGTCTTGTGCTGCCTTTCCTCATCAGTCACCCGCTGTATACCACCAGTCTCGATCGACAGCTTCTCGGCACAGCGCTGCAGCCAGGACATTGGACGAGATTCCCTAACATTGTGATCCGACGACACATGTGAGCTGACGTCGAATTCGGATTTGTTCTCCATGCTGGTGCTGATTGTGAATGGAGTACCGTTCGTCCCCTTATCTCATCCATCGTCGGTCTACTTGTATGCAGCATAGTATGATGGTGCAATCACTCGCTATCAGTACCGGCGGCAACCCGATGGCGCATTGGGTATGGCGTGCTTGACGACATGCAGAGTTGACAGCTCCATGTGGCGCATCAGCATGTGGTATGTATCAGCCGTAGGCAAGCCGTCGGCAGATCCGACGGATGTAGTGCGCTGAGCTCCGAACAGTGCACATGCAAAGAAGCATTAAACTCATCAGCTTATGAGCCTGGTCAAGAGTGATTCAAAGTCTTTCTTTGGCAACAGGGCGATTGTAATCATCAAAACTGCTATTCATCACCAAGAAATGGAGCAAAGCACGCTACATCGCCGTGGCGTTGGGCTTCGAGGAGTGGACCACAACTCTGTCTCTCCGGGCTACGTGCTCTTCGCCCACTTGACAAGTCCAGGCGTCGTTCGTATGCTAGACACGAATGGAAAAGAAGTGCATCAATGGAAGCTGCCCACAAGACCAGGCCGACATGCTCGAATCTTATCAAATGGCAATCTTGCATACAATGGCGTCCACCCAGATTCTCCCCGACTCTTTCCCCTGTGGCAGAAATATCGCGGAGGCCTCATGCTTCAGGTTGACCCGGCCGGCAAGGAAGTCATGCGTTGGGAAGACCCTTTGGCTCATCATGACCAGAACCACCTCGGTGATGGAACAATTCTATACACAACACTGGAGCCATTGACCTCGAAGCAAGCTGCTTCAGTACCTGGAGGCATTCCTGGATCAGAAGCTCCAGATGGCAACATGTATTCAGATTGCATCAAACATGTCGACGCTCAGACTGGAAAGACATTATGGTTTTGGAGACTGATCGACCACATCAATCCCTCCGACTTCCCTCTGCAACCGCACTACACACGCGACCACTATCCATTGATCAACTCCGTTTGCTTCCTGAAGGACGGTGATATCCTCGCATCTCTACGAAGCGTCTCAGCAGTGATCATAATCTCAAGGGATACCGGCAAAGTGATATGGCACCTCGACTCTACCATAGTAGCCCAACAGCATCATGCTACAGAAATGGATGACGGATCGATTCTGATCTTCGACAATGGTGTTTATCGACACAACGAGTCTTTCCCGTACTCACGAGTGATACAAGTCGATCGAGCCACGAAGAAGATCGTTTGGCAGTACAAAGATCCGCACTCTATGACTTTCTTCAGCCCGTTCATGGGTGCTGCGCAAAAGTTGAAGAATGGCAACACCTTGATCACGGAAGCTGCGCTTGGAAGGATATTTGAAGTGACACGAGAGGGCAAGATCTGCTGGGAATATATTGTCGAGGAATTTTCGAATTACCAAGGTCTTGGAGCAGAAGAAGTGGAGGGAATCTTTGATTATCCTGCCAATGCTGTGTTCAGAGCGTACAAGTATACGCCTGAAGAAGTGCCTTGGTTAGAAGAGAAATTGAGAAAGCAGGAGAGCAGAAAGAGCTGGCTGCCGTGGAGATCGTGAATGCGAGATGCTAATTACGCTATGTCTATCCCTCAACCATGTTTTCTCCAATGACCCACCCATCGCTATGCCATACTCAATTCCCATACACGCAACTAAACAAACAAATGCTCGGCTTGATAACGCCACCAATGCTCTCTAGAATCTGCTTGTCGCCAAACACCAATGCCACCTTCGACGCCTTTAGAATTGACGCTCCAATGCCCACTTTCGATATGTCCTAGCCAATTCTCTAGTACGGCAACCAGTTTCGGCCCGTGTCTTATCACGAAGGGATTTATACCGGTCTCGTACAGCTCAGAATGACTTTTGATGATCGGCCTATGATCAGAAGTTCTGGCGTACCGTCTATCACCGAGGCGAATGGGCAGGACCAGTCGACAAGCGTCTTCGAAGGGGTTCTGGGCGTTTGGGAACGCGTCCAGATAAAGACCACAAGGTACCGACTCTACCGTTGAGAAAGGGTATCGAAACTTCGCGTCTTTGGCGCTTACTGTACCGGGACAACGCAAGAAGAGGAAGGGTACCTTCATTGCTTTCGTCTCCTCAGGGTAAAGTGTTGGAATGTGCTTGAAGGGTTGCTGAAGGAACTCCTCAACCTTTGGTAGCCGGACTCCAGGTGCGATGAAGGTCACCGACGACTGCTGTGCGTGGGAGAGAAGCTCGTAGGCAAAGCCCTTTGGTACTCCCGCAATGTTCAGAGCCGTTCGCGATACAAGAGGTGCATCGTCTTCTGGATCGTAGTCAGGAGCGTCTGGGTCATTCTGTCTGGGTGGAATGCCTGCTTTCTCCTCGACTGCATCCACCAATCGACCCCAAGCGTCTAGGCAGGCATTCAAATCGCTCAGCGTATACGGTTGAAGGAGCCAAGGTCGCGTCCTATATCTTGTGAATGTCTTGTTGATCTCCAGATCAGATTTTGCGGAATTGTCCTCCGGTCCATCTTGCCCAATTGCGTCGTTGATCGCCACTGCCTTCTCAACTTCGATCATGTCAACATAGGCACTGAGAATCGTTTCCAGTCTCTGCCACGGAAGATGGGAACTGTTGAAGTCGAACAGATGGTGGTATGTAGGCATCAGCAAAGCATTTCCAGTTTGCTGATCGCACACAATTCCTGCTCCCTGTGACACTAAAGCCGAAGACGTCCTGTATAACACAATGAATCGATATTTCTCCTTTCCGGCTGGGGTCAAGTGGTCGTTATCCTCTAGAACCTCTCCAAGATTGAGCAGCTCCTTCTCGCTCGCGATGGCTGAGACATGGTAAAAGAAGTTATGGTTGGCAGGTACATCGAAGACCTTTGATAAGAAACGGACGACCTTTGGTCGTAATATCTTGCTCAAGTGTTCGTTGCCATGCTTGCCCCACCAAGACCTCTTCTCAAGCTGATTGATCTTCTTTCCAGAGCAGACCCAACCATACAAGAGTAGTGTGTTGTGAAGTGCAGCGCAACGCTCGGCATCTAGATCGCTGCCAGGAGTGGGTGGTTGCTTCTGCGATACTCGATCCTTGGCAATTCCGTTTAGCAAGACTTTGGTCGCCATTCAATATGATCAACAAATTAAGTTCGTATGGAGAAATTAGAGACCGTCAGCCACGAGTGTACTGCTGTACGGGAACTTCGTTTGCAAGGAACAATTCCTCCATGAGCAAGCGAGATGATGAGACGGCCCTGGTTGGGGCGATTTTGCAGAGAATGCACGATGCGAGCCTTTTCGTCATCGTGCCGACGCGACTCTTCAAATTTTGACACGAGATTCGCTGGGGGATTAAAGCGGCTGCGGCCAAAAAGTGCTCTGGGTGACATCCGCCCTGGAGGAAGGGCCGTCTCAAGTGAGGTGCATGTACCTGCCCCATGGAGTATTCTTGCATGTTCAGACAGCGAGTCGCTACGTGCAGCATTTCACTTAAACAGTCGACGGATGCTTCGCTTGGGAGCCGCCCTGGCAGGATGTCTTGATCCGGTCTTGATCACGTCAAGTATCCCATTTCCGGGCTGAACTCCGGCTCGCAAAAGGACGAGCCCCATGCAGATGAGAATCGACAAGAATATGTGTACTTCAGGAAAGGTCGCTGTGGAGGGATGCAACGGAGATGCTGTCGAAGCTGGACTTGAAAGGATTTACTTGGCAAACGCCGCGTGAGGCTGACTGCGACGCTCGTGCTGGTGGCATGACTGTCGGCAGGCAGCTGCCGGGAAATGACGGCTTGCGAAACAGGGGCAAATCTGAGCAAGCCACCAATTGCTTTTTGGCGTGCCGTTGATGTTGCGATCAAACGGGCTTGCTCGGCGACGTCACAAAGATCACGTTTCCAATCACATACTGTCTCGAAAGCTGCAGCGAAGACTCTCTAGGAGCCATTAAAAGGGTATGTACAAATTCTGTATAGCATATGGCGACTGGTGCACCGACCGAGAAGATGAAGATGGAGATATGCCGTGAAGCAAAAATTTTAATTAATCCGCTGCGTTGATGCTGATGCTGAGATACGAGATGCTGTCGATAGCTTAATTTCTGATCCCTTTACTCGCCATTACCGTTGACACCGTATTCCGCTGGAATCGGGCCCACTTCTGCCAGGTCGTCAAGGAGCGCAACAGCCATACCACCAGTCAAGTGAGTCTGGATGTGGCAGTGAAGCAAGAATGCTCCTGGGTTGACAACGTGGTATCGAACTGCAAGCCAGACTGGCGCACCTGCAGATGGAGCAGTAGCGAAGCCATCACGGAGCTGTGGGTTCGCGAAGTTGAAGTTCTGCGGCTGGGCAGCAGCAGCTTCAGCGACGGAGCTCCATGTGAAAGCTCCAGTACCGCGTCCAATAACGTAGGCCTTGTTGCTGTGCTTGTGCATTGGGTGAGGTGGACCGAAGGTGTCTGGAACAGTGAAGATCAGATCAACCCAGGTGTCGTTGGTGGTCATGATGGTAAGGTTCTGGTTGTTTGCATTGGCGCTCTCTGGGAAGTAGAGCAGTGGTGCGTCGTCCGAGTACTCCTGTGGGTGCGATGGGTACGAGTCACCACCAACCTTCCACATCCATGGAGCAGTAGTGCGAGACATGCTGAAAATGTGGGTAGCAGAGACGTTTTGCGATGGTGGAACGTTGACGAATGGAACAACGAAGGTCTCGTTGAGCTGAGTCACGTTCTGAGAAACTGGGAAACCACCGTAGGTGATCCATGGAGTCGAGGCAGAAGGAGCAGACTGGCGTCTCCACAGGTTGCTGCGGAATTGGTCTGATCGCTTCGCGTACGAAGCAGCAGCCTCAGTCGACTTAGACTCGGCAGTGCACGATGTGGTAGTGGCAACTGGCTCCTTGACTGGTGCAGAGGTAGAGGTCGAGTATCCGGTTGGAGCAGCGTATCCGGCAGCAGAAGTGGTGTTCTTTGCTGGGTAGGTAGCTGGCTTGTCGGACTCCTTTGGCTCGTCCGCATCAGGTCCGTAGGACTCCGGTGGGTGTGGGTTGTATGCTGGTGGGCTGACCTGGCCTGGCTTAGGGAGCTCTCCGTGCCAGTCCCAGTTGGATGGCACATCTGGCTGCGGCCACGATGGAACCTGCTTTGTCGCGCCATCTGGCTTCTTGCCGTATGGCTTGTTGAATCTCCAGCCTGGAATACCGCAGTCAATGCCTTGGTGTTGGTTGGGGTTCTCCTGCCCTTGGCCTGGAGAGTAGCCACCGTTCCCGTTGCCGTTTCCACCACCGTAGCTTGGTGGGCTTCCACCGCCGTATCCTGGAGGAGTTCCTGGGCTTCCACCGTTGTTGCTGCAGGTTGGTGCGCTGCCAGCCTTGTATGTGACAGAAGCGAAGCCACCGAGGAGCTGGTTGAAACCGAAGTGGTTGGCACGGAAAGTGTAGGTACCGTTGCTCTTTGTCAATGGGATCATCACAGAGTAGCGGTCACCGTTGAAAATTTGGACTGACTGGACCTTGTATGGCTGAATGTAGCGACCATCAATGGCGTAGACCCACATGTCATGCTCGTCAAGAGACACGACTGGGGCGTTGATGGAAGCAGTGCTCATCAAGTGGATGTTGGCCCAGCCCTTGGTTGGGTCGACATCGAAGTTGTGGAGATCGCTCTCAGTAGGTGTGCAGCCAGTGATGGTGTCTGGAAGACCTGCTGGGTTGATTGGGCCTGGGCGCTGGGTGAATGGCACAAATGGTGCGCAGCCAGAGGCGGTCATGTTCAAGCCGGCCAATGGTCCACCCGGGGCGTAAAGGGCTTGGAATGGTGGCGCAAGCGCTGCCTTCTGCTGATCTGGGCTCAAGCAGTTGACACGACCTTGGCCGTTAATGAGAATACTCTGAGCGCAGTAGACATCGATGTTGTTGTTCGACTCGATCTGGTAGAGTTCCTCGGAGGTAACGTGCTGCCAGTCGGCAATCATAGCGAACTGAGGGTTCTCCTCAGCGCAAGCGATAGCGGCCTGGTCGCCGCCAATGGCAGCAAATGGTCTCTCGACATCGTCGCGAGGGCGAATGTAAATGGGTCCGTAAAATCCATCGCTAACTTGTGCCTGGTAATGGGCATGGTACCAGTAGGTCTACGCGACGAAAAAAGGTCAGTAAACATCATGACGAAGCATCGAAAGTGATCCAGGGAGACATACACCGTACTCAGTGGCCTTCCACTTGTAGAGCCAACTGCCGCCAGCGGGAATAGGTTTTTGAGAAAGTCCAGGAACACCATCAGACCATGGGGTGTCTAGCATCTCAATACCGTGAAAGTGAACAGTCGCAACGGAACCAAGGTTGTTTTGAACGTAGAACTGCGAGCCATGTCAGTGCTGGCATAGTACGCGCTTGTCAGAAAGCGTACTTCGACATCGTCACCCTGATCAACGATCAGAGCTGGTCCTGGAGAGGTTCCGTTGACCAGAATGACCTGCCTCTCGAAACCGTCCGGGGCGCCTGTTGCCCATGAAGCTTCAATAGAGAATTGTCTGGTCGCGGCATTAACGAGTGAGCCCGCGGCCAGGACAGAGCCCAGCAAAAGGGAAGAAGAAAACATGGTGAAAGCAAGGTATACTGCGAACGAAAGGCTTTGGAAAGGCTGATCTTGTGGGTGGCCCAACACCCATATAGTTGCCAGGTCGCCGTGGAGTTCTGGCTAGAGACGGGCTGCTAAAGAACCAACGTACCTCCTAATGCAGGCACTTTACCTCCAATTTGCTGAAGACTTACTTGGCAATCGAAATCAGCTAGAATCAGGCGACGTGACAGGTCGATCCATTCGTCTAGCGAATGTGCCCAGCGAATCCTGCGGCCTTCCAATTTGGCTCTGAAAGCATGGTTACGCTAGCCTCGACCATGGGGCTTGCCAAGACAGTCCCGTAAAGGGGAGTGAGCGAACCTCGCATGATGTTTGTAAGATGTATATCGCTTGCGCTGCAGGAACCCGCTTGTTCGACCGGGTTACGCGACACTGCACAGCAACGCAGCGTGTGTCGGTCACACACTGTGTGTCAATAAGACTCAACATGCTGTGACCTATAGTAGATCCTCATCGTATTCGTAGGGGACGTGTGAGTCGAGTTGATCCTCATTGGCCTGAAAATTACGTAGCGGCAGAGGATCCAATATTGCCTTATGCGCGTTTGAGTTTGTGGCTGCTTCAGCCTCAACTCTGGTATTAAAGGAACAAACAAGAGATACTTGGCAAGCGAGCGCCACGTGAGACCGGGGAATTGCAGCGTGGTATGGGTGGCCGTCGTTCTGGAATCGAGGTGCAGCGGCACGGCGGCGAGGGCAATAAGCATACTCTTGGTGGGCAACCGTCGAGCATCATATAGTTGCTGGGGTGCGTCGGTTTGAGCAAGATTGAGCGACATCTGCGGATTGGCCTGCCCCACGCCATACCCAGTTGTTATTACGCTCTGGTCCACTCGTCAGGCCTTCTGTCATTTCGCGAACCCTAAGTCATGACCCTTTATGAAGATGTGTGCAGCCTTTCGAGAGCTCGTGTTGCTCCTTTCGAGGCGCCATCGTCTTAGGTCAGTGTTGGCTGCAGCAGCGAATCGCGCAGGTTCTGGTCGTCCGAGTCTCTGCGACCGGTGTGATGTGCTGTGCCGCTGGTCTTTAACTGAGAACGCGATTGCGAGTCGCAAAACCTGAATTCTGAGGCAAGAACTTTGGAGGAGAGCGCGACCGGCGCGACCGAGGTAAAACGTTCGGCATAGCAACGTGATTAGACGAGATGGACAGACACAGCATCGACACCACCATAATACATCTTTTCTGCTCGTACATTATTCTCTATCTGGTGTAAGACGTGAGTGGTATTCTGTTTACATATTCTGCGTGATCTGCATCTTTCATCATGGGTGAAAAATATACGGACATCGTTGTTACCGTTGCGGATGGAATTGGTACAATCAAAGTAAGACCGTGGCATGACTTGACAAGATACGAGGCTAAGCAATTCCAGTTCAACCGTCCAAAGCAACTGAATTCGTTTGGAGGCTCGCTCGTGGAAGACACCATTGCAGCTCTGCGAGAGTTAGATGCCCATCCCGATACCACCTTCACTGTTATTACCGGCGAAGGACGCTTTTTCGCAGCAGGTGCAGACGTTACTGCTATTGCCGGTACGCCTGACGAGTTCAAGAACGATGGCCAGAAGAAAGTCTTCTGGGCACAAAGACTCGCTGTCGGAATGGAGCTTGTGCGGTCTATGATTCACCACCGCAAAGTCTTGGTCCTCGCCATGAACGGGCCTGGCGTGGGTGCCGGAGCGGCCTGGTTTCAAGGATCCAGCGATCTTTTCTACGCCGCGGAGGATGCGTGGGTGCAAGTGACATTCTCGCAGATGGGTCTGGTTCCAGAGAATGGATCTGCTGCCAATTGGGCACAGTCTATGGGTGTGCATCGGGCTAATGACTGGTTACTGTTTGGCGGCAAAGCGACCTCTCAGGAACTGAAGGAAATGGGTCTTGTGAACAAGATCTTCCCAACTAAATCTTTCCATGCTGATGTGCATAACTATCTCAAGGATATGCTCAAAGACCGGAGTGGGAAATCAATGATGGAGATGAAGCGACTACAGAACAAGGGCACGCGTGACGCTAGGATTCTCAGCTTGTTTGAAAGTTGGCAAGCGCTTAGTGAGAGGTTTGTAGAGGGCGAGCCCATGCTGAGAATGAAGGCCAAGATGAATGAGCTGGCTGGTAAGTCTAATTTTATGGCTGACGTAAAAGAGACCTTGCTGACAGGATGTAGAAAAGCGAAAGGGCCGTACATCCAAGATATAGAATACGAATCGATGCTGATCATGACCATCTTCTTACTCACCTGACATTTAACTTCTGGAGCCAGACGGTTGCTGTGATGATTCTGGCAAAGGGTTGAAGCTGACACAACACAGTCGTACAAGCCCTTGCTGCAGATGTTGCACGAAGGCTCGACGTGGAGGCTACACGACGCAAAGCTACCGCGTGCAGCTGTGTCGCCTCTGTCGACAGAATTGACATTGACAAGCGCCCTAGATGGCGGCAGTAACAGTCTGTGTACCTGCACGTCTCCTCAACGAGCGCGACGCGAAACGCAATTGCATTCTTTGTGACCATGACTTTGCTTCGACAGTAGGCCAAGAGTATTGCTCCTATTCGCGTCAAGCCCGACACTCATGTCAAGAGCCTAGATTCCACACGGCGTAAAGCCTCCAAGCTCTTTTCCATGTCCACGGTGATTTGTGCGCCAGAAGCGAACCTGCACTCCACAGCCCCTTTCGGCGCCTACGGTTCGTGTCAGGATTATGAAAGGCTGATGTTCTTCTCTGCTCACGGAGAATAGACGGTGATCAACGTGTTTGTGATCAGCTCAGGGTATTGGAGCAAACTTTCGATGAAGAAGAAAAGGTCTCCTGAGAGCTTCGCAAGAATTTGATCATTCGCGCGACGCGCTAGCGGCCAAAGCTCTTGGCACTCCAGCCACACTTCACCGATCCTTCGATCCTCTGCTCTTTCTCCGCCCGAACACGGACCAAGACTCAACGTCTACGATAGCATTACCATGGTTGTTGCTCTTCCATTGAACGTCGAAATCTTGGTTCGGTGCCATACCGGATGGTCATTGCATCCACTCTATGCCATCGAAGCGCAGTGGAGCAGTGGAGAATGAAGTGGAGGGCCCGCAGCGAAAGAAGCTACGGAAGGGAACGCAGAGTTGCTGGGAGTGTAGGCGACGAAAGATTCGATGTTTGTTCACATCTCAGGATTCAGCTTGTGCTCATTGCAGTCAACGCGGCCTGCAATGTGTTTCTCAGGATCTTCCCGATATTGGCCGGGTGTCCCAAGGAACTGATAGAATTGCCCGCGTCGAGAACCTGGTAGAGGAAGTCCTGGAGCGACTACAAGTTCCTTTAGCTGTCAAGCATCACCCACTGCAAAAACAACCAGATGATGACGGCACTCTCACTAAAGGGGCCGCAGGCTCCAACGAGCCTGATAGCATCGTCACTGGCGCGAATTCCCAGGGTGCTTCGAATCATGATCTGTCTAGGGAAACAATGACAGACATGAGTTCCTCAGAGCACGTCGACCAGATTCGGGCAGAGCTATTGTCCCTTCTGCCTAGCGGTCAGAATCTTGCTACCATCTCAGCCATACCTTTTGACATACCTGGCTCGCTGATGAACCTGCCCTTTGTTCAGACCTGTCTCGCAGAGCGTGCTGAACGACTTTCGCTCGAGACAATCTTACGACTTTCGTACGTTGACGATCCACCGCTAATGGGTTTGTCAAGATCTGTTCTGATGCTTAGCTCGATACTGCAAAGCCTGCCGCGACAGTCTGCGAAACAGCTGGAACGTGCGAGTATCGATTACCATGACATGGAAAAGCGTGGGGTCCGACAAGTTAGACAGCACGTTCTGTGTAATGACGAGCTTGTCCAATCGAGTACTGGTGTGGAATGCCTCGCCATCGAAGCCATGTACTGGAATTCGGCAGGAGAGCTGCGAAAAGCATGGTTGGGAATCCGCCGTGCAATGACAATCGCTCAAATGCTTGGTTTGCATAAAGAAAATCAAGGCGAACAAAGTCAGGGAAAAGTGCTGGCCCACTTTGGTTCTTTCTCATGTGCTCTGATCGGTATCTGTCGCTCACGCTCGGCCTGCCACCGTGTACGCTGGATGACAATGAGTTGGCCGACCCAGAAATCCTCGCTCTATCAACGCCCAGGCAGCAAATGCAGCGATTGCACTGCGTAGCATCCGGACATATCCTCCAACGAAGGGCAGCTAATAGTCGGGACGTAGGATTCATGACCTTCGTCGACAAGGTCTTGAAAGATGCTGCTGCGACCATGAGTCCCGAGTGGTGGGCCTTTCCAAGTTTTTCAAATTCGAGCGAAGACGACTCGGGCTCAGGAGCTGAATGCCATCGACTGATGGACCAGATGGTGCATTTTAACCTGGTCTCCAGATTACATCTGCCATATCTGCTTCACTCGCGAGACGGTTGCAAGTATGACGAGCACAGATTTGTAACGATTAGTGCCAGTCGCAACGTTCTGACCAGGTACATCTCGTTCAGAAGCCTCACGACTACTTACAACTACTGCCGCGGGATCGACTTCCTGATGTTCCTTGCAGCAGTCACGTTGTGCATTGCACACATCGAAGCCAGCCGTTACAGTCAAACCAGTCCCTCGTCCACGTTCAGCTATCTTGCTCATGAACGTCTTGGAGACCTCGGGCTCGTCATACGCGTCCTCGATATTGTCAAGCAGTCAGCGAATGGAACACAAGACAGTATCGGCGCCCCAATGTCTCTGGCGATCAACCATCTTCTCCATTGCGAGGCCCAAGCAGCAGAGGGTAAGCTATTCGCGATCTCTAGGTCGCAGGAACATGTGTCTGCAGAGAATATGATCAGTGAGGTAAGCGACGCTGGTGACAGGCTCGACGTATCAATCCCTTGGATTGGAGTCATCAGAATCGAGCCTAATCGCATCATCGATCAATCTCAAGACACACCCTTTGAGGGCGCACACCAGTTTGAGCCTGCCCTCAGCTTCTTCGGCGATGATCGCTCTCTACAAGGAGTAGATTCTGCTCTGTTCGAAGACCTATTCCGAGGCATCGACCCTACCCTACTGGACGAGTAATGTCCCTTTCAAACAAGCAGCCACGTCTTACGAAACTGCGGCTGATTCCGACAGAGCCCCGCTTTTGCAATGACCAATGCAGTACTCAAGCAACTCTTGTAGTCTGGACAACTGCGACAAGACGAGAGCGGCGGAGTTCGTAACCGCTTCCAAGACGCATCCTCGTCCCTACCACTTATTTCCGATGCCAAGAGCTTCGTCCGTCCGTTCGGCCTCACGTCTTGTTTGTTTATATGCTTCAGCATTGCCCGGCCTTCTTCCTCGCAATCAACCTCTTTGGTGTCTTGAGAGCTTCATTTAGCGCTCAGAGTCAAAAATGAAAATGGTCAAGGTCGCTATCGTTGGCGGTACTGGAGGTGAGTTTCATATCTTTCCACATCCCAAACTCAAGCTTGAGCTGATTTAACACCACACCAGGGCTTGCCCGAGAAGTTACTGACACCCTACTCGCCACGAGCAAGCACGAAATACTTCTGCTATCACGCAAGGTGGCTCCAACAAGATCTGCTTTCCAAGCGCGGCCAACTAATTTACCAACAGGACGCGCCAGATACTCCTCAGCCTCCAGCAACGACGTGGGCAAAGGTCGACTACTGCGACATCGACAGTCTAGCAAACACTTTGAAAGGAGTCCACACCCTCCTCTCATTCATCACACCACAAACCGACAAAGACAACGTCGTTCAAAAGAACCTAATTAACGCAGCCATCAAAGCCGGCGTAAAGCGTTTCGCACCTAGCGAATGGGTCGGCTCCGGCCTTCAACATATGGAATGGTACTGGGGAAAACAAGCCATCCGCGACTACCTCGCAGAAATCAATCGGGATCGAAAAGTCCTAGAATATTGCCTCTTTCAACCTGGCTGGTTCACAGATTACTTCGCTTATCCAACA
This sequence comes from Pseudocercospora fuligena, assembly GCA_014298035.1. NCBI lineage: Eukaryota > Fungi > Ascomycota > Dothideomycetes > Mycosphaerellales > Mycosphaerellaceae > Pseudocercospora > Pseudocercospora fuligena. The sequence goes on along the minus strand of JABCIY010000318.1, from coordinate 34,825 downwards.
CAATCTGCAAAATACTTTCGATCCTTCCCCGTCTGCATCGACTTTGAGCATTGTCGAGCTTTCTATGCCGAAGGATCGGAGAACTCGAAGATAACTCTGACGACAGTATCCGACTTTGCGAAAGTCGTGGCGCAAGCTGTTGGCTTTGAGGGTACATGGCCTGAGGAAGGAGGGATCAAAGGTACTGAGATGACGGTCCAGGAATTGGTAGAGGTTGGGGAGAGGGTTAGAGGTAAGATCAGTCTTCCACACAAAAGATGCAGTATGTCTGAGTAGTGACATATTTGATCTCAGGCAAGCCATTCACTATCGAAACACTCAAACGCAGTGATCTGGAACAAAACAAAGTTCTCTGCTCTTGGATTCCTAAAGTCGATCATCCTGCCGTTGGAGACTATGAGAATCTTCCGGAGAAACTGAATGCGAGTGTTCTGCTCAGTATCGCAGATGAAGATTTGAATGTTGGGAATGAGTGGAATAAACTACTGCCTGAGTATGAATTCCAAGGCGCGGAGGATTTTCTGCAAAAGATCTGGAATGGCAAGTAAGGGGCAAGGAGGATCTGCCATGCGTTATCCATAAAGATGTTGCTACACGTACATGCACATATACACATTGATCCAGGTTTTTCATTTGATACCAATTCCATTCCGCTTCTAAAAGTAACAACCATACAATGCATGCAATTCGATCAGATCTACCGCAACGGCCGACTGCTCGCCATTTCTCCATATCGTCCTCTTTCCCTCGTGGTATCGTAAGCCTGCAAGACACGTGCCTGCGACTCGTCTGTTTGCGAGAAAGCATAGCCTCTCTGTTTCCGCATTCGTTGCACTTGGCGAACTTTGCGGATGGCTTTTTGGAATTGTTCCATTCTGTGAAAGGAGATGTTAGTACATGTGCGAAGAGAAGAGGGCGGTTAGTGCGACGTACCTTGGACGATAGTCCTGGATATTGTATTTCTGAATCTCTTGCACATGATGATATGCTTGAGGATAGTACATTCGCTTGGCGTACTTCCATGCAAAGTCACGGAGAAGGCATAGCGCTGGCAGGATGACCAAGCTCATCAACCAGAAGTTCGGGTCTGTCAGGAGGATTGGCAGTACGTTCTTGTATTCCGTACTGAAGTTGAGCATGGGCGCCACAGTTGCGTATACAGGAAGAAAGATGAACCAAATAGCCAAGGACCCTGGGATCGCAATGACTGTATACTTGGTCCAGATGTTTGTGATCAAGGCGGCCTTGCCAAGGACAGTCACCAGTCCAGCGGTATACAGGGCAGTACCCCATACCCAGTGACCAGCAATCTTTCCGTCTGAGAGAACGCCGTCACGCCACCAGATGACTTGGCTGACGTAGTATAAGATAATGGAGTGGTAGAAGCCGTTACCGACCCATGACCAGAAGTTGTGTGTGCGGAAGAAGACTCCCTTTTGTGTGAGTTGGTAGAGCTGAGGGTATCTGTCCAACAGTCGGGCGTTGACGAACTGATCGAAGATTCCCAGCACGAATGGTGGCAGGGCAGTGAAGATGACGTTGAAGAAGGACAGTGTCCAGGATTCGTAGATGACTTGTCCGGAGAAGGCGTTCTGGAAAGAGTACCAGAATTGGGTGATGAACAGCGCAGTATTCTTGTAGTAAAAATACAAGATGACCTTGCTGATACGCTGGTACGACCATGCTCCGTGGACAAGAAGCAGTTTTCGAAGGAAGCGGAATTGCGCGATGGAGACATCCGCACTTCGAGCAGCCTGTAGACCTTCAACACCGCTTATACCAATGCCGATGTGTGCAGCTTGGATCATTGACACGTCGTTCGCACCGTCGCCAATAGCGAGCAGAATCGCTTTCAAATGTCGCTTGACCAGCTTGACGACGAGAGCCTTTTGCAGTGGAGACACACGACAGCAGATGACAGCCTTGCACATGACAGCGAGATCCAAGAAAAGCTTCTCAAGGTCTTTCTCCAGAGCGTACGTGAGTGATTTGCCATCAATCACGAGTGCAAGCGTCTCCAGCTCCACGCCACCGGACCGTTGGCTGTTGACAGCGTCCAGTTTCTTTTGGATGTTCGCCCGGGTGTCCGCGGCATTTTCTTCGTTGACAATAAGCAAAGTCATGTCTTCGCTGATGAGCTTGCAGGACATTCCGATGTTGATGGCAGTCTCTTGTCGATCTCCGGTGAGCACCCAGACCTTGATTCCGGCAGTCTGCAGAGTGTGTATAGTGTCTGGGACACCGTCTTGCAGCTTGTCTTCGATAGCAGTGGCGCCGAGAAGGGTAAAGTCATGCTCAATGAGTTCTGCGGCCTTGTCGAGCTCTTCCGCTCGATTGCCACTGACGGTGGTCTGGGCTGTGTTGAAGATATCCCACCACTCGTGGAACTCAGAATCAGGAATTTCGCGCATTGCCAAACAGAGTGTGCGAAGACCTTCAGCGGCATACTCTTCTAGATGCAGCAGTGTCTTCTCAACCATGTCGTCACGCTGTCCTAGTCGCTCGAGGATGACTGTGTCGGCGCCTTTTGTGTAGCAGCGAATCTTGCCGTCTGGGCAGCGATATATACAACTCATTCTCTTTCGAGTAGAATTGAATTCGCAAACCGCCAGAAGCTCGTACTCATACAGCTCGCCATCAGCTTCAATGGTGACCATTCGAGGCTTTCGCGCTACAAACTTGTAGCCGAGCTGCACAGCACCTTCAACCAGCGCAGCTTCGTCGGGGGATGCTGCTTGGTATTTGATGGCATCAGGCTTCTCGGCATTGATTTCGGGGATGACCGTGTGGCATGTCGAAAGCAAAGCGAGGAAGTGATGAATTCCTGCTCCACTTTGGCCTGAGCTGCGGTGCTGCGCAAGCCCTCGAAAGTCGTATATGCCATTGCCGTCCTCGTCAGGTCTGCGGTCCTCTGGCACCTCATCGGCATATTGCACACCGCCAATACTGCACTGCCTAAACTCCATCATATTGCAGGTTAGTGTGCCAGTCTTGTCGGAAAAGATGTACTCGACTTGTCCCAATTCTTCGACCAGTGAGCTCGTTCTGCAATTGGCAGGGGTATCCGTTTCCGGGTAGTAAATGTCCAGGTCGCTACTTATGAGGAAAGCTTGATAATACTTGATGATCTCGACTGTCACGAACAGGGAAATAGGCACCAGGTTGGAGTACAGAATCCAGTATGTGAAAATGTCACCGAAGAATTGGCCAGCGACATTGACCGAACCATACTGCAAGAACCACAGCTTGGACCCGATAGTCTGCCTGACTACAATGTCGCCAATTGAGGAGATGACGGAAAGGATGATCAGGACACCACCAAGCATGAGAATCTGCTTGTTGACGCGGTGCTCCACATTCGTACGCTTGATAGGAGTCGCGGTCGCATTGCGCATGAGCTTCGTCTCATGTCCTGTGAACACCACGATTCCGTGAACGTAGGGAGTATTGCGCAATGTCGCACCTCGAAGCAGGAGCTGATCTGGAGCCAGAGGAAGCTCTTTCTCGCCTCCCCCAGACTGCATCGTCAGCGTAGCCTCGTAGGTGTACAGACTGCTGTTCGGCTGTTCGCTGCGCACCCTGCCTCCAAGTCGAGCCAGTTCGGCAGCGGAGACCAAGTGAGCGGTTTCGGGAATTGCCTGCTTGATCTTCAGATTCGTCTCACCGTCAAGGTTTGCCGTTTCGATGTAGCATAAACCTTCCGGTTCTGACGATGCCAGCAGCACCACGTCCGCTGGAAAAGGCTCTTCCGACTCGATACGAATAATGTCTCCAACTTTGATGTCAATCCATTTAACATCCTGAAAAGTGGTCCCTCGAAGGGCTCGTGCGGGACTTCGATTAAGCTGCGTGTCCTGGGATCGTCTTCGGTTATCTTCAACTGCTTCTTTGATGGCAGAAACTAGTAATACAATGCCCAAAGGCACAATGGTGGTATATCTGTTCGTCGGGCTGATGTTGGGTATCTGTTGCAGGATCGCAGTGAACAAGAAGAACAAGTTGGCGTACTTGCTAAATTGCTCGAACAAGAATTTGGGTAAAAAGGTCACAGCATTGTACTTGGTCGTCGAAACGTGGTTGTCGGCATATTTGTTCGAAGCATTGGCGGGCGGGTTGTTTAGGTGTATTATTCTGGGCCCAAGAGTAGATGGATCCGGTTTGCTTCGTCCAGGCAGACCAAACTTGAACTTGGCGCCAGGCGTCTTCCTCGGTGGCTCTCCAGCTTCTGGCTGCATGCGAGCAGCGCCTTGTTCCGTCAAAGGCAGGTCCATCTCACTGTACTCTGGTCCCATGCCCATCGCGTGTTTTGCTTTCCCAATCAGCCCTCCACCCAGACTCAATATGCTGTTCCGATTCCTGTGCTTGCTCTGACCGTGCTGTATGGGCATGGCATCTTCATCAATGTTTCCTCCCGCGGCGTAGTAAGCTCCCTGCATCGAAGCTGTGTCCTCATAGTCCAAGTCGGAATACCGCTGGTAGTTGTTCAGGCCGGAAGTCTGCGACATCTGCCTGCCCTGCTCTCCCAATGTCGGAGGCGCCTGCAAGCCTGAAGCAGGAGCGTATCCTGGCCCGCCAGGTAGCGAGGTGGTTGGATGCAGTCCATGCTGTGAAGACGAGCCGACGAAATCATCATGCGAAGTGCTAATGCGGCCATGTGTGTCGTAGTCGTGCAATATGCGGTCGTCGCTCACGGGAGGGCGACTGCCGCTGCTGTAATATGGCCCCTCTTCGTCGTCCAAGCCGAGCAGATCATCGTCCTGCTGGCCTTGGCTGCGATTGTTGTAGCCAGGCCTGCCTGCCATGGTGGCTCAAGGCACTCGGCCGATGGAAGTGTTTTCCGCTATTGCTTGACCATCAGAATCCACGCTCTTGCGCAGCTTGCCTACGCCGTATTCCGGTATCTGTGGGGAGTGGTATGGCGACTGTCGACAGGTGCGCAGCAGTGCTCTCGGGGTGTGTTTCAGGGTCGCTTGGGGTCTTGCACAGCAGTCCGGCTAGCCAAGCGCGCTGTGGTCGAAAGCGAGCGACGGGAGTGTACTGTGTACTTGGACTTAGTGCTGCCTGCGCGATCTCAGCTGGAGCGTCGTATGTGGTGCGAGATGGTCGTATTGCGCATGGAATTAGCATCATAGCCTGCCTACTTTGACGGTACTTCAGTCTTCAGCAGGGAGAGCGTCTCGCACTCGTAAGCTGCAGTACTAGTTCCAGTTCAGCCAGTTCAGCCCTTCACCAGCCATTGAGGCTGCGTAGCGAGTAGCGAAACTAGCGAACACGGGTGACACTTCTCAGCCACGTGCAAACCGCAACCACTTCACTCACTCGTCTACCGTCTATGAGATTGCCATAGCCATCGAAAATGGCACCGATACCGCGTAGAGGCGTTATGCCACCTTCTACTCGCACTATGGGGATACTTGTATTTCAGGGACTTGCAGTAGTACTTCTTGCAGATTTGGCCATCGCGAGTGCCCAGGGCGAACCTACGACTATACGATCTGTCGCTCAAAGCGCTGAGGAATGCAACCACATGCACGAAGATTATACTGCCGATTTGCAGTGACCATCACATCATTCACAGCAGTCTTGTTTCAAAGGCGTATGCTGCACTGCAGCGTGCATCACCTTTCAGAATCAGGACCGTCACATCAATATCTCGCGTTCGTGGCCAGATACCTTTGGGATGCTCAAAGCAAAATCGGTGGCATGATTGGAAATCACTCCATTCAAGGACAGCGTTCGGAAGACACGACGAGTGGATGCAAAGAGACATTTGCCGCACCAACACCGCAAATTGCAAACGACTGCTATAAAGTTCTGCTTGCCAAGCAGGGTGTGGTATGGCTGTAACAAAGGCGAGGCACCACAGAACGCCTAGCTGTTGCGCATGTTTCCGAACGATGCCGTTATTGCCAACAGACGGTCACCGATGTCGCATTGGATGTCGAGACATGTCACACAAGGGTCTCCTTAGGTTTTGACAGTAAGCAAATCTCCCAAAATGGGTTGACACACGTGTCGAAACCTTGTAGGCAATCGGCTGTGACCGGCTACCCAGGGCATCAAAACTTTTTGACTGAGTCTACATAAGAAAGTCTCTCCTGCCTTCTACAGATTTGATCGTCCAACCGACATTTCCACGGCAGTCACTCCTTAGTATTCGCCGCTTGCTTATAACGTCGCGATTGTCGACAGTGTTCATCTGCGCAGGAAAGCAAAGTTCCATTCGATCTTCATTTCGATATATCTGATTTCACGCCATGGACGACAGCCCAAGGACACCGACTTCTTACGAAGACGTCGCATACAACAATGCTTCTGCGACCGACTCCGCTTCTCAAGTCAACCTCGCTCTCACGCGCATTCGAACCGTGATCAACCGTTTGGAAGGCCGGCTTGAGCAAATCACTGACCAAGTTGCTGATGCCGAGCGGCGATATACGCACCTTGAAGACCGTTATGGAGATGCCGAAGCCGCCTTTCTTTACCATGACGCGCCAAAGTCTAGGATATGTCATGACATCAGCGAGGATTTGAAGAAGGCCATGTTCGAAGTGACGGTAGCGAGGGCCCTCGCTGGTGTTGCAAAGAAGATGGTCAGTGGCCCGGCAGGGGATGGCTTGGGCTGTGAGAGATGCGGAAGTGCCTGTTCTGGATGCAGCTACTCGAGACGGGATCGTGCGATGGACATTCGCGCTAGAGACTCGTCAGCTTCGAGCAGGTATTCAAGCGAATGATGAAAGTCACGTTGAAAATATCAGTTCTTGCGCCGCTTTGCGCTGGATCTTGTGGTCCTTGGACTGGCTACCGCCGCAGCCTTCCGCTTAGGTGTCTTTCGTCGGGGCGTCTCGACTGGAGTCCTGGAAGTCGTGGCCTTTGTCGGCGACATGTCGGACTGCGCAACGTCTCCCATGACTGCCATGGCCATGCAAAGCTCGAACTCCTTCAGCAACACCTGCTCGCGAATGGCGAAACCACCTCGCAAAGCCACTGGCTGGTCTGCAGACGCAGCGAGTCGAGCAGCTTCTCTGTTCGCTTGCAAACGCTTGAGTGCAACTCGCTCCGATATACTATGATTGCTCAGCCTATGATCCGCGTCATATGAGCATGGCGAATCCTCTGCTTACCTTCTACCTATGACATATGGCCCAAGGCTGGTCACCGACTTGCCGTATTTACCCCTAGATTTCAACACAGTCATTCTAGCAGGACCTGGAGTGACTTCCTGTTTCTTCGCATCATAAACCAGCGGGACTGGAGCTCTACCGAAGCGCTGGAGAAGCTCTTGAGCGTGCTGCAGTGTCGGCTTTGCTGGGAGCTTCAAGTCTGACGTTGGAGGAGGCGAGGAGTCCGGTGTCAGATGTGACGATGCGTTCAATGCGCCGTTGTTGCTTCGCTTGATGACGAGCTTGATCTTGGGTTTGGTTGGATGAGACATGGCGCTGTTCGGCGAATGTTCTTGAGAGTAAGGGACAGAAATGAAAATGGACAGCAGGTCAGAGATGGTGATAACAAGAGATAGAGATGCACGAGTGAATGTCTTATGCGTTTGGAACTTACGAGTTTCTGCATGTGAATCAAGTCCATTGTTCGACTTCATGCTTGTGCATGAGAACGCGTTTCAGACAATTTGATTCGCTCCGTACTTTTTGCGCGTGCTCACTTGCAAGCTAGCTTTCTCATACTATGCTGTGTGCCCTCCTGCTCTCAGTATCATAGTCTAATCTTCTTCCGGCCGTCTTTCCCTCTTGCCTACTGCTCCTTCTTCCCAAACCACGTTGCACCTTTATGTCTCCCATCACTATCCTCCAGCCCATTGTACAAATCCACTCCCCAACTCTTACTAGGATTATTATACCTTTGATGATACTTCCCCAACTTATCAATCTTCTCGAAATCCTTCTTCTTGAGCACACATTCGATCGCATGAAAGTTCTCCTCAATATAGTGTGCGTGTATACTCTTCGGAATCACAGACGTCCCTCTCGTCATACCCCATTGAAGAGCGACCTGAGCTGGAGTGCAGTTGCGCTTCTTAGCGATCTTGTGCAGGACTTTGTTCTTGAGGAGTGGATCGAGGGAGGTGATTCTTTGTAGGTTGGATTTGTGCCGCCTAGGGGACTGTAGGCTGTAACGTGGATGTTATGGTGTTTGTGGAAGTCGAGCCACGAGGTTTGAGGGAGGTAGGGGTGGAGTTCCATCTGGTGGACTTGTGGCGGAACGGAGGTTTTGTTGAGGAGGGAGGTGAGTTGGTCTGGGGAGAAGTTCGAGACTCCGATGTGTCTGTGGTGGTATACATGTCAATTCTGTATGTGGAAGGGTGAAATGTGATTCTTACCTGGCTTTGCCGCTTTCCTGGAGTTTGGTCATTGCTTCCCAGGTATCGTGATATGAGATGTAGCTGTCGCTTCCAGATCCTGCGACAGGCCAGTGCATGTGGTATAGATCAAGATAGCCAACGCCTAGCTTCGCCAACGAGCCATTGATGCCGGCTTCGACTTTGTCATGGTGGTCATTCCAGAGTTTGCTGGTTATCCATATATCTTCTCTTCGTAGACCCGCCTTAGCTAGTCCGTCGGCAATACCTTTACCAACTTCTTCCTCGTTGTAGTAGGCTGCGGCACAATCGATGTGTCTGTACCCAACTTGGATGGCCCATGAAACGGCATCGCTGGTGTTTGCCTCTTTCAGATTCCAAGTTCCGAACCCAAGGAGGCTCATATCAGCCAGTGTCAGAGGCTGGACATCCTGGGTGGTCAATGGGATCTGATTGTCTTGCGATGCTACAATGGCTGAAAATGGCAGCAGAGCCGTGAGAAGCTTCATAACTGCTTGAGATGGAAGAGTGAGAAGGGAACGAGATGAGATACTTCACTGATATCAATCACCTCATCATGCTTTGATGGATCTGGTCCCGCCTTGCTCTTCGTTACAATGGCTACATGGATGGGTTATCATGATGCAAGACTTGCCGTGCACCTGCAGATGAGCTGCCATTTCTGGGGTCGCGTCAGTGCCCGCTCGGGCAAGCTCCAGCTCCAGGAGCTCGAGGTCTATCCCGTGATTTCGTGTGCTCACTGCTTTCAAACACCTCCCGATTCACTTCCATATATGGAGCGTATGGCCAGATGCGATTCTCGAGCGCTGTGACAACCAGGTAAAGACCAGCAGAAGCAATGGAGCCTGGCATTTGAAAGCCCTACTCGGGGATGAAAGGATCGCGTTCCGTAACCATTGTTTGATATTATCCAGACAATACAGCAGTCTGCCTTCCATTCCTGATCGTGAGCGATTTTCCGGGGCGACATGTCTCGATCACGAAGTGGCGCTGAACAGGAGCGCTAAATTGTATTCATGTGAAAACGCAAACAAGTGAGTGAGAGGGGCGTCTTCACATGCGAGAAAGTGGTACTCGAACTGAAAACAGGCTAGTCTGTGGGATGAACCTTAAAATTCCCCGCTGTCGCGTCTGCTTTGGAAAGCGCGACTCGGCCAAATTTCTCTTCTCTTCTTTCTTTCCGCTCGACAGGTTCGAGTAAGGCGACGACAAGGTCAAACTCGACAAGATGAAGTACGTTCTGGTATCTGGAGGTATGTGATCATGTGAAGATTGAATATGCCGCCTAAATTAATTCGATCAATAGGCGTAATCAGCGGCGTGGGAAAAGGCATTATTGGTATGACATTGAGGCGTTCTTAACCGCGAATGTCTGCTCACTTTCTCAAGCCTCTTCTGCAGGCCTGCTGCTGAAGACTATGGGTCTGAAGGTCTCCAGTATCAAGATCGATCCTTACATCAATGTCGACGCTGGCCTTATGAATCCAAGAGAGCATGGTGAGGTCTACGTTTTGGATGACGGCGGAGAGACCGACCTCGACTTGGGAAACTACGAGCGATACCTCAATATCACCCTGACCAGAGATAACAACATCACTACTGGCAAGATCTACGAGAGAGTCATCTGGAAAGAGCGCAATGGCAAGTACTTGGGCAAAACTGTCCAGGTAGTGCCGCATGTCACGGGCGAAATCGAGGATTGGATAGCGCGGGTCGCGAGGATTCCTGTCGATGACACCGGAGAAGAGCCAGATGTCTGCATTGTCGAGTTGGGTGGTACAGTCGGTGATATTGAGAGCATGGCGTTCGTGGAGGCTCTTTGCGAATTGAGAAGGAACGCTGGTCGCGATAACTTTATGCAAATTCACGTTTCATACGTGCCGGTTGTGCATGGAGAACAGAAAACGAAGCCTACGCAGATGGCAATCAAAGCTGTCCGCTCCGCAGGTCTGATCCCGGATCTCATCGCTTGCCGTTGCGAGAAGCCATTGGATGCAGGAGCAATCGACAAGATTGCACGTTTCTGTCAAGTGCAGAATGAGAATGTGCTGGCAGTCCGAGACATGCCATCGACATATCAGGTGCCAATTCTGCTGCACGAGCAGAATCTGGTTACGCTGATGACCTCGACCTTGCGACTGGATGCGCTCAAGCTCGCACCAGAGTTGAAAGACAAGGGCGTCAACATCTGGGAAACCTGGCGGCGCCTTACTCTGGGTCTTGAGCACGTCCACGAGACCATCGAGATTGTTCTGGTCGGCAAGTATCTCGACCAGCCAGACGCTTACTGTTCGGTCATCAAGTCCCTCGAGCACGCAGCCATGTTTTGCCGCAAGAAGCTGAAGGTCAAGAATGTCGACGCTGAGCATCTCGAGACCGCCACCAATAGGACCGACCCTGCAGCATACCACAAGGCGTGGCATGATGTTTGCACCGCTTCCGGAATTCTTGTACCAGGAGGATTCGGCAACAGAGGCACCGAGGGCATGGTTGCTGCTGCGCACTGGGCCAGGACGAACAAGACGCCATACTTGGGCGTGTGCTTGGGAATGCAAATTGCCGTGATCGAATTTGCACGCAACGTGTGCAATGTGCCGCTTCCCAAGGCGACCTCTTTCGAGTTTGATGGAAGTGATGCCGACCGGGTCGTCATCGATATGCCAGAGCACAACCCCGGTCAGATGGGCGCAACCATGCGGTTGGGTATCAAGCCAACATTCTGGCAGCCCAACTCGGAGTGGAGTAAGCTGCGGTCCCTCTACGGCGTGAAAGATGACCACATTAACGAGAGACATCGTCACCGCTACGAAGTCAACCCGGAATACATCACCCAACTTGAGGAGGCTGGCTTGACCTTCATTGGCAAGGACGAGACAGGCGTCAGGATGGAGGTGATCGAATTCAAGGATCATCCGTGGTTCGTTGGTGTCCAATTCCATCCTGAGTACCTCAGTCGCGTCTTGGAACCATCGAAGCCGTACTTGGGATTCATCGCTGCTAGTGCAGGTATGCTCGACGAGGTTGTGCGAAGGAGCCGAACCGGTTGAGTGCCGTTTTACCCATGGATTCTTCCGCACAATCTGCCGCCTGACCGACTTTAGGCACTAGGAGCGAATTGCTAAATGATAGAATTAGACGGGCAGCTTGGAATGCCTACAGATGGTCATACTCTTACACAACTGCTCCGGCACGTGGTCGCCTCTCCAATGAGGATGGCGTGGCATATTGGCCTGGTTGGAGTGAACGGGAGGCTTTGAATACTCAAGCTGGGCACGAACAGAATGACTTGGGAAGTGACGAAAGGTGGGCCTGCATGAATGGGCTCAAAAACGTGGTAATGTAGAACTGTACCTTATGATCTTCAGTCTTCCACGAGAGCATGGCTGTAGCCCAAGGTAGGCTGTGAGAATCTGACGAAGACACGAGGATAACCGCTTCCCTCTTCTCCACCGCTTCTGGTCAAGTATGCAAACTCGCATTCTTGCGCAGTCGTCAAGTTCTGAGTCGAGACCTAGTCGTCCCTCGCCTGGAATTGGCAACAACCATGACAAAGTCGCTTGCGGTACAGCGTTCCGGCGCCGAGGGGAAACGGGCATCCCATGCTTTCAAGTATCCCTGCGCGACCCTTGGAGACGCACGCGCACAATCTGATCACTATCGAAGATCGTGGTTTCCGTTTCCGCCCCCAAGATACGACTCAGGATCAAGGATTCATTCGCTCCCAGGCACAGCTGAATAAATGCACACTCCAAAGGTAACTCGAAAGCACGAACCTGTTCAGACAGCTGGGCGTGCTGCCACTACATTGAGGATTGGATCCATGGAATGACCAGCTTGTCCCCTTCCTCCTCTGCTGGTCCGGCACGGCATTCGCAAATCTTCCGGCTTGCGTCACCTGGACATCGCTGCCGGAACCTTGAGGGTTGAGACAAAGTTTCAGTATCCCTGCCATTGATGCAACCGAGAAGGAGACGTACATCCAGGCTACCAAACCGGTCTCTCAATCCTCACGCAGGTTCTCTCGGGGAAGAAGCGCAGAAGTGCAGAAGCTCGGGGCTGGAAGCATTCGAGGTCGATGCCAAGCGGAACTGAAGTCGGTACGAGAGGGATGTTCTATAATAAATTCTATTAGGGAGGCCCAAATCGACTATGTAATTAATGCCACTTTCTAACTCAATTTTCAACCTATATACGTATTTCTAGCATTCTATATCTTCTATACTCGCTAACTACTCGCTATCTACTCGTAAGAATAGATCTATATATAGATCTATCGCTCTAGAAGAATTAGGTTATAATATAAATCTATAATAGTACTTCGAAGAAAGAGATTATCCGATATCTAGAGCGAGAGACTAGCTATACTATATCTCTAATAATACTATAACGTATGAGAATATATAGTCTAGTTAGTAACCTAGTAAGAGATACTAAGATAGGCTAGATTATATAATTATAATTATATAACTAATCTAAGCTAATACCTTTTAGGTTTAGCCCTAACCTATAGAAAACAATAATATACTTACTATTCCTACTTTAGCCCCTACTACTCCTTATAGCTTCTATTATACTTTATAATCTATTTATACCTATCGGCCCTCCTTAGCTCGATAGGTTATAAGCCTAGATTTATAACTATAAGGTAGAAGACTAAAGTAGTATAGGTTACTCCTAAACCTATAAGTCTAGTCCTAGAAGGAAGAGGTAAAATAGGAGAGGGAGACTCGAGATAGATCTATATATATTATATAAAGAAGCTCTATATATATAAGCTATAAAAGAACCTAGTAAGGTATACTTACTTAAAGCGTATTAGATCGCTTAGAGTATAAAGGGAATAGATAAGCCTAGATCTTAAGTACTATTAGATAAGCCTTAGATTTAGTACTTAGTACTACTAATATCCTAACCTATAGGTTATAATAGTTAGGAAGGACTTAAGGAAGTTATTAGCTCTATAGAGTAGGAATCTATATTAAGTTTTTAGTAACCTTTAAAACTAAGAGGCTTAGTAGAGCTAGGGATCTATAACTAAGGAAGATAGCTATCTAGAAACTATTATTTTTAGACTAAAGAAAGAGCTTATTTCTAGAGTTTATTTAGATTTAATTTATAGAAGAAATTATAGATTAAGAAGGAGGAATTAGTAAAAGAAGGGCTATACTAATCTTAATAAGAGAGAATTATAAATTATAGTTTAAGATAATTAGGATATACCTAATAAAGCTAAAGGTTAAATAGATACTAGATAAAATAGTCCTTAGTATCCTAGTATCTATACTATCTAAGTATATCTTAATAATATTATTAGAATTACTAGACTAGTTAATTAGAAGAGCAAGTTATAAGGTTTATAATATAATAGTATTATATAAAATATTTATCTATATTTTAGAAGATAACTAGGATAAATATTAAGAGCTTAAATATATAAGGTATCTATAGATATAGATAAAAGGAAAATATAAGAGGAAGCTTTAGGTAATAGGAAGAAGCTTACTCTAATAGTATACTAATTTTAGTATAGAAGAAGGCTAAATAGTTAATAAAGTATAGTAAAGCCTAAGTAGTATAGCTAGGAAGATAGTATTAATCTCTCTATAGTTTAAGGAAATTAAGACTAAGGAAAGAAGGATTTAATAGCTTCTAGTAGCCCTTCTAAAATTATTTAGTACTATTAGGAATAGAATAGATCTAAGATAGGACCTAAGCCTATAAGATATTCTTAGTATTCTAAGAGAAAAATAGGAATAGATAATAAGATAAGAGATAGCTATATTTACTAAGAAAAGAAATTAGATAGATAGGGATTTATTATATTTCCTATATAAAGGAAAGTACTAGATTAGAGAATACCCTAACCTAGATAAGGCAAAAGTAGCTATTAAGCTAAAGTAGAGCTATAGGGTAGTAAAGAAACAATTTCTATCTAGAGCTAGAAGGGGATCTTTACTAGATAAAGAGTAACTTAAAGAAATAGTAAAGAAACTAAGCCTAAGAATATAATCTCTAGAAAAGAGGACTAGGAAACTATCTTCTAAAAAGGCCTATATAGTATAAGATATAGAGACATCCTCTAAACTATCTTCTCCCTCTAATAAGGAAGATATAGATAAGATAGCTTATTTAACTATTAAAATAAAAGGTAAGTATAGGCTATCTAAATAGCTACTTAACTCTTATACTTCTACCTATATAACTAACTAGGAATTACTCTTTAGAGATATAAAACCTCTTAAAAGGAAGAAGTAGATTAAGGTTAGAGATAGCTATCTAATAGCTATATATATTAGGAGTATAGTTATAGATAGAAGGAGAGGAAAACAGATTATATTAAAAGGTATTCTCTTTATACCTAGGCTTAGAGTTAATCTTATTTCTTAGAACTAATTTAGTAAGTAGTTTAGTATTTAACTACTAAAATTTATACTTTATTTATCTAATAGGAAGCTAGTTATCTAGATAAGGCTTTTAGGAGGAGTACTATTTATTAAAGAAATTAGCTAAGATCTAGATAAACTTATATACTAGTATATTTCCTAGGATTTAATAAAAAATAATACCTATACCTTTATAGCCTAGACTAATTAGGATTAGTAGGAGCTATAGTATAGAAGAGTTAGATACTTTAGAGAAGGACTTCTAAGAGATCTTTATAAAGTTACTAACCTAAAGGAAAAAATTCCTATTCCTATAAGATACTAGCCCTATAGAGTATATTCTTTAGCTAAAATAAAGAAATATAGAGGAAAGGAAATAGAGAGAAAGCTAGCTAGACTTTCCCTTATTTTAATTAATATCTATAGACCTTTACCTATCTTAAGGCTAGGTTTTAAATAGTAGCTTAAGATTATTAATAACTTCTTAAGAAAGAAGTAGGTATTCCTATTAAAGTTAAGAGAAGATATAGTAGATATACTATAGGAATAGAAAAGAAAAGCTAAACTATAATTAGGGAATCCGCTTTAGGTAGTAAGAAGTAATAGGGTAAGAGAATTACTTATATTACTTAAGTAGTAGGAAAAGGAATCTAGAATCTCCTACTATATAACTAAAGTATATAACTTAATCTAAAATAGAGTTATAGAAAGGTTAATCTAGATATCTAAGGAATATATTAGGGTAATACTTAAGGAATTAAATATACTAGTTAAATTCTAGCTAGAAGTATTAGATACCTATACTATTATAAGAAATGCCCTTCTAAATAGGCTAGATATAGATAGACTTAAGGTTTTACCTAATAAAGCCTTTACTAGAAAGAAACCTTCTATATTATACTTTAAGGTTTAGGGATATAGAGTAGTTATATATATAGATACTAAATCTTAGCTAGTTAGGATAAGGTTAGATAAACTAATAAATAGAGGAAAGGATACTATATTTATTAGATATATACCTAATATATCTAAGATATAGCTATTCTAGGAGCCTAATATAAAGGCTATAAGAGTATATAATAATACTATCTAGTTTAAGGATAAGAAAGGAGGGGATATAACTTTAAATATTCCTAGACTTAACTAGCTAAGCTATACTCTAGCTAGAAACCTAGTTAGTAGACTAGTAAGAAAGGAGAAACTAGATCTAAAACTACTATAAGTTTAGCTACCTCTACTACTAAAGGATAAGGACTAATATTAGGTAATAGATAATCTAGAAGAAGAAAAAGAAAAATATAAATAGTAGGCTCTAAATTAGAGCTAAGAGGAACCTTAGTAAGATAACTAGAATATCTATACTTAGGAGGGGAATTTAAAGAGAAGAAGATTAATCTCTAATAAAGGATTAAAAGAAGAAAGAGTTTATAGTATAATTATAAGATTAACTATATAGAAGAGACTAAGAGAATTAGAGGATAATAATTTCCCTAAGGCTAAATATTATAGAGCCTTTATCTACCTAATAAAAGATCTAGATCTAAGTATAGATTAGGTAGATAAACTTCTAGAATATATTTATAAGGTTATATTCCCTACTTTTATACTAGGGATTATATAAAGATAGGAGATTCTAATTCTAAGAACCTACTAAGAGGCAATATAAGATCTAAAATAGGGTTATATATAGGAAGAGGTAATCTAGAAAGAACTAATTATACTTAGAAGTAACTATACCTAGGATTAGGTAGTTCTACTAAAAGAAGTAAATCTAGTTACTTTAAAATAGGTATTTAATATAAAGAGACTAATTAGTAGAGTAATTAATAAGTTTAAAGTAAGACTAGTTATAAGGGGATTTTCTTAGAAGTTTAGGATAGACTTCTAAGAGATATTTATACTAATAGTTAGGTATAATATACTTAGGGTATTTATAGCTACTATATATAAAAAAGATCTAGAACTATACTAAGTAGATATAAACAATGTATTTACTAAGAGTACCCTATAAGAAGATATCTTTATAATTCCCCTACTAGATATAGAAATCCTATAAGGTATAGCTCTAAAAATTCTAAGGAGCTTATATAGCCTAAAATAGGTAGTAAGAGACTAGAACAAGCTATATATCTTAAAGCTAGAGAAAATAGGATTCTACTAGTTAGAGGTAGATCTATATTTACTTATCTATAAAGGAAGGAACCTAATAGTTTTAACTTATATAGATAATATTCCTATTATAGTACTAAAGCTAGAAGATATTCTTTAGTTTAAGAAGGAACTAAGTAAGGTATTTAAAATTAAAGACCTAGGTAAACTAACTAAAATTCTTAGGATAAAGATTACTAGAGATAGAAAGAATAGTACTCTAAAGCTAGACTAAGAGTACTATATCTAGGAAAACCTTATAAAGTTTAGAATAACTAAAGAAATAGCTTACCTAACCTTATTACTACTTAATAGCTATAAAAGTCTAAGGAAATCTAATTTAGAGGAAGAAAGGTATAATAAGACTAAGTACTAAAGTTAGAATAGTATATAGATATAGCTAATAACTATAATAAGACCTAATATTGCTTTTATTCTTAGGAGACTTAGATTATATATATTAGATCTATCTAAGAGATATCTAAAAGTACTTAGGAAACTAGCTAGATACCTAAGATTATTCCTAAGTCTAGATTTAATATTTAGGAGGAGAGGAGAAAAGCTAATAGGATATTTAGACTCTAATTATATAATAGATAAGGCTAATAGAGTCTTAATCCTTAGAAGTATCTTCTTTCTCTATAGATTACTAGTTTCTTAGATAAGTAAGAAGTAAAAGTTAGTTACTATATTAACTATAGAAGCTAAGTATATAGTAATAAATATATATATAAAGCAATCTTAGTTCCTAGTAGTACTCCTAAGAGAGATAGACTATATATAGTTAGTAGGAGAATATTTATTTTAACTATTAATTAAAGGAAATTCTAATATAGTAAATAAAATTAGACCTATTTAGATTAGAGGAGACAACTAAGTAGCTTTAACTTTAGTTAAAGATACTTATACCTATAAGAGATTAAAATATATTAATATTAGCTTTAATAAAGTTAGAAATCTTTAGTAGTAAAGGAAAATTATAGTAGAATATACTCTAATAAAAGAGATAGTAGCTAATAGTCTAACTAAGCTAAAGATAGGGCTATAGTTCTAGGAATTTATTAGACAATTATAACTTATATAATAGTAAAAGGATCTACCTATATATACTTAATATATAAATAGGTACGATCGATACTAGGCCTAAGAATTAAACTTAGTAGATTAGATATACTATACTAATCTAGAAGCTATTATACCTAATTAGATAATAGAAATTCTTAATTAAACTTATACCTTTAGATTAGATTTAAGGACTAACTATCCTAAGTAGGAGTATTAGAATATATAGTCTAGTTAGTAACCTAGTAAGAGATACTAAGATAGGCTAGATTATATAATTACAATTATATAACTAATCTAAGCTAATATCTTTTAGGTTTAGCCCTAACCTATAGAAAACAATAATATACTTACTATTCCTACTTTAGCTCCTACTACTCCTTATAGCTTCTATTATACTTTATAATCTATTTATACCTATCGGCCCTCCTTAGCTTAATATAACGAAGACTAAGAGAGTAGGAAGTCTACTATAACTACTATAAAGACTATTATAAAGTTAATAATATTAAGGCTATAAGAGTAGATTATTATATATAGACTAAACTATTCTAAGTATAAGATACTCGAATCGATAAGGAAGGGAAAAGGAGAGGATACGAAGGAGCTATAAAAGCTAGAATAGTCTAGAGTAGGCTAAGCTAGGTCCTCCTAGAGCTTAGTATAGCTAATATATAGTATACTATATATAGATCCTTATAACTACCTCCCTTCTAGAGATCGTTATCCTTAAAATCCTAAATTTATATATACTCTTACTTCCTAGATTTTCTATATATAGTTTAGGCTACTATATTTTTTAGTATAGTATAGATTTAAGTACTAATTATAGAAGTAAGGGATACGAGTAGTTCTTCTACTAATCTAAATTCCTTTCTATAATCTTAATAAATAAGGTAAGCTAGAAATACTATTTTTAGTAGTATAGATAGAGATATCTATACTAGCCTAGTTTAGACTAGTATATACTAACTTAGCGTAGTAAGTCCTCTCCGCTACTATCGTATACTTCTCTTAGCCTATCTAGATCTATTTCGGTCTATTTCGTACTAATCTATACTATAGCGGCTAAGTAGCGTAAGAAATAGGCTAATACTAGCGCCTATAATAGTAATCTATATATTAACTATATCGCTCTAGCTAATATTACTATAGTTAAGTAGCTCTAGGTATAGCTCCGCCCTAAAATATCCTATTTTAGCCTATTCTAATCTATTTAGAACTTCTATAAGATAGCGAACCTCTAGAACGATAAATATAAAGACGTCGATAGCTCTAGATTCTATATAAAATACTATACCTACTACCTCTATACTAATAGCGAGTACTACGAGGTAGATATATCTATCTTAGCCTATTTAGGCCTATTCTAATCTATTTTAGTTCCCTAAGTCCTATTAAGGCTATATCGATACTTTTAATACCGCTCGCTATACCGCTATCGCTTTAAATACTAACGAAGATATCCTTAAGGTTATATAAGACGCTACTATAGAGCTCTATAATATAATTAGATAGTATATATATCTAGCTTAGCCTATTCTAGCCTATACTAATATATTTCTAGTAATAAACCCTCCTTCGCTAGTAAGGATAGTCTATACTTATATATAGACGCCTTCTAGCTCTCTAAAACTAGCCTACTTATAGCTAAGTATATCCGTAATAATCGTAGCTCTAAGATATATAAGCCTATTTTAGCCTAGTTTAGCCTAGCTAACCCTATTATAGTATAAGGTAGACGATAATAAGGAGAGTACTTTAGCGACTCTAGCTAGTTTAAGTAGGAAGAGGCGTCTAATACCTACTCCTAGTATAGTAGATAGCGCTATAGATACCGTTATCTTCTATAAGGTAAGCCTAGTTTATTTCGCTCTAGTTTAGCCTATTCTAACCTATTCTAGTATATTAAGACCCTCGGTACCGCCCTCTATACTATTAAGACTATCGTCGTAGTCTAGTCTAGGACTACTATCCTCTCTCGCGCCCTCTCTAGTATACTAGACGATATTATAATCTCTCTTAACGAGATTAATACTAAGGAGGATATCTAGTTTAGTCTTTTTATATATTCTAGGTTCTATAGGGCTATTCTAGCCTATTTTAGCCCTCGTCTTAGCCTCTTTAGTATAGTATTTAGGAAGATATCCTAGTTATTAGTATATAAATATATCTAATAAGACTTCCGATCTATATTTCGAGTTTACTATACTATAGGTATCCCTTTAAGCCCTAAGGATATCTCTATCTATCTATACTAGCCTATTAAGGTCTATCTTAGCCTATTAACGCCCTTAGTATCTTCTTATACCTTACCTAATCGACCTTTTATAGATATATATTACCGACCCGCTAATATCTTTAGTATACTTCTAGGTATCCTCTTTAGAATTATATCCTTACTAAGATATCCTATAAATCTACCTTCCGTCCTTATCGCGGTCCTATCTCTTTATCTTCTTAATTATATAGATATCTAGGTTATCTAGGATAGGCTCTTCTAGATTATCCTAGGTCCTTATAGCTTTATCTACCTCTTTATATAGCTCGAGTAGTAAGATATAGAATATTAGGTAGATTAATATTATTTTTAGTAGCTCTAGAATATATACTATATCGCTAATAATCTTCGAGATCTAGTATAGGCTAATATACTTATAGTCTAACTTCTTCGAGGCTCTATTAGTAGCTAGGTTTCGAGTAGATAGGTATACTATATCCCCTACTATATACTTCTTTAGGATATAGTAGCGGTTATAGTACTTTACTTAGTCTTCCTTAGCTTTTAGTAGCCTCTACTTAAGGGAAAGCTACGTTTCGACTACTCGTTTAGCGAGCTACTCTATATTAGCCGAGTTACTACTCTTCTAGGCTATTTTAGGCTATCTCGCGCTTAATAGATCTTATATCTAATATATCTAGAATAGAGTAGTTCCGGTTAAAGAGTAAGTCGAGTCGTTATATACGAACTCTACTATACTAAGTAGCTTTATCTAGTTATCCTACTCGTAGTAATAGTATACCTATAGGTATTACTCTATTATCTAGTTCTAACGCTTAGTCTAGCTATTAGTCTAAGGATAGTAGACTATACTAAGGACTCTATATATCTTAAGATAGTAGTAAAAGGAGCTCTAGTATTTAGATATTAGAATTAGCCCTCTATTAGAGGTAATTAACTTTAGTATTCTATATAGGCGTATAAATTCCCTTAAGAACGTATCTACGAGACCTTCGGCTAAGATATCCTTCCTTACTAGGATATAATAGGCTATCTTAGTATTAGAGGGCTTAAAAGTAGAAGTATATTATCTTATTCTAAGTCTATCTACGTTAGGAGAAGCTACCTATAGTAGGGCGTATACCTACTTAAGTAGCCTCTATAATAGAATCCCCGGATTCTAGAATATCTACGACTACGTAGACTCCTATAGACTTAGAGTCTATTCGTATTATTATAAAAGAAATTCCTAATCTTATTCTTAATCTTATATCTTAATCTTATACTTTTAATCCCGTTCTTATATCTATAGATACGAGGCTTATAGTAAGTCGAAGTCGTTGTCTTTAAAGGTTAGGATAGTATCGTCTTCGCTTCTAGTAATATACTAGTTAAAGTATATTAGGAGTCGCTTTCGCTAAGTAATAACGTTTAGGCAGATAAGTATTCCTCTCTTAGAGCTATACTTCTATTCGCTAGAGTTCTTTAATATATCGTCGATAGCCTTCTACCTACTAATAGGTAGTATCTAGTTAAAGATTATTACTATCTTATCTTCGAGTATAATAATATCGGTATCTAGATCCTCGTTCTTCTCCTTTAGGAATATAGTATTAAAGGCTACTTCGAGCGATTCGTAGAGTATAAAGAGTAGTTCCTAGAAAAGATACTCCTTATCTATATAATAGTCGTATATCTAGTAGTATAGTAGTTTATCGATTTCTATTAGGATCTTCCTAACCGTAGTAGTAGGATCCTTTAATATCGCTTCGTTCTACTCTCTTAAGACTTTAGCGATTAGCTAGAGTTTCTACTACTTACGTAGTAGTAGATCCGAGATATATAGTAGCTCTAGAGATAGTAATTCGAATATTCGTAGTAGTAGTAGAGCTAAAGTCTATAGTAGACCTAAAGTCTCTAGCTATAAGGATAAAGATTTAGACTCTAATTTAGACTACGAACGACCTAGCTTCTATTCCTAGAATAGCTATATTTCCTCGGCGAGATTTATAAGATTAGAGAGATTAAATCGGCCGAATAGGGCTATCTTTTCGTTCTAGCTATTAGCGTTCTCCTATACCTATTCCTCGAGTTCGGTATAGAGTTCTATAGAAAGAGCGTTAAGGCCGTCTATATAGATCTTAATATAGGTACCTATAGCGTTATAGTTCTTAATATCCTTTTCTAACTACTCGTCGCTAGTATCCTCTATAGTTATCGTTAGGCTAATCTCTTCGATAATCTCGCCTATATTCTCGAAGAGATATATATCTATTATAGCGATAAATTCGAGATAGTCCTTTAGATCTATCCTAATCTACTAGTCTCGTAGGAATCTATATAATATATCGGCGATATCTAGGGACGGATCCTTATTAACTAGGCTTAATTCTAGTAGACTCTAGGTTTATAGCTATAGTAGCTTCTACTATTTAGCTTTCTTAGTATCTTCTACTCTCTTACTAAACGGAACGTAACCTATTAATAGGTTAGATAGTAGTAGAGAATCGTTATCTCTACTACTAATACGCTTAACTCCTATAGAGATATTAAAAGCCTTATTATCGATCTTAGAGGCTTTAAAAGAGCTAGGCTAGAAGATACTACTAGCGGTTATTAGAGCGTATATCCTATCCTCTAGTAAGATTAACTATAGCTAGGCGATCGTATTTAATTCCCTATTAAGGTAGTATAAGAACTACTTAGCCTATATATCGTTCTAGTAATAGATAATAATTTAAGGCCCTCTCTAGACGATATCGTCGTCGCCCTTATTATATTAGTCCTTAAGCTTATTAACGACTAATATCTATTAACGTAGGATTACGGCTTTTATAATAGGAGATATAGCTAAGAGTATTATCTAAGATATACCTCGTAGTAGCTATTAATTCTTCTTTACCTTAGCGACTATAGCGTATATTAGTATATCTAGGTACTAGTTTACCTAGGATATAAAGGCGTTAGTATTACGAGCCTTATCTTACTCTATATATTATACGAAGAAATCCTATATAGATAGAGCGTCGTACTTATCGATAAAGGCTTAGTAGTCGGCTACGACGGATAGAGCTAAGGCTCGAATATAGTTATAGAGGATTATAGATAGGTTATACTCTTCGTTAATATCGTTTAGCTATCCTAGATATATAGCTACTTCTATCTTTAAGTATATAGCGATAATAACTAATCCCGCGTCTACTACGAGTTCTATTAAGGCTAATACTCTTCTTATTAGAAGTACTATATCTTAGATAGAGAGATATACTCTAGGAATTCTTAACTTCTCTAATATAGTCGTAATATAGATCTCGTATAGTTTATCGAAGTCTTCTCGGTTAGTATATCGGAGGACTAGATTAGCGAGAAAGTTTAGGGGCCTATTACTAGGATAGCGCGATATAGGTATATTAGCGAAAGGATTAGTAGAGATAATAGGATCGGTAATAGCTAGAGCCTTACTTATTTCTAAAGCTTTCTTACTTACTATATTACCTATCTTAAGGCCGGCTTCGGTAGCTTTATCTAATAGTTCTCTAGTAGCCTACTTAGGCGCCTTAATAGACCTAGACTTCTATTCTATAGTAGACTTCTTCTAGGCTTTTGTAAGACTACCTACGACTTCTTCGTTAGTAGGGAGCTTATATAGGTCGAAAGCTCTCTTCTTACCTTTCTTACTTTTATTATCTTATAGCTTAGTAGTAGATCTAGGCTTCTTAGCTACTAGCGACTTCGCTACTATCTCTACCTTATACTTCTTTAATAGCTTAGGCTAGCTAGCCTTCTCTATCTTTACTATAGCGGCCTTCTCTACTTTCGCTATAGCGGCCTTAGCTTTCTATATAACTTACTCGGTATTATACTCTTCCTTAAACTTCTTCCTAAACTTTTTAACCTTCTAATCGATCTCCTTCTTTAACTCCTTCTTAAGATCTATATACTTTTTATATTTAGATATCTTAGAAGCCGGAGCTCCTTCGGCTATAGTATCCTAAGCCTTAGCCTTATAGTATCTAGATAAAATGTCCTAGAAGATTAGATCCTTAGTAACTAGCGCGAGACTTAATATTAGATCTATTAATAGTACTCGTAGTCCTAGCGGAAATCGACTAAGCTAGAGCTAGAAGTTACGGATTATCCGCTCGTAGTCCTTCTCGATCTCTCTATACTATAACTACTATATTTTATCGCGTATAAGCTCTAAGATAAGTTAGATATAGGTAGATTACTATATTCGTAATAGTTCTCCCGCGATAACTATATCGCTATTACCGATATAGTAGCCTATAATTTCTTAAGTAGTCTTATCGCTATCTCTAAGCGGTAGACCGAGGGCTATATCTATAGACTTAAGATCTCTCTTAACCTCTCCTAACGGATCTTTAGCCTTATATAAAAGCTAAAAACCGTCGGCGAAAAGACTAAGTAGATAGGACTTCGTATTAGTATAGTATCGGAGATAGATACTATCTTCTATCGTCTAGTATCGAAGGGCGCCGTATACTAGCGCGATAGGCGACTACTACTTCTTATATATAGCGTTAAAAGTCTACGCGTAGAGTAGTAGGCGTTAATACTCTAGGTCGTTAGATTCTAGTATAAAGAAATCGGCCGGAGTTCGGAGCTTATATAGAATAGAGTTATTACTCGAGAATAGTTCGAATTATATATCTCGGACTAACTTCTTTCCTACTATCTCCTATTCTAGAGAGCGCGCGTCTATACTAAACTATAGATTTAGAGGACCCGCCTTACTATTCTTTATTTATAGTAGTAGGTAGCGTTCTTCTATACTCTTATAGATTACTCTAGGCTATTCTCTAGGAGGGTTATATATTCTATTCTTATACTTATCGGAGCCGTATATATTCTTAGGGTCGACGAGCTTAGAAGAATAGTCTAGAATATCGAAGTATATTAGTAAGAGCTTCTAGAAGAGGCTACGTATATTATCGGGTAGGATTCTAATAAAATCGGATATTCTTATCGCTATATAGGCGCCTATAATAGCCTTCTTCCTCGCCTCTATAGGCTTCTAAGAATCCGTATTAAAGTCGTACTTATCTATAAAGAAGTTATAATCTAGCTAATAGTAACCTTTATATTTATCGGGTTAGCCGTCCTCCTTTATCCTAAACTTATTCTTATACTAGGCCTTTATAGCTTTTATCTTCTCGAGGATTACGTTCGTACGTCTCTATCGTATATAATCTAACTTATCCTCGATCTAGGGAGCTTCCGGATCTTCTTTCTCTTCTAGACTAAGTACTTTAGATTATTTCCGATAGACCTAACGTCTAGTACTTATAATACTATCTTCTAGTATCTTTTTATATAAGATATCTAGTCTCTTACGGCCGAACTAGTTATAAGTTTAATAGTATAGGACTATAGCCTTATTATATCCTAACTCTAAGATATAGTAGAAGCGATTTAAGAATATACCGATTATCTCGAATACTTATAGAGTTAGAGTATACTCGATTCTCTATATACCGAAAGAGGTAAAGCGGTACTAGTAGACTAGTATACTTAGTAAGAAAGGTACTAAGCTAGGCTTTAGTCTCCTATTCTTAGTAATCGTATTAGTAAGCTCTTACTAGCGCTCGACTATATCGTTTAAGAAGTATACTACTTTAGTAGGGATATCTAAGATAGATTATACTAGCGCGCCTTTTCTATTAATATATTCGAATATATCCGAGAAACGTAGCTCCTTATCCGGATATAGTATATATAGAAGTTCGCTCTTATAGGAGGCTAGGATAATAATCCTTTTCTTAGACTTCTTAGATAAGTCGTCCCCTAACTCGATTTCTTCGCTATCTATATCTATAGTATACTCGTTATCCTTATCGGCCTCTTTACTAATCTTCTCTAGAGTCTCCTCCTTATTACTAGCTTCCTCTAATTCTCTATTACTAGCTTCTTCTTTACTATTCTTCTCTTTACTATTCTCTTCTTTACTATTCTACTCTTTAGTATTTTCTTCTTTACTATTCTCTTCTTTACTATTTAGTTCTTCGATAGACGGACGGTTAGCTTTAGCGAGTTCGAGAATATACTATAGGTCTACTCGCGCTAGATCGAATACGTTACTAAACTAATAGGTAATTAGCTTAGTTAGTAGTATATTAGTTATTATTAACTAACTTACCGGAGATAGCTTTAGTAGTAACTACTTCTAGTCTTCTAGTCGGATATTAAAGCGGTTAAGATTTAGCGCGCTATTACTTATATTAGGTCGTATACCTCGTAGATAGCGCGGTCTTTACTTTTACTAATCGATACCTAGTATAAGGTAAGTAGTAGTTATTATTATCGGCTAGATAGCGGTCTTCGTAAGGCTTAATAGAGTTCGGTAGTCGTAGCGACGGTAGTCGTAGTAGTACTAAGATATTATATATTAATAGAAAGTTAAAGTTGTAATTTAAGCTTAAGATATATTCTATATAAAGGTCTAAGCTTCTATAAGTCGCCGAAGGTAACGGTCGTATATATACGTAAATCTTAATTTATTAGCGAAGTAATACTAGAAGTTATACTTATAAGTAATAATTACTAGTACGGAGAAAGGAGTAGTTTTAATACTTAAAGATAATTAATTTATAATATCTCTATCCTATATAGACTTAGAGCCTAGATCTATAATACGCCGGAATTCTATAGAGTAAGATATTAAGGGAAATATTAGATATCCTCTAGAGAAGGAAATATCTAAGAATTAGGATCTAGATACCGATTCTAAGTAATTAAAGGGAACCGTAGAGTTATAAATAGAGAAAGTAAGGTATCGTTATAGAGGATCCTATAATACGCGCTAATCTACGTATTTAGAGGTATAGGCGTATCTCGCTATCGTTAGATATCTTCTTTAGTAAGGCGGCGAATAGTAGGTACGAGTATCTTAGCCTTTATTTCTCGGATTCTAGCTTTAGAAACGGTCGATAGACCCGAGGTCGCGTCCTATTTATATATATTATCGGATAGTATCTACGCGCGATAGGTAGAAGAGCTAGCGGACTCTAATTACCTAATAGACTTACTTATATCTAGTCTTAGAGTACTCTTCGATATATACCTAGCCGATCGACTCGTCTACTATACTCCTATAGATATACTTACGACTTAGTCGATAGACTTAGAGTCGTCCTCTTTAGTATAGTTTAGCCTTCCTATACCTCTATTAGACTAACGGCGCTTAGGTTAAAGGATACCTCGTTATCGTTAGTTACTATTACTATCTTCGGATCTCTCCTCGATAGACTAAAAGTATCTAGCTATTAGCGCTACTTATTATAGCTTATATAATCTTACTATAGAGCGTATTTAGTAGATTTGCTTATCGACGACCTAAGAATCCTCGAAATAGTTAATTAAATAACTATTAGCCTCGCGGAAGTCGTCTTCCTTAATCTATTTATTTATAATAGGTTATTCGTCCTTCTATTTAATAAGATATTCTATCTTCCTTTAAGAGAGGCGCTTAGATAAAATACGTTCGGATATTATTACTAACTACTTAGACTATAGATCTATCGGCGCTAGAACTCGTAGATAAGGCCTACTAAAGGAATCCTTAGCTAGATTTAGGGCTAGTTCTAGCTAAGCGATCGATACTACTAGATAGAACTTTACCGATTATAGGAGCTTAAGCTTATAGGCTAATTTACCGACTCTCTTCTTAACCTTAAAGAGTCCGGTAGCCTAATTACTATACTTCCGATATATCTAACCGTAAACCCGATATCTATAATATAGTTTAAGTATTATATAATCTCCTAGCTCGAATAGTATTCGCTTATATTTCTTATTATAGCGGTACTTTATATCGACCGCTATAAAGGCTATCGATTCTTCGGCTATATCTCGAAACTACTAACGTAGTAAGGCGAGGTCCTTAGGCTAAAGCTCTCGTAGACCTATAAAAGCATCTATATTTAAATCGAATCCGAATAGTATCTCGTCTAGTAAGATATCTATACTTATATTCTTTATACTCCTAAAGTAGGATATAAGCGAAGGAAGTATATCTATCTATTAGGCGTCGGGATTCGCTATTATAAAGTAGCGAATAGCGATTTCGATAGTTTAATTCGTATACTTAGATTAACCGTCTATCTAAGGATAGTAGATAGTAGATATAAGGATTAAGACTCCGAGAAGCTATATTACTATAGTAAAGAATTTAGATAACTATTTAGGATCTCGATTATATATAAATACCTTTACTACTCTCTAGGATCGCTTCTAGATAGCTATAAGGTATTAAGCTATCTAAGTTTTAGCTTTCTACTAGTACTTACCTAGTAGGAGTAAAACTCGCTTAGACTTCTTATAAGTAATAGTAAGTAGGGTATCGAAGTCTTCGTTAGTAGGAGGGAGCCCGACTATCTAGTCTACTATTTAAATATCTATTAGAAGTCTAAACTTTAGGTCTATCGGATTAAGCTATCTATAGGGCTTATATCTAGCCGACTAGTTAGCTCGATATCCTATATACTAGTCGATATATCGTTCGAGATACTTACGATAGTTACGGATATAGAAACTCGTATTAACGCGATCGAGGATACGATAAAAACCTATATAATATCTAAGGTTATATACTATCTTAAAGATTTCGTAAGTAAGACTAGTAGAGATATAGAGCCGGGAGTAATATAAGATTATATCGATATAGTAAATAAGGCTATCTTCGTAGAAGAAACGGATATCTTTTAGAGATCTTAGATCTATATATATATCCTCGTACGAATCTAGTATACGCTATATACTATAGGCTATAATATCTTTAGAAGATCGTAGAGAGGTAGGCTTAGGGAAAGACTTAGACGCCTCGTCTAAGTAGATCTAAGATATCGCTCTAACGGCGTTATCTTTACTATCTAGGGATAGGTTACGTTAGTATAATTCCCTATACTTACGTTCTCGTTCGCGCTCGCGCCTCTACTTCCTCTATACTTACTAATTTAATATTCGCTCTAGCTAAGCTACCTATTCTTCTCGATATATAGTCTCGATAGATTTAAGAACCTATAGTAATCGTTTCTATAGCTAGTCTTTAAAATATACTTCTTAGAGCTTTTTCTTAAAATTATCGGAAAGGGAGATTACTATTTCTATATATATCGATAGTAACTCCTTAAGAATTTAGAAGAAGATAGGGATTTTATTATAGGCCTAATATTCGTATCTATTAATCGCGGAGAAAAAATAGTCGATATAATTAATCTTAGAAGAGGAGAGAATTTTAGCTATATTATAAGAAGCTAGTATAGAAACGCTTAAATAGAAACTTAGAAGGCCTCGCTAATTAGTAGACTTAGGGTTTTACGCTATTAGTCTAGAGTTTAATAGTAAGAACTAGCTCTTAGATAGGCCTATAGATCTAGGATCTCGAAGTATCGCGAATATCGCTAGTATCTTATTAAGACCGCTTATATTAAGATCGTTCTATATAGATAACTAGGTCCCTCGTAGGCGGGAGAGTACGTCTAGTACTATATAATTTCTACCTAGCCTATAAATAATCTCTAAGTTAGGGAACTATAAGATATATACCGCTACTTAGATTATATAACGGTTTAGGCTAGCTATAGAGACGGTTATAGCGATCTAGATCTTTTTCGCTATAGCGGTAACTACGCTATAATCCGTAACTATAATAGTCTTAGATACCGCGTCTACTATATACGAGGCTCTCTTAATCGCCTATATAACGCCGAATAATTCGAGTTCGGTAGGCTAGTATCGGGATTTAGTACTAGTAAGTATATAACTCGTAAAGCCTAGGATCTTAAGTCTATCGTATAGAAATTATTTAGATCTTCTTAGCTAAGTAGTACTATCGATAAAATCGGAGATAGTATTATCCTTCCTAGTAATAGGCTTAGGCGGCTCCTCGTATTCTATCTTAAGGTCTCCCTCGATCTAGTAGTATATTATACTAATACTAAATTCCTTTAATATATCGACGTCGATATATAGGGTAGACCTAGGGTTAAAGTACTAGAGAAAACTATTCTAATTCTCTATCTATATAGCTTATATCGTATCCTATACGATATCTATATCTAGCGTCTAGTAGAGTTTAGCGTTTCGTATCTAGAAGTATCGCTTTCCGCTCTTTATTTATATAGCGTTATAGTCTTTTATAGTAGCGACCTTCGCCTACTATAAGGATAATATAATCTTTCCGAAATATAGTACCGTAGACCTAAGATATCCGACTAACCCTAAGTAGTACTTAAGCTATTCTACGTTAGTCGGCTTCTATAGTTTTTATAGAGCTATAAGCTTCTTAGTTTAAGTAGCGAAGCCCTTCCCGTCTACTATCCTATCTAGTATCTCTATAGAAGGAAATCCTAGGTATACCTTTCTAGACTTAAGGCTAAATCTTAACTTATCTAACTTTCTAAAGATACGCTCTAGTAGGTTATAATAAGACTCTAGATCTATCGAACCGAGAACTATATCGTCGATATATCTATTAGCTAAATCCCTAAACTCTCGTAGTACTCGATCGAGTAGCCTTTAGATATACTAGATACTATTATAGTATTCTATAGTAGCGATCTTAAGATATTCTTACTTATAGGCGGTATTAACGGTAAATTTCTAACGATCTTTCTTTACTATAGCGAATTAGTAGAATATAGATCTCGCGTCTATTACTATAATATACTTATAGCCGTATAATTTAGCTATAATATTATCCTATAGTAGGAGTAGGTAGGTATCTTTCTAGGAGATACTATTTAGTCCTTAAATATTAAAAACGACGCGAGGCTTACGATAGGGAGTACCGTCCTTATAGAATAAAGTTCTCTAGATAATAAAGACCGGCTATACTAATAGAGAAGGCTTTCTACTAAATACTATCTTATCTTAGGTATATAGTTTATCGAACTACTTATCTACCTTAGCGTTATCTATAGTAGATATTCGATAGACTTTACTACTAAACTTTTTATTCTTCTAGCCGAGTTTAAAGGGAAGTTCGAGCTATTCCTCTTCGGGAAGATCGATCGTAGTTCCTCGATCTATCTATAGCTATAGAAATCTATTAGCGATAGACCTAAGGCGAGCGGCTATTATTATATCTAGATTAGCTACGTAAATAGTTACCCTAGTAGGAGTTTTAATACTAGCTATCCCTTTATCTATAGTAATCTTTATCGTATTAGCCTAGTAGTCTAGGTCTATTAAGTCGGCTTACTCCTCTTCGCTAAGTCTATAAATTATATCCTAAGATATCGGGATCGATTACGCTTACGGATATACTAATATTTAATTAGTTCTTATAGATATTCTAGCGGAAAGTAAAGCTCGCTTTAGCTTAGTAGAAACGGTATCCTCTAAAATAGCTAGGTACCTTAAGTCTATCGGACTAGTACTATCTTTTCTACTAAGTCTATCTATCGAGGTTATAGATAAACGCGTCCTTATAGTCTAGACTCGTACTTAGCTATAAGGTCGCTTTATAGTATCTTTATATACTATTAAAGCTAGCTTTAGCTCGTTTATTATCGTATCCTCTAACTTCGGATCTATAATTAGAGGGATATTATCTATCTTATACTCTATAGACCTAGGGTCCGTATTAAATTTATTAATTTAATAGATCTCGTTAAGTTATAACTCCTATATATTATCTAGCCTCTAGTACTATAGTATTACGAGTATACTATCGTAGCTAAGGTTTCGGACTTAGACTACTAGTATATCTACTATCGCGATATACCCGTATATCGCTACCGTTCCTAGTAGGACGCTATCGTCGGGAATAAACTAGAAGTCTCGATCTATTACTCGGAGTTATTCGCGATTCTCGACCTTTACCGGTATTATAGCTACTATATACGGTAGAAGGCGAACCTTATCGATAGACTTAATATTAGCGCGTATTATACGATCGGATTTAGGTAAATAGGCGATAGATATTAAGGCGTAATCGTTCTCCGTTATCGTAATATACCTAGCTCTAGTATAGATAATAAATCTAGTAGGAGTTATTATATCTATTCCTAGGAGTATATTATAAGGGAGATTAGGTATTACCCTTACTAGCTATTTAATATAAGCTAGTACTAGTCGCCGAGAGCGCTTAGTAAAGACGGGAAAGTATATCGATAACTTAATCTATTAATCGTACTAAGTATTTCTAGCTAAACTATAAAATTCGAGAGGTTACGTAAAATACTAAATATTATCCTAATCTAGCTAAGTAACTAGCTAGTCCTAGTCTATTATTAATGCCTTAGTACTAGTATCGAGATAGATACGCTTAAATTCTCCTCCTAGAATAAGGGCGTAATTTACCTCTATAATATTATAGTATCTAAAAGTATAGGCTAGGTCTCCTAGCGGGAGAGTTGTAGTATATAGAATAATCTAGATATCTAGGTCTATCGGCTACTCTAGTAGGTATCGACGTCTCTCGCGAATATAATAGACCTATAGTTCTAAGCTATCGATATCGTTATATCGGCGCTTATCTATTAGTAAGCTAATAGTAGCGCTATTAGTTACTAACTTCTATAGCGAAAGAGCGTTATTAGTAGTATCCTTTAGTAGTACTATTAAAATACTTTTATAATTACTCGTCGGTATTAGAGGATACTATCTACTAGAAGATATCGATATCGGTTCGTATTCTACCGAGTACGGGTAATAGATCTAAGATATAGTACTAATCGCTACTACTTTATATACTACTAATACTAATAGGGGAGGAGGTCTAGAAGGGGACTTCGCCTTATTATTAGAAGATATATTAGTATAAGAGCTATTAATATAAGATATATTAGTATAAGATATATTAGTATAAGATATATTAGTATAAGATATATTAGTATAAGTCGCCGTATCGATCTAAAGGCTACTAGATAGATCTACGGTCTAAGGCTATTACTATACTAAGGCTACTATCGAACTTATTTCGTCGAAATAAAAACTACTAGGTAGACCTATAGTTTAAGGCTATTACTATAATATAGCTACTAGTAAATCTATCGAACCGACTCGCGAACTTAAGGATATTACTTACTTATCGGCGGTAAGTATCCTAGTAACTTAAGGCGATTAAAACTCCCTAATTTTACTAGATATCCTAGAGTTACTAGTAGACCTAAGATTAGGTTCTATAAGCTAGGAGTAACTAGATTTACTTCTAGCTTAGAGTATTTCCCGAGATCTATTCGAGAAGTATATCCGTATACTTCCTAATAGGATCCTTAGGATAAGCCTAATCTAGATAGTCTTAGAAGAACTCGTTAGCGGAGTAGAAGATCTCGCCGTATATATTATAGCGCCTCGGGCGTCCGTCTTAACGGTTCTTTAACTAGATCGTAACCTTAGGTCTACGATCTTATTATTAAATATAAAAAGCCGGATCTATCTAAGGATTTATAGGAGGAAGATCCTAATCTCCTTTAGTAACGCTATATCCTATACTATTCTTTTACTTATACTAATCTTTAGTATTCTCCTACTAATCTTCTAAATACTTACTATCTTCTTCTAAGCCGTCGTACTTATTACCTAATCTTAGATCTACTAGCTCGTAATAGTTTATAGGAATAGCTTGTCCTCGCGCGTTTCCTAAAACTTCTCTTATTAGCTATCTCTAATTCGGATACTATAGAAGACTATAGGAGTCGGCTATCTTCTCGTTAGTATTTATATTTATAGGACGCTACTAGTTAGGACGGCTATAGACCTAAGATCTAGGATAACGGCGCTATTAGAAAGAGTTAGATTATTATCGATTAAAAGAATTACTATTACTAAAGAAGGGCGCGCGGCTAGTATTATTACGAGATCTAGAAGTAAACCTTAGATCTACGAACCTATTCTATACTTAGTCGCTATACCTAAATTTTAACTTACCGTTATAGTAATCGGCTATCGTACTACTAGGAGGATATAGCTCTATCTATATAGCGTAATAGGCTTATATCGTATCGATTAATATTTAGTAGATCTAGCTCGTCGTTAGTATATCTAAGTTACTATAGAGTTTAGGCGCGATTTTACGAAAGGTAAAATTAATCTAGCCGAATAGCGATTTAGTACTATTCTACTATACGAGTCGTATAATATTAATAACGTATTCGCTAATACTACTACCCTAGCCGCGACTTCCTCGATATAATATTACTCTATTTCGAGCTCGCGAGTAGTAATAAGCGGATCTAACTAGAACTACTCCTATAGAGCCTCCTTCTACTACTTAATATCTAGACTAGTCTAAAGGAGTATATAACGGTTATTAGTAAGGGCGTAAAGTACTATTATAAGGCTAATCCTTAGAGATATCTATAGAGTAATAGACGTAAGGTAGCGGCTATATACTCGCTAGTCTAAATAGTAATTTCTATACGAGTAATAAAAGTAAAGATATCTCTATAGTATAATATATTACTAAAGAATACTACTAGGCCTTTACCCTTACTCTCTAGAAGTCCTTATTAAAATATCCGATCTACTTAGGCTTAAATTTATATAGTACGATCTCCTAATTATAGTTATAATCGGAGGGAGGACTAGTATTTAGAGGAGGATAAGGCTAATATAAGAGAACTAGAAGGAGGACTAGAAGGACTAGTAGGATAGAGCTATATCCTTATACTTCGGATCTATAAAGTTCCTATACTCTTAGATAGATCTAAG
>JABCIY010000316.1:0-234043 GCA_014298035.1 Pseudocercospora fuligena | reverse complement strand
AAGATAGAATAGATCTAAAGTAGGACCTAAGCCTATAAGATATTCTTAGTATCTTAAAAGAAAAATAGGAATAGATAATAAGCTAAAAAATAGCTATATTTACTAAGAAAAGAAATTAGATAGATAGAGATTTATTATATTTCCTATATAAAGGAAAGTACTAGATTAGAGAATATCCTAATCTAAATAAAGTAAAAGTAGCTATTAAGCTAAAGTAGAGCTATAAGATAGTAAAGAAATAATCCCTATTTAGAGCTAGGAAGGGATCTTTATTAAATAAGGAATAACTTAAAGAAATAGTAAAGAAACTAAGCTTAAGAATATAATTCTTAAAAAAGAGGACTAGAAAACTATCTTCTAAGAAAGCCTATATAATATAAGATATAGAGATACCCTTTAAACTATCTTCTTCTTCTAAGAAGGAAGATATAAATAAGATAGCTTATTTAACTATTAAAATAAAAGATAAGTATAAGCTATCTAAATAGCTACTTAACTTTTATACTTCTATTTATATAACTAACTAAGAATTACTCTTTAAAGATATA
This sequence comes from Pseudocercospora fuligena, assembly GCA_014298035.1. Lineage (NCBI taxonomy): Eukaryota > Fungi > Ascomycota > Dothideomycetes > Mycosphaerellales > Mycosphaerellaceae > Pseudocercospora > Pseudocercospora fuligena. The sequence continues at coordinate 233,495 of JABCIY010000316.1, read as the reverse complement.
AAACCTTTTAAAAAGAAGAAGTAGATTAAGATTAAAGATAGCTATTTAATAGCTATATATATTAGAAATATAGTTATAAATAGAAGGAAAAGTAAATAGATTATATTAAAAGATATTCTCTTTATATCTAGGCTTAGAGTTAATCTTATTTCTTAAAACTAATTTAGTAAGTAGTTTAATATTTAATTACTAAAATTTATATTTTATTTATCTAATAGAAAGCTAGTTATCTAGATAAGGCTTTTAGAAGAAATACTATTTATTAAGGAAATTAGCTAAGATCTAGATAAACTTATATTTATATATATTTCCTAAAACCTAATAAATAATAATATCTATATCTTTATAGCCTAAACTAACTAAGATTAGTAGGAGCTATAGTATAGAAGAGTTAGATACTTTAAAGAAGTACTACTAAAGAATCTTTATAAAGTTAGTAATCTAAAAGAAAGAATTCCTATCCTTATAAAGTATTAGCCTTATAGAGTATATTCTCTAGCTAAAATAAAGAAATATAGAGGAAAGGAGATTAAGAGAAAGCCTACTAAACTTTCTCTTATCTTAATTAATATCTATAAACTACTATCTATATTAAGGCTAGATTTTAAATAATAGCTTAAGATTATTAATAACTTTTCTAAAAAGAAGTAGATATTTTTATTAAAGTTAAGAGAAGATATAGTAGATATACTATAGAAATAGAAAAGAAAAGCTAAACTATAATTAAGGAATTAGTTTTAGATAGTAAGAAGTAATAGGATAAAAGAATTACTTATATTACTTAAGTAATAAGAGAAGGAATCTAGAATCTCTTACTATATAATTAAGATATATAACTTAATCTAAAATAGAGTTATAGAAAGGTCTATCTAGATATCTAAGAAATATATTAAGATAATACTTAAAGAATTAAATATACTAGTTAAATTCTAGCTAGAAGTATTAAATATCTATACTATTATAAGAAATACCCTTCTAAATAGGCTAGATATTAATAAGTTTAAAGTTTTACCTAATAAAGCTTTTATTAAAAAGAGACCTTCTATATTATACTTTAAGGTTTAGGGATATAGAGTAGTTATATATATAAATACTAAATCTTAGCTAGTTAAGATAAGATTAGATAAGCTAATAAATAGAAAGAAAGATACTATATTTATTAGCTATATATCTAATATATCTAAAATATAGCTATTCTAGAAGCCTAATATAAAGACTATAAGAGCTTATAATAATACTATCTAGTTTAAGAATAAGAAAGGAAGGGATATAACTTTAAATATTCCTAGACTTAACTAGCTAAGCTAAGCTCTAGTTAGAAACCTAGTTAGTAGGCTAGTAAGAAAGGAGAAACTAGATCTAAAACTACTATAAGTTTAGCTACCTCTACTACTAAAGGATAAAGACTAATATTAGGTAATAGATAATCTAAAGAAGAAAAAGAAAATTATAAATAATAGGCTCTAAATTAGAGCTAAGAGGAACCTTAGTAAAATAACTAGAATATCTATATTTAGGAGGGGAATTTAAAGAGAAGAAGATTAATCTCTAATAAAGAGTTAAAAGAAGAAAGAGTTTATAGTATAATTATAAGATTAACTATATAGAAGAGACTAAGAGAATTAAAGGATAATAATTTTCCTAAAGCTAAATATTATAGAGCCTTTATCTATCTAATAAAAGATCTAGATCTAAGTATAGATTAGATAAATAAACTTCTAGAGTATATTTATAAGGTTATATTCCCTACTTTTATATTAGGAATTATATAAAGATAGAAGGTTCTAATTCTAAGAACCTACTAAGAGGTAATATAAGATCTAAAATAGGATTATATATAGGAAGAGGCAATCTAGAAAGAACTAATTATACTTAAGAGTAACTATACCTAGGATTAGATAGTCCTACTAAAGGGAGTAAATCTAGTTACCTTAAAATAGGTATTTAATATAAAGAGACTAATTAGTAGAGTAATTAATAAGTTTAAGGTAAGACTAGTTATAAAAGGGTTTTCTTAGAAGTTTAAGATAGATTTCTAGAAGACATTTATACTAATAGTTAGATATAATATACTTAGGGTATTTATAGCTACTATATATAAGAAGAATCTAGAACTATACTAAGTAGATATAAATAATATATTTACTAAGAATATCTTATAAGAAGATATCTTTATAATTTCCCTATTAGAAGTAGAAATTCCTAAAAATATAGTCTTAAAAATTCTAAAGAGCTTATATAATCTAAAATAAGTAGTAAGAGACTAGAATAAGCTATATATCTTAAAGCTAGAGAAAATAGGATTCTACTAGTTAGAGATAGATCTATATTTACTTATCTATAAAGGAAGGAACCTAATAGTTCTAACTTATATAGATAATATTCCTATTATAGTACTAAAGCTAGAAGATATTCTTTAGTTTAAGAAGGAACTAAGTAAGGTATTTAAAATTAAAGACCTAGATAAACTAACTAAAATTCTTAGAATAAAGCTTACTAGAGATAGGAAGAATAGTACTCTAAAGCTAGACTAAGAATACTATATCTAGGAAAACCTTATAAAGTTTAGAATAACTAAAGAAATAGCTTACCTAACCTTATTACTACTTAATAGCTATAAGAGTCTAAGAAAATCTAACTTAGATAAAGAAAGGTATAATAAGACTAAGTACTAAAGTTAGAATAGTATCTAGATATAGCTAATAACTATAATAAGACCTAATATTACTTTTACTCTTAGGAGACTTAGATTATATATATTAGACCTATCTAAGAGATATCTAAAAGTACTTAGAAAACTAGCTAGATATCTAAATTATTTCTAAGCTTAGATTTAATATTTAGAAGAGAAGGAGGAAAGCTAATAGGATATTTAGACTCTAATTATATAATAGATAAGGCTAATAGAGTTTTAATTCTTAGAAGTATCTTCTTTCTCTATAGATTACTAGTTTCTTAGATAAGTAAGAAATAAAAGTTAATTACTATATTAACTATAGAAGCTAAGTATATAGTAATAAATATATATATAAAGTAATCTTAGTTCTTAGTAGTACTCCTAAAAGAGATAGACTATATATAGTTAGTAGGAGAATATTTATTTTAACTATTAATTAAAGGGAATTCTAATATAGTAAATAAAATTAGGCCTATTTAGATTATAGGAGATAATTAGATAGCTTTAACCTTAGTTAAAGATACTTATATCTATAAGAGATTAAGATATATTAATATTAGCTTTAATAAGGTTAAAAACCTTTAGTAGTAAAGGAAAATTATAGTAGAATATACTCTAATAAAAGAGATAGTAGCTAATAGCCTAACTAAGCTAAAAATAGGGCTATAGTTCTAGGAATTTATTAGATAACTATAACTTATATAGTAATTAAATAGAGTAAAAGATAGTATAAGAGGAACTAGAGAAACTCTCTCTAAGAGTATTTCTATACGTCCTATACTAGATCTAGGAATTAAACCTAGCTAGTTAGATATACTATACTAACTAGGAGACTACTATATCTAATTAGCTAATTAAAATTCTTAATTAATCTTATACCTTTAGATTAGATTTAAGGACTAACTATCCTAAGTAGGAGTATTAGAATATATAGTCTAGTTAGTTACCTAGTAGGAGATACTAAGGTAGGCTAGATTATATAATAATAATTATATAACTAATCTAAGCTAATATCTTTTAGGTTTAGCTCTAGTCTATAGATAATAATAATATACTTACTATTCCTACTTTAGCCCCTACTATTCCTTATAGCTTCTATTATAGTTTATAATCTATTTATACCTATTAGCCCTCCTTAGCTTAATATCTCTCGAGAATTTATTCTTTAGTATTAATCCTAGTAAATTATAGACTCTATACTTCTCTCTATAGATAGCTTTTAAGGAGAAAGAGGATACTACTATAGAGCGTACTATCTAAGCCTATATATTATAGATATAACTAGATAAGAATAGGTTATAAGTAGAATCTTCTATATATTCGAGATACCTAATCTAGATATTATCTTAGATTAGTCTTAGAAAAGAGATTAGAAGATTATTATAGATAGTATAACCGATATATAGACGTATAGTAATCCTAGTATAGTAAGCTCGATAATAGTATAGAAACTATAATAATTTTAGAAAAATATATATAATATACTCTATATATATATAATTAATTTATATAGTATTATAGTCGGTAATAATATAGACCTACTAAAGGAGTTTAAGGACTTTATAAATATCTTTACTATAACTCTAGAGGCTTAACGCTAACTATATATAGATATAGAGTATATAATCGATCTAATTAATAGAAAGAAGCTACTATATAAAGCTCTCTATTATTAGTCTAAGTAAGAACTTCGTAAACTCTATAAGTACCTAGTTAAGGTATTAGATAATAACTAGATCTAGCCTAGTATAAGCGAAGCGGATATACTAATCCTATTTATACTAAAGAAAAATAGTAGTCTTTAACTCTATATTAATTATAGAGAATTAAACGAAATTACTATTAAGAATTATTATCCTCTATTCCTTATAAGCGAGATACTTAATAGACTTAAGGACGCCGAATAGTATATATCTTTAGACCTATAGGATATCTACTATCGTATTTAGATTAAGCGAGGTAATAAGTAGAAGACTATATTTTATATATACTATAGATACTTCGAGTACTATATTATATCTTTTAGCTTAACTAATATATCTATAACGTTTTAAGAATATATTAATAGAGCCCTAGCTAGATTAGTTAATATCTACTATATAGTCTACCTTAATTATATCCTAGTCTATAGTAAAATATAGGAGAATTATATATATAATATATATACTATACTTAAGTATCTTTAGATATTTTTTCTATATATAAACCGGAAGAAATACTCGTTTTAGAAGAAATAGGTAGAATTCCTAGGATATATTATTAGTACTAAAAATATATCGATAGATTAGAATAGGATAAATATAATTATAGAGTAGCCGTAACCTATTATATTTACTAAAGTCTAGTCCTTTCTAGGATTCTATAATTTCTATTATAGATCTATCTCTAACTACTCTTAGATAGTTATATCTCTAATAGCTCTCTCTAAGAGAGCTAAGAATAGTAAGAAGCTAGATTAGGTTAAGTAGAATATAGTTAAGGAGTAGGCTTTTAAGAGCCTAAAAGATATCTTCTATTCTATATTAATACTATAATACTTCGATTCTATAAAGCTCTTATATCTCGAAATCGATATATCTATATTTATAATAGTAGATATTCTTTTATAATAAGAAGAAGAAGGCTACTAGTATTCTATTACTTTCTAGTTAAGGAAGATAATCTCTATAGAGACTAATTATAAGACCTATAACTAAGAACTACTAGTAGTAGTAGAATCTTTTAAGTATTAGAGACTATACTTTAACGGCTTATAGTATATAGTATATATATTTATCGACTATATTAATCTTAAAGGATTTATAACTATAAAGTAACTAGTTAGTAGATAGATAAGATAGACTATATTCCTAATATTCTTCGACTTTACGATTAAGTACTAGATAGGAAAGAAGAATTCTACTAATATACTATCGAGAAGAAGTAACTATAAAGGCGAAATATAAGTAATAAGTAATCTACTATCTATACTCTAAGCTAAGCTTTTAGTATAGTTAGACCTAACTAGAAGTATAGAACTAGTAGTAAAACGTATTTTAGTAATATATATCTCTATAAGAGAATTAGAAATAATATAAGTATAGTATAATAACTTCGTTTACTATCTAGTAAGAATAGTAGCTATAGTTATTAAAGATAACGGCCCTTACTACTATATACTAGATCTATTACTTAGCTTTATATAGATACTCTAGTAATTAGAGCTATTAGCTAAAGAATTATATAAGGCTATAAAGAGTAACGGTAGTATATTTAAAGGATATTCGCTCTATAATAATATTCTTTTTTTAGGATAATATAATTTATATACTAAAGGATTACGTATTAAGAGTATAGATTATATATATATATTATAACGATATCTTAGTAGAGTATTTTAGCTATATAAAGATAGTAGAGTTAATATATAGAAAGTACTACTAGCCTAATATATCTTAGGAAATAGCCGAGTATATATCTATATATAGTATCTACTAGTAGTTAAAGGCGAAGTAGTACCGCCTCTATAGCGAACTATCTATACTACTAATACTAGTAAGACTATAGTAAGAATTAATAATAGACTTTATTACTAATCTTCCGCTAAGTAAGCTTAGCTTCTATATCTATACTATAATATATATAATAGTTAACTACTATACGAAAATAAGCCTCTTTATCCTAATAACGAAGAAGTATATAATAGTAGAGCTTATAGAGATCCTATAGAGGAAGATAATTAGAAGGTTTAGAGTACTAAGTAGTATTATTAGTAATCGAGGATCGCTATTTACTAGCTAGTTTTAGAGCGACTTCTACTATAAAACGTATATAAAGTATAAGCTTAGTACTATATTCTATCTATAGACTAATAGTTAGATAGAGAGAGTAAACTAGATACTTAAGTAGTATCTACGATACTACTACTTAGAGGACTAAGAAAACTAGATATCTTAGCTAGTATAAGTAGAGTTTATATATAATAATAGTATATATCCTATACTATATATAAGTCCCTTTAGGATATTATATAGATATAATCTAGATATAGTATCTATATTAACTCTAGCGACTTCTATAGCTCGGAACGAGCTATCTAAGAGAAGGATACTAGTAGTAATCGATACTATAGATAGGTTATAATAAGTATATAAGATACTTATATAATACTAGAAAACTATAGCTAAGTATTAAGCGAAGTACTATAATACTTATTATAAAGTAAAGAAGTATAGTATAGATAACCTAGTACTACTAGTATCTAAGAATATTAAGCTAGATATACTAAAAAAGAAACTAGGACCGAAGTTTCTTAGACTATTTTATATTATCGATATAGTAGATATATAGACGTATTATCTAGTACTACTATCGAGTACGAAGATCTATAATATCTTTTATATATTACTACTAGAGCCTTAGAAGGGCTATAAGAATAAGGAATATAAAGTAAGTATATCTATTATAGAGAAAGCGGACGAGTAGTAAGTAGAAGAGATTATAAAGAAAAGGATATAGAAATAGAAGATATATTACTTTATTAAATAGATAGGATAGCTAGATAAGTATAATATATAGGAACTAGCTAAATATGTTAAAGATACTATAGCGCTTAATACCTTCGAGATATAAGTAAAAAATAGATAGAAATAAAATAAGACTAAAATAAGTTAATAGTATATACTCGTTTCGCTATTAAAAAACTATATAGAGCTTAGTAGCCTATAGATACTAAGTAGTAGGAGAGGAGGTTATATATATATACTATATAGGTATATATTTAGTCGGAGTCGTTACTAGAAGTAATAGTATAGTCTATAATTTTATTAATAGTATCGATAGCCTTAGTAAGACTATTATCGGCTAGATACTAGAGCGATTAGTATACGAAGTATATACGAAGCGGAATAGTAACTTATATAGCGACTAATCTCGACGAGAGCGGTAAGAGAGGTATTAATATACTTAAGTATACTAATAGTATCGAGACTACTAAATATAGCTATAGTACTACTAGTATACTTACTCTTAAATAGAATACTATTAGAGAAGATCTTATTCTTATTATAGTAGAAGGTACGGAGGGTTAGCTTAATAGCTATATATAATTAGTATATAAAGTATAAGCGATAAGTAGGATATATATACTAGAAATAGCTATAGTAAGCTTATTATCGATATTAGCCTAGACTTACTAGTACTCCTCGAGATCGTTATAGGCTTCTAGCTCGAACTTATTATATATAGTATATATATTACGTAAGCGCGATAGTAGTACTAAAAGGGCGGGAGCTAGTACCGGCTTATACTTCTAGTTAATATTCTTATAGTAGTAATAGTAGATAGTCTAGCTAAGATCGAAGTAGCTCTCGGTATAGATATTAACTAGATCGACTAGTAAACGATTAGTATATATAGTATAACTATAATAGAGGCGAGAAGCTTATAGTTAGCGGTTATATAGTTATAATAGTAGATATAATCCTTAGCTATAATCTTAGTATACTTCTTAGAAATAGTAAGTATATATATAGTAGTTATATAGTACTTACTAGAAGTATTAGAGGGACCTATAGTAGCTATAGTAAAGATATTAAGGTTGTTTAAAGAGAAGAAAAGGATACTTACTAGTAGATTACTAGATATAGGAGGGATATATATATAGTATAGGCTATAAATAAGAGAGATACTTAGAAATAGGAGAGAGTTCTTAGATAGACTTTATAGACTACTTATACTCGCTATATATACTTAAACCTATTACTATAGACTATCCGTAAAGCCGCTTTACTTTATATAATTACGAATATATATATAAACAACCTAGTAATAAAGCCTTTACTATAAATAGTAAAGACTAAGTACTAGAATAGTATAGTAACGGAAATCTTATATATAGTAACTAGTATAGAGCGACTAGAACGTACGAGAAGTATAATAAATATACTAGATAGAGGAGCTTAATATAAGATTAGGCTATATCTATAGCTAAGAATAGCTATACTAGAGAAAAGAAGATAATTATAAGGACTTTAAAGAGATAATATCTTCTACTAAGACTTATCTTAGTATATATATATCGTATACGTAATATATAGGCTTTTTATATAGTATCGTATATATACTCGAATATATACTTATTAGTTCTATCTTCTATCGACGTATCGGTTAATAGATATCCTATATATTACTATATATCTAGCCTATTATAGTTTAATTATATATCCTATTTTATATAGATATATCTAGATCTCTTTCCTACTAGCTATAGAGATCTAGCCTCGCTATAGTAGTATCGAGTACCTTTCTATAAATAGATAGGATATCTAATATAATATAAGAGTAGCTACTTTATATAATATCTAATATTTCGCTTTAATATATTTAATACTTATATAAGATAATAGGCTCGCGGATAGATAACTATTATATTCTAGTAGTATCTAGAAGAAGCTTTAATAATATATAAAGAACTTAAGGCGGCTATTACTACTAATAAGCGAGATTCTAGAGATAATCTTCTTTAGCTTATTATATAGTAGTCTATATCTATTAAGAGTACTCGACTATATTAGTATAGTTATAAGTAGTAGCTATTAGTAGTACTATATACTAGAAGATATTCTATACTATTTATTACTATCTCTACTACTAATATATAATAGAAGGGTTTTACTCGCCTCTTTCCTAACTATATAGAATAGAAGAACGCTAATAGTAAGGATCGTATTTCTATTATATATAAGAATCTCTATAATAACCTATATATTACTATCTAGTATATATATATATAATAGAAGATACTAATAAAGTATATTATTCGACTAAAGTTTAACGTTACGGATAAGTAGACTTAGGTCGAGTTTTAAGATAGAGGTAGTACTTATTATTATAGGTTCGTTTAGTATAATAGCCTACTATAGCTAAGTTATATACTTAATATAAATACCGAAGACGATTATAAGTAATTCGCTATACTTTAGAATATATATATAACTATATAGAACTCTAAACCCGACTATAATAAGCTAGGTTCTAAAGAATAGTTAGTAATTTAGATACGCGGTACTAAGCTAAATAATTCTTAGCTTAAGATATCTAATATTCTTAACCGTATTTAATATTACGAATATACTAAATTATATTACTTATATACTAAAAAGGATATAGCTACTAGAGTACTAAAGGAGTATCGATTTAGAATATCGTATCTACTCTATAATAAGACTAAGATTATAAATAAGCGCTATACTTAGTATTAGGACTTCTCGCTAGTATATAACTATAATATAATAAATATATATAGCTATATTATTAGCTATATCTAGTAAGCTAATACTAATATATAGCTATATATATCTATAGAGGCTATTAGTAAATACTTAATAAAGTATATCTCTAAAGGCGAGGTAAAAACTAAGGATATTAAGAGAATAATAAAGTAGGTAATAAAGAAAGTTCTTTAAGCTTTAGATAAGCCTATTCTAGCGTTTATTTAACGTATATTTAACTAGTTTATTAGTAAGTACGATTAGTCTACTTAGAAGATTACCTTTAATATCTTAGAACTAGATCTTAATATCTCTTTATAAATAGTTATCTTAATAGATTACCGGCCCTATTTATAGTAGTTTATAAGCTACGATATTAATAATACTAGCGAGATTACTCGTAAGGGTTAGTCGCTTCTATAGAAGTACCTAAAGCGGATAGATATCTTACTAGAGCGACTAGATCTATACTCTATTAGTCTATTCTAATTTACTACTAGATATAACTTCTCTCGGCTAGATAATATTAAGTAGCGCTAAGAAGATACTAAGGATTATATTCTAAACTACTTTCCGCTATATAACTAGAATACTAATAATTAGTATTAGATTAAAGTCTTACTCTATTACCTATTATAAGGACCTATATATAGTATACTATATATTAGCCGTACTAAGCCTCGGAAGGGCCCGGCTTAGCCTACTCTAGGCTATTCTAGCTTTTATAGCTCCTTCGTACTCTCTCTTTTCCTTTCCTTATCGATTCGAGTATCTTATACTTAGGATAGTTTAGCCTACGTATTATAACCTACTCTTATATACGAATCGATCTTCTAACGTATAACGAACTATTTAGTAATAGCTCCTACCTCGAGGAAGACTAGTAAATAAACCGTCTAATCTAGAGGCGAGCTAGAAGGCTTAGTAACGCCGGATACTATCTCTAAGGGAAGGGATAATATATCTATAGAAGGCGACGAAGATAAAGGACTAGCTCCGCCTAATAAGAACGGATCTATAGAGAACTAAAGAGAGCCGGTCGATAACTAATCTAGCTTAGACGACGATAATCTAGAGCGATAGATCCTTATAGCCGAGAAAGAGACTAAGAAGATAGAATAACGAGCTAAACTAGCTAAAATTAAGGCTAGGACTACTATAGCGAACGCGACGATTACGGAACTAGTAGCCGGGAGACCGCTAGCTATTATTAGTCGGCCTACCTTAGGCTATACTATACTAACCTCGACTATAATCTCTAAGGCTCGTAATCTAACGGTCTTTATAGGTAAGAGCCGAATAGAATAGTAGTAATAGACCGACTCGGTAGAGAGAATCTTCTATAGAAACCTAACTATCTATATTACTAAGCTTACTAAAGTAGACTTCGGCGAGGAATAGATCGATTATAAATACTAGTCGAAATAGAAGCGCTATACTAAGTCGCTTAAGATAATCTAATCTATATAGAAAGAAATAAAGGTATATATACTAGACTCGATAGGATCTATAGAGGAAAGGGCCTAATAGGCCTATATACGACTTCGTTACGCTAAATAAGGCCTCCGAGACCTATTAGAGCTTATAGAGTATATAAAGATCTAGTAGGACGAGATCGGTAAGGATAGATAGTCCTAATAGATATATACTTTTATAGTAGCGCTATACGACGACCTCTAGAAGAGACTAAGTCTTATTAAGCCGTTACTAGCTATTCTAATAGAGATAGAGGATAGAGCGTATAAATAATAGAGGTATATAAAACTAGTAGAAGGTAGTAGGGCGAAGGGAAAGGATCGCCCGCGCTCTAATACGACTTATAGTAATATAGATAAGGATACGCTAGACCGTAAACGACTATCCGGATCCTAATAGCGGCCTAATAGTCTATCGAGGCCTAATTCGGACTACGGACTATTCTAGAGAGCTAATAATAACTAGATTCGTTACTACTACTACTAAGAGATAGGCTATAAGCGACTAGAATATCCGGCTCTAAAGTAGAAGAGATTAGAAAACGATAGCCCTATACTATAGAACGCCTCGTCGTAGCTAGGGAAGTTTTATATATAGAGGAGTAAAGATAATCCGTAGAGCTAGGCTCTAAAGTATTAAAGTCTCGTAAGGAGCTAATTAGGCTCGATCTAGAGTTTACTAGACTAGATAGGCCTAAGAAGGTAAAGGGCTTACTCGATTATAGCGCCTAAGGTAACTTTATTAGTAATATACTAGCTAAAGAGCTCGGTTTATATCTAGAGCGTAAGCCTAGTACTCGATATAGGACTCTTAATAGTTAGAGCCTATCTATTAATAGCTACTATCGCGTAAAGTTTCTAGCGCTAGATATAAATAGTATAGTAAGAAGATATATAGATAATTTTATTACGGATAGGATTTATAGTTTCGATATAGTCCTAAATATACCCTAGTTATCCTAATAGAATCCTACTATTAATTTCTACTACCGTATAGCGGTATAGAGAAAACGAAATAGCCGAAAATAGTATAAGTTAGCCCTCGTTATCGCGGTAACTATACTATAAGATATATTAGATCCCTCGACTATACTATATATAGGATCGCTAGCGCTAAATAACCCCTTATTAATAAAGGTTATCCTAGAGTAGTATAAGAAGTATTCGAAGGTCTTCTCTAATAAGGATATATTACTATTACTAAATTATAGGCTATATAAATTAAGTATCGATCTTATAGATAGTAAGTTACCCCTATAGGGCCTATTATATAATCTTTCGGAGATAGAGCTAGAGGTTCTATAGAAGTATCTAGAAGAGTACCTCGAGAAGGGCTAGATTAGATCTTCGAGGTTACCGGCTAGTATAGATATCCTCTTCGTAAAGAAGAAAAACGGTAGTCTATACTTATATATTAACTATCGGGCCTTAAACGCTATTACTATTAAGAATCGCTATTCTCTCCTATTTATTTAGGAGTCCTTAGATAGGTTAGCGGGCTCGAACGTATATACTAAGCTCGATATATATAATACCTACTATAGACTCTATATTAAGGATAGTAACGAGTAGAAAACGGCCTTTAGGACCCGTTATAGCCTCTTTAAGTATATAGTAGTCCTATTTAGGCTTACGAATACTCTAGGAACCTTCTAGGTATATATTAATAGTATCTTATTAGACCTAATTAACGTATTCTATATCGTATATCTAAATAATATACTAATCTTCTCTAAAAATAAAGAGGAATATAAGTAATATATCTTAGTAGCCCTTAAGCGCCTAGAATAGTATAAGCTCTACTATAAACCGTCTAAATACGAGTTCTATACGGATTCGGTATCCTTCCTTAGGTATAAGGTTAGCCTATAAGAGATAAAGATAGAGCTAGAACGAGTTAATACTATACGAGATTAGCTAGTATCTAAATTAGTATACGATATCCGTATATTTATTAGCTTTATAAACTACTATCGCCGCTTTATTAAGGGATTCTCCCGTATCGCGGCGCTACTAAACCGTTTAACGGAGAGGAGGCCTAATATAGCCTATAGTAGTTATAAGTAGTAGAGAGAGGAATCTTAGGAAATCTATATTCCGCCCGATATACTTAAGTCGTTCTAAGACCTAAAGGAGGCGTTCTACTCGGCGCTTATATTAAAGTACTTCGACCTAGAAAGGCCTATATAGATCGAAACTAACGTATCGGAATATATAGTATTAGGTATCCTATACTAATAGTACGAGTTTAAGGCTAAGATATAGTAGTTCCCGGTTATATACTTTTTAAGAAAGATAAATATAGTAGAGTAGAACTACGATACGTACGATATTAAGCTATTAGCTATAGTCGAGATATTTAAGTACTATCGATACTATCTCGAAGGTACGAGATATTAGATAGAGCTAATATCGGACTATAATAATCTATAATAGTTTATAACTACTAAGTCCCTATTAAGGCGCTAAGTAAGATAGATAGAATAGCTCTCTATATTTAACTTTATAATTATATATATCCTAGGTAAGCTTAATAATATAGTAGATATAGCGAGTAGAAGGCCGGACTATATAGACGTCGACTATTCTAGCCGCTAGATAGCCTAAGAAGACTCTAAACCGGTTCTAAAAGCCTTATAGGCCTAGTTAGGGCTAGGAGGCCTAATAACGGATAGGGGTATTACTACTAACGTTATAAAGATAGTAGCGAAGCCGGAGGGACCCTTTAAGTATATCTTAGTAGTATAGATAGAGATAGAAGATAAGACCGATATCCTCTAGAGAATTTAAGTAGCCTAGTAGAAAGATCCGATAGTCTAATAGATCTATAAAGCGATCGAGGATTAGTAGAAAGATCTTTAATAGACGAGATAGGAGGATAGGAATAGTATACTATAGCTTAATAAGTATATCTATATACTAGTAGATCTATATAGACTTAAGGTACTTCGAACCTACTACGATAACTCTCTTATAGGCTACTTTAGATTTAAAAGAACTATTAAGCTAGTATAGAGAGTATACGACTAGCTAGGTATCCGACGATATATTAAGGACTATACTAAGAGCTATAAAGCTTATAGTAGAGCGAAGCCTAGACGCTATAAGCTATACGGTAAACTCTATACGGAAGTCCTACTAGAGATATCCTAGGAGGATCTAATACTAGACTTTATTATAGACCTCCTACTAAGCGTATACCTAGACTAGGTATACGACTTAATCTTTATAATAGTAGATAGATTCTCTAAGATAGCTTATTATATTCTAGTAAGGAAGGATATCTTAGCTAAAGGCCTTATAGATACGTTCCTAAAGGAAGTTACGCGTCTATATAGAATACTAAAGTTAATTATCTCTAATAGAGGGCTAATTCTAATATCTAAGTACTAGAGCTCCTTTTACTACTACCTTAGAGTACGTAGAGCCCTTAGTACGACCTACTACCCTTAGACTAACGGCTAGACCGAGTATTAGAACTAGATAATAGAGTAATATCTATAGGTATACTATTACTATAAGTAGGATAACTAGGTAAAGCTACTTAGTATAGCGGAGTTCGCGTATAATAACTTAAGTTACTCCTCTACTAGGACTACTCTATTCTAGATATATTAGGTATAAGATCTACTAAGCGCGAGATAGCCTAAAATAGTCTAAAAGAGTAGTAACTCGGCCGATATAGAGTAGCTCGCTAAACGAGTAGTCGAAATATAGCTTTTCTTTAAATAGAGGCTACTAAAAACTAAGAAAGACTAAGCGAAATACTATAACTACTATTATATACTAAAGAAGTATATAGTAGGGGATATAGTATACCTATCTATCCGAAACCTAGCTACTAATAGAGCCTCGAAGAAGTTAGACTATAAGTATATTAGTCTATACTAGGTCTCGAAGATTATTAGCGATATAGTATATATCCTAGAGCTACTAAAAATAATATTAATCTACCTAACGTTCTATATCTTACTACTCGAGCTATATAAGGAGATAGATAAAGCCGTAAGGGTCTAGAATAACCTAGAAGAGCCTATTCTAGATAATCTAGATATCTATATAGTTAAGAAGATAAAGGGATAGGACCGCGATAAGGATAGAAGGTAGATTTATAGGATATCTTAATAGAGATATAATTCTAAGGAAGATACCTAGGAGTATACTAAGGATATTAGTAGGTCGGTAATATACGCCTATAAAAGATCGATTAGATAAGGTATAAAGAGACGCCGAGGGTATTAATAGGCTAAGATAGGCCTAAATAGGCTAGTATAGGTAGATAGAGATATCCTTCGGATATAGAGGGACTTCTATAGTAAAAAAAAAAAAAAAAAAAAAACTTAGAAAAAGAATTAGAAGTCTTATTAGATATATTTATATACTATTAACTAGGGTATCTTCCTAAATACTATACTAAAGGAGCTAAGAAGAGAGCTAAAATAGGCTAGAATAGCCCTATAGAGCCTATATAATATATAAATAAACTAAACTAGTCCTCCTCGGCGTTAATCTCGTTAGAAGAGACTATAATATCGTCTAATAGGCTAGAGAGAGCGCGAGAAAGGGTAGTAGCTCTAGTCTAGGCTACGATAATAGTCTTAATAGTATAGAGGACGATACCGAGGATCTTAATATACTAGAATAGGTTAGAATAGACTAAACTAAGGCAAGGTAGACTAAGCTTATCTTACGGAGAGTAGTAGTACCTATAGCGCTATCTACTATACTAGAAGTAGATATTAGACGCTTCTTTCTACTTAAACTAGCTAGAGTTAGGGGAGTACTCTCCTTATTATCGTCTATCTTACGCTATAATAGGGTTAGCTAGACTAAATTAGGCTAAAATAGGCTTATATATCTTAAAGCTACGGTCGTTACGGATACGCTTAGCTATAAGTAGGCTAGTCTTAGAGGGTATAGAGGCGCCTATATATAAGTATAGGCTATCCTTACTAGCGAAGAAGGGCTTATTACTAGAAATATATTAGTAGGGGCTAGAATAGGCTAAGCTAGGTATATATACTATCTAATTATATCGTAGAGCTCTATAGTAGCCTCTTATATAGCCTTAAGGATACCTTCGTCGGTATTTAAGGCGATAGTAGTATAGCGAGTAGTATTAAAGGCGTCGATATAGCCTTAATAGGAATCGGGGAACTAAAATAGATTAGAATAGGCCTAAATAGACTAAGATAGGTATATCTACCTCGTAGTACTCGCTATTAGTACGGAGGTAGTAGGTATAGTACTTTATATAGAACCTAGAGCTATCGACGTCCTTATACTTATCGTTCTAGGGATTCGCTATCTTATAGAAGTTCTAAATAAGTTAGAATAGGCTAAAATAGGATATTTTAGGGCGGAGCTATACCTAGAGCTACTTAACTATAGTAATATTAGCCGGAGCGATATAGTTAATATATAGATTACTATTATAGGCGCCGACGTTAGCCTATTCCTTACGCTACTTAGCCGCTATAATATAGATCGGTATAGAATAGGCTAAAATAGGTCTAAATAGACTAAGAGAAGCGTACGATAGTAGTAGAGAGGACTTACTACGCTAAGTTAGCGTATACTAGTCTAGAATAGGCTAGTATAGATATCTCTACTTATACTACTAAAAATAGTATTTCTAGCTTACCTTATTTATTAAGGTTATAGAAAGGAATTTAGATTAGCCGAAGAACTAATCGTACCCCTTACTTCCGCGATTAGTATTTAAATCTACGCTATACTAAAAAATATAGTAGTCTAGATTATATATAAAAAATCTAGGAAGTAAGAGTATATAGAAACTTAGGATCTTAAGGATAACGATCCCTAAAAGAGGGGTAGTTATAAGGACCTATATATAGTATACTATATATTAGCCGTACTAAGCCTTAGGAGGGCCCGGCTTAGCCTACTCTAGGCTATTCTAGCTTTTATAGCTCCTTCGTACTCTCTCCTTTCCCTTCCTTATCGATTCGAGTATCTTATACTTAGGATAGTTTAGTCTATATATTATAACCTACTCTTATACCTATTTATAATATACTATCTAGAGTACTTATCTTAGTTCCTATATAACTTTAAGCTATCTAATAAGTCTATTATATAGTACTCCTCCTAAATATAGATCTACTAGCTTTACTAATAATATTATTAGTATCCTTTTAACTATTATAAAGAGTTACTAAAGACTAAGTAGTAGAATCTATATAAGAAAGATAAGGATCCTATATCTTAAGAACGTACTAAAGTATACTTCTCTAAGCTAGCTAAAGAGCTTCCTTATATTATAGAAGAAGTTATAATCTTCGATCTAGAGGTACTAGATAAGTATCTATAAGATACTACTTATAACTAGAATATATACTATAGTATTCCTAATAGGGAATTCTATAATAATCTATAATAATATAGCTTTAATTTCTAGCGATAGATAGTAGACTAATTCCCTATTAATTCTACTATTACTTTATAGTCGTAAGATACTATTAATCGTCTAAATATTTAATAGAAGCTTCTCTATAATATAGTAATTTAGTATTAAGCCGATATTCTTACTAGCTAGTAACCTAAGCCTTTATACTTAAATATTAATAGTAGAGCTAGTACTAGTAAATCGTATATTATTATAATTATTTATACTTATTTTTAGAAGAACGTTAGTAATAGATCCCCTTCTATACTATATACTATATCTATAGGTATTACTACTTATAAGTTATAGTATTAATAGAAAGATATTATACTCGCTACTATTAGTTATATATAATAATTAAATATACTAACCTAGATCTAGAATAGACTCCTACTATTTGCCTTTCGATAGTAGTAGTAATAACGATATAAAATTTCTAAAATAGATATTATTTAACTCGTCTAAGTATAGCGAGTATTATAGTATTAATTTTACGACCTAGATATAGTATTATATTATATTATTATAGAGGGAAGCTAAATCCTAGCTATTTAATTATTATATATATCTATAGTATTTACTACTCTAACTACTAGTTAAGTCGACTTACTTCCCTCTATAGCTAGAATAGAGAGATAGTTTCTATAATAATATCTTCCGGTATATTTAATATCTCTTTATTAATAAGAAGTCTATAATTAGTCTAGCTATATTTAGACGGATAGATATACGACTTCGAGAGATCTATAATAAGTCTAATAAATACTTTAGTAGCTTAAGTATAATCTTAATAGGCGATTTCTTCTAGTTACTACCTATTAATAGCTATATTCTCTTCTAGGCTATTAGTACTTAAAAGCTATCTAAGAAGAAAGAGTAAGGTCGCTAAGCTTACTTCGCTTTAGATTAGACTCTTAAATTAATATAGATCTAGTATTAGTAGGGAATAGATAGTTAATCTATTACTTTATATACTATTCTCGAGTATATACGGAATAATTAAGTTATATAGGAAGATTAGTATATACTTAATATCTATACTACTTAGTATCTTAGAGAAGACGAGTATACTAGCTTTACTAATACTATTCGTATCTATAGTAGAAAGAACGAAGTTAACCTCTATAACTACGTTTATAAGAATCTTTATATCTATCTTCTACTTTCTTAGGGCTATAGAATTATACTTACTAAGAATATCTAGACTAAGTATAGCCTTACGAATAGTACTATAGATAATCTTATTACTATATACTAGAAAGAAAATATAGATCCTAGTATTAATCTACTATATATACTACTTATTAGAATAGACTAGTACGAATAGTAGCTTATAAGCGATAATAAGCGCGTTATATCTACTAATATTCTCGATAATAGTATTTACTAGCCTATACTTAGCTTTATTAAAGATTAGATAGTTATACTAATCTTCTAATCTAAGCGAGAGTTTTATATTAGTAATACTTAGTATACTTATAAGTAGTTCCTAATTATAGTCGAATATATAATTACTATATATAAGATATAAGATATTATAGTCGATAAAGTAGTATTTAACTTCTCGAAAAAGGACTTTATTAATAGGTAATTCTATATTACTATATCTCGAGTAAAGATATATAAGGATATTATATTTAACTAGGAGTTTAACTTTAATTATTTCTACTATAGTAAGTCTACTATTCCTATACTTCGCTTTACTAATATAAAGTAATATAAGCTTTAAAAGATTAAGATACTATAGGTTAAGATAGATAACGAGTTTAATAAGATCGATAATATAATAGAAGCCCTTCTTAAAGTAGTAAATTATAAGGAGTAGAAGAGCTTAGTTAATAAGTAAGCTAATTAGAAACCTAATAATAAAGAGATCTTAGATTTATCTTATAAGTAAGACTTTATAGACGACTTTATCTATAAAGGATCCTTATAACTATACTAAGCTCTTACTAATAAGTAGGCCTATTATAGAGGCTTAAATATAGCTATCCTAATCTTAACTAATACTAATACTAATAATCTAATAATAATTAGTCGTACTATTAGAACTATTTAAAGCGATACTAGAGACTAGATTAGTAGCTTAATTAGAGTATCGTCTTAGGATATTAAGTATACGAGAACTCGTACTATAGCTTCTACTACTAGTACTAGGCCTATCGCTTCTATTACTTCTACTAGTATAGAGCTAAATATAGTAGATAAGGAGTATTAAGTATTAGCTAGAGGATATACTACTTATAATAAGGAAGATCTATTAACTACTAAGGATATATAAAACGATAATAAGATTAAGATAGAGAATAATAAAATATTAGATAATAAAGTTTAATTATCTAGATAAGATCTCTATATAGTATTATTTTACTAGAGATATAAAGTTCTATATAGTAGCCCTTAGAGAGTCGCTAAAGGCTCTATATCTATATAGTTGTAATTTTAATATATAGTATAAGTACTAAGATAAGCTAGACTATATAATATTATAAAGATAAGTAGTCTTATAGAAGATCGCTAAAAGCCTAGATAGAGTATAAGCGAATATTAAAGGGCTGCGACCTTCGAGACCGTATAGCCGTAGAAGATAGCAAACGATATGTGAATAGTACTAGTATTGCTTGGCGTTGTTAAGGGCGTTTAGAAACCGTCCGCCGGCTTATTAGGGCAGTCCGTACCTCGGCGGCGCCACAGCACCTTGTTTTCATCTCGCTCCAGTTCCGAACTCAAACACGACCTATCAACACACACTTTCAACGCAGACTAACAGGTCGCTGCCTCCAAGCTCTCTCTCCATGACCGGAAAGCCTGGGAGAAATTGAGTGGGACTCATTGCGCAATTGCTCAGCTCGCACACAGTTCAACAGCCAAGCTGCATCCGGCCTTGATGTGGAGCCGATCCTGACAGGCAGACAGCGTTGACAGTGGCAGGATAGCACCCAAGGAAGTCAGACAGAAAACGAGCTCGTGGATCGTCTCCCTGATCTCACCAAGAATAGCTGCAAATAATCGAGCTCGAACCGAATGGCTGCATACTACACCTTCCAAGACCTCTCCGGAGCCCTTAGCAATGGAACCAAGACTGACAACCCATACCATGATTTGATCGAATCTTGCAATGGCGACCCAGCAAAGATCCAGGAAAGGTACAACAATCACCGCGTCAATCGCAATGCCCAGCAGAAAGAAAATCTTTTTGCCAAGGATTTCCCAGGTGTCACCATAGACGAGATCCTGATGAAGCTAGAAAACCCAGACAAGTATCCCGGCTACGAAGATCCTAGGCACTGTCTAGTCGTCTGGGCCAGACCGACAGCGAACGTCAAGAAGCTCATAGTAGAGGTGCAAAGCAGGCTTCGAGAAGTCGTACCGAACCTCTGGATCATGCCACAGGACAGCCTTCACATGACCGCACTAGAGATCACGCACTCTCTCACTGCACCCGAGATTGATGCACTGGTAGAGCAGATCAAGCCTCATGCGGAATCAATCACGGACTACACTGCCACTCATCATCCACGACTTGTCAGACCCACTGTCAGCTTCGATGCTCAAGCACTGGCACTATCGTGGTTACCTGCCACAGGAAAGGAAGGCGACGATTACACATACCATCACCTTAGGAGGGATCTGTTCACACTTGCTTCGAAGACAGGCGTGATAGTCGCTTCGAGATATGTCATCCCTTCGGCACATCTGACGATCGGGCGTTTCATCAACAAAGAAGATACACCAGATGGCGACCACGAAGCGATATCCAAGCTCGTCCACAAGATCGAGGAAATCAATGCATGGCTTCAAGACTGCGAGGATGAGTGGATCGTTGGCGAGGAGAAAGGGCTTGATTTCCGGAAAGGCACATTGTGGTACGGTAATGGTGGCGAGACGATTAGACTTGGTCGAGGCTTCTGACTGCAGGCTACATCGAAGCATTGCAGGGAAGACTGTCTCAAAGTCTTCAAAGTTCGCTACGGTCCTGTCCTACCAGATCCAGACATGCCAAGCATCAGATACCACACTGTCATCTTTGTTGAGACAGAAGCCGATGGTTCTGGCTACGTACACCATGTCACTGGTGATCTGGTCTCAGGAATGAGATACGAATGCACCAAAGCTTCAAAGCCAGAGCAGGACGACACAAGACAGTATCACAGCAAAGAGCTTCTCGGAATCGCAAGGAAATCTGACCATCCCACCACCTTCACCAAAATATGCGAAAGACTTCCTCCCCCACCAAAGCAAAAAGCCTTCAACCCCAAAACAATGCGCACAGAACCAATAAAACCAGACGGCAGATTTTACACTCTTGATGAACCAAGACCAAAACTCATCAAATGTACAGAATGGACAGAAATTCAAGCTACACCGGCTTTGTTGCGATCCGGCCTGATTAAACCAGCAGAATAGAGAAAATAGAGACACCAATCCCATAGACCTTGAACCCAGCCATTCATCCCTCCACTGCATTCCTCCTCAACCCACTCTCATCAACCAAACTCTAAACCTCCCCAATCTTCATTCTCCCACCATCATCTTTATCGGGGTCAAATCTATAAATCACATGTTCCAAAACCTCTAATCCCTCCTCCCTCTCCCCTGCCTTCTTTAATTTATACCCAATTAACTCCTCGCCTGCATCCATCGTCAGCGCTCAGCACCTCTCCCCCCTCTCTCATTATCCTTACTTACAACTCTCCGGCACTGTAAACACTAGCCTCGCAACCACACTTCTCTCTTCAACGTCGACGAGAAGTTTTTCAATTCGGATGGTTGTTCCGGTTGAGATGATGTTGGTTTGGATGAGAGATTTATAGCCGGCCAAACCAAGGGGGTTGGAGTTGTGGATTACTGAGGGGTGGATGAGGGGGTTAAGGACTGGGACGAAAGGATTAGAGATGGTGGGGAAGAGGATGGGGGTGGTAATGGGATACCTGAGAGGTCATTGGACTTTTGGCGGTTTGGTTGGATGGATGAGATGTAGTGGCGGTAGAAGTTCCGGTAGGACTCAGCGGTTGCTGTGGATGTGGTGAAGGTGATTTCGGGAGTCATGGTTGGTAGTGAGGTAATTGTAGATCGGTAGTGATCGAAGGAAGTTTTCGAAGGGGACGCGGTAGCACAAGAAGGCATTGGCATGCACTGCTGACAAATATAGAAATCGCGGTGAACAGTATTGGAAAGTCGTTACATTTCTCGAGACGTCGCTTCATTTTGTGCTGCCTCAAGATACATGCATCAAGGCCATGACGGTAGACGGTAGACGCAAGCGCCGTAGTAACATCCATGAGAACCAACAGCACGCCTGAACAACCCCATGATACCACTCGTAGGCAGACCTGGAGCAAGCCGTCCTTCCCTGGTGGTGCCCTTCCTTGGTCGCCGTATGCCTCGCTCGTTCCGAATCTTTTAGCACTGGGAAATCTAGGTATGCGACATCTATTGAGCAGTTGGCTCCTCGTCCTCGCCAGTGAGAGCATTGCGCTTCTGCTGGATGCGCTCCTGTCTCCTCTCGCGGGCAGCCTTGGTCTTCGCACGCTTGGCGTCCATTTCGGCGCGGAGCTTCTCCTCACGCAGCTTCTCGGCCTTGGCCTTGTGGATCTGCGAGCAGAATGTCAGTATGCAAAACTGACTTTTGGGAAGAGGCACGTGACGTCTTTATGACGAGTCGTCGGGCACACTTACGTGCTCAACCAAAGCACGCTTGTGCTTGAAGGTGTTACCCTTGCTGAGGTGGTACAGCTCGTGGTAGAGGTGCTTGTCGATCTTGCCGGCAGCGCGGTACTTGACAAGTAGACGGCGGAGGACACGCAGACGGCGCATCCACATCACCTGACTGTGCGCGGGGTCAGCACAGCTCAAAAAGTAGCATCTATTTCATTGCTCCCGCAGTATCCATGGTGAGGAAATCCAGCGTCTTTCAGCCTTCGCGTCCCACCATGGTATCCATGTTCCAGCTCTTTTTCTGCTCGGCGGACCGAGTCTTGGCAGTGTGTGCACTTACGTTGGCATACGCGCATCAGCAGTACCCTTTCTCTTACCGAAACCACGGTGTCGTCCAATGCGGCGGGCGGCGGTCAGCTCACGGGCGCGGGCACGCGAGTGCATGGTGACTGGCTTGCGGATGATGAGGCCATCGGCGATGAGCTTGCGGACGGTCTGGCGGGAGTTGGCGTTGGAGATCTCGTTGGTCTCATTTGGGTCGAGCCAGATCTTGCGCTTTCCGCAGTTGGCGACAGACGCCGCGAGGCGCTTCTGGGTGCGGAGGTTGACCCTGTGGAAGGCATAATGTCAGTATATCGCTCTCAGGCCGGAGCGTCGTGGCGGACAGGCGCGGTGGGGAGTTGTCGGTGTCGTGGGGCTCCAATGGGTGGGTATTGCATTTCGATATGTTCGGGAAGACGATGTAGATTCGGTGCACTTACATCTTGCTGTCGCTGGGTGTTGGCGGTGATGGTGACTGGGCGGTACAACGGACCTGAAGGAGGAGAAGTGGTGATGCTGAGTTCCGCTCCTCAGATTTCGATCGTGTGCGCTAATTCGGCTTAGCGTTTCTTGGCGCTACGGGATCGACCGCTCCTCCATCTCCACACCGCAACACAGAACTTGAGAAAGTGCAGTCAAGATGGCTCATTATGCGTCTTTTCGATTTTTGCATCTTCGAAGGTCATTATGCAGACAGTTGGGCTATATTTGCTCCAAACTGACCTGTTACATTTGCGGTCGAGTAAAGCTGCCTCACATGATGTCGAATTCTTGCCACGGCTCCTTGCACGGCTCCGGGAACACGCTGACCTGTTCTAATTGATCGACTATGCCACCCATCATCACACTCTCATTGAAAGTCGCGATAACGCATTCGCCGACCACACGCCAATGCTTGTCGCACTTTCTCATCACCATGGGAAGTTCGTGACCTGCGAGGATGCACACGCTGTCCCACCATTCACAAGCAGTGGGAATGTTTAGAAATGCTTTCGCAGTGCCTTTTGCGCCGCACAGTCGCTTGCCTAGGCTAGTGAGCATGAAAGAAGACCGCTCAGGCTGGGGAAAAGTGACATATAAGTCATGTCTCTTGGCAAGAGGCATGTCAATGTCCGCCCATGGAATGTCCTGCAACGACGGGATCTCAAACACAAAGGTCCGGGTCGATAGTTTTACGTCGGATTGGACGCGAACGAGATGTTGTTTCCAGATTTTGCAAACTTCTGACAGGATGATGGCGCCACTTCCGAGTATCGTTGAAGATCTCGCTAGTATTGTCACGCGAAGTTTCTGCTCGGACACTCCTTCTGATAGCTTTATCTCTTCCACTTCAAAGGCTAGGTGGAATCCCGAATCGTAGGTGAAGTCATCGAACGTTGGCACTTCCGGCTTGTTTCTGATGTTGTATCGGCGCAGAGCTCCGAAAGGGATGCACCACCCTAAATGGAGACCACGGATGATTAACATGTTTGGATCCTCGAAGCATCTTTGCGGTTGTGGATCACGCAGGCCTTTGCGATATCCAGCACGCCAGAGGTCATCTCTGGCGATTGACGTATGTTTTGTATCCTGGTGCCATAGGGTTGTCCATGATGGTGCGTCCGATGAGCCAATACCATTGACGTGGGATAAAGCATATGGCAACTTCTGCTCCAGCATAAACCAAGACAGATCAGTGAACACTTCCTGGGTCGTTTTGCTGTAGTTTGGCGCTAGCGCAGATGGTATCGGCTTCTGAAATAAAGGAAGCAAGGCGAAGAGCTTGTCTCTGGGATCTTGACAGCCAAAGCTTCTAGTGTGCTCGAGCAGTTCAGGTAGGCGCCAGTATGCTAGATCAGTTCGTCCGCTATCCTGTGACATTTTGGGCTGCCGAGATGCTCCGCTCGAAGACATGGCATTATGGTCTTTGCCCTTCTGTCCATTGTCGAACATGAAAACAGTTTGGTCGCGAGACGCTTCATCTTCCTCCATTCGTTTTGACGGCCTCCCGCCATACTCGTGAGCAAATTGCTTTCTCATCTCCAGCAAAGTCGGCAGCTCTAAGTCCCTCTCTATGCAGACTGAGAGCAATTGAAGGTATGGTAGTCTGCGAGCGCCAACGAGCAAAGTCACTCTCTTGGACAGAAGTAATTCCTGAATTACCCAAGTTCTTGAGAACCATGGTCGCATCAGCAGCGTACGCCACACCTCAGTGGACATCTCTGCATCGAAAGGATCCCAGCTCCGGCCATCGTCTGGTCCGAGGAACACTAGCGTCTCTTCTGCCAATCGAAAAGTATCTCCCATTCGTGCCACTTGCGTCCATCGTTCGGCGAGATTCTGCTGGTTAATACAGACTGCATCAATCCAGACCGTAATAGGTTCATCAAGACTGCGTGCCGCCTTCAGAGCTAGTTCGCAATTCTTCGTCACCCTCAGCTCTCGCTCGTTCACACCGATGGCAACCTTGTCATCGACGCTGCCCCAGGTGTACGACACCGCGGTGTACTTTGGATGCTCGCTCCTGTGGCATGAGCTGAGTATGCATGACAGAGGTGTGGAAACTTCAGGTGCGGGTGCGATCGTTAGAAGTCGTAGGTGATCCTCTGCGATGGGTTCGAATTTGAATGCGATGTGGAAATTCGACATCGCAGAACTGACTCCGTCTCAGGTACTTCTTGGTGACTTCCTCCACGACTACACCCCACCTTCCGATGTCTGCACCCCTAGCTATAGCTAGCTGTAGAAGTCCCTTGCGGCACGCCGCGCGGTGAGGGTCTGTATGGAGACAATTGCAGAATTCTAGCGCTATCTGCTAATGCGGTTTTTGAATGTCGAAGAATTCCGATAAATATCCCCGTGAGAGGTTGCTACCTCAAGCCCCTGAGACCGGTGAGCCGATGCCCGCATTTGGTGGAACATACCAAGCCTTATGGCTGACAGAGCGACATGCTGCCCTAAAGCCTCTTCTCCATCCCAGCCTTCCGACTCTGCAACTCGCCCTGCATCTCGAATATCTTCTCCAGCACCGCCATCCACCTTCTCGGCCTATCACCTAGATCTCTTCCAGGGCTCTTGAATATCTTCCCCAAAACCTCCTTCACCTTATTCCTCAGCATCTTCAGTACAATCATAGTCCTCCAGTCTCTGACTTTGAATCTCAGCCTGTTCCCGTCAACCACAATCACACCAGCAAACATCTCAAACCTGACTTCACCCGCCATCAAGATCAGAGGAATCTCTGCCACTGGAGATGTCTCTTGGGCGTTGGTGAAGCGAGAAGATGATTGCATGATGCTGTAGAAAGATAAATATTTGATTTCATGGTTGTGGTTGCCTTTGTTGACGGAAGTAGGGTGGAGGCCGAGGGATTGGTTGTTAGCGATGTTGCGCCAACCTTTGCCATCTGCTTTGATGACTTTCGGGTAGAAGGACCAAGCCACAATGGAGGTGGACACGGTGTCGTTGGCGTCTGCTCGAGTGAAGTTAGGTGGGACAAGGACGAAATTCCGATGACGGTGGTTGTGTCGCATCTTTGAGATCGCTTGTTTCTCCTCTGGGCCGAGGTGTACGAAACCTGCTTCTGCAAGAGAGCTCAATAGTTGTGCTTTGAGGTCTTCGATATTCGTGAGATTTTGAGGGCTCAAGAAGTTCTTGTTGCAGAACTGGAATTCTGAGAGGCCAGGTGTGGTGCAGACCTTGCGCCAGGAAGAGTAGGCATTGAAGATGGTAAGAAGGTCAGAGTCACCTCGCTTGAAACCAAGACGGACCGTATCTGCTTGCTTCTTTGCGTGCAATGGTGACAGAAAAGGTGATTTTGACGATAGTGTTGCTGCGGCAGTCAGGGCGAAGTCCAGGCAGCCGAAAGTGCTTCCGAGCAAAATCAGCTTGCCGAGCTGAGTATCAAGAGGCAATTTTGCCAACTGCATTCCCAGCGGCGTGAGCTCTTCGTTGGCTGTCAAAGCTCCGACTTCGACCAGAGCATCGATAGCTCGTCGAATGTTTCGGGCTGACGGAGGATCAAGCGCTTCGGAAAGTGCCTTCTCGATGTCGCCTAATTTGCATATCTTCACCCTCATGACAAGATCCTGCAGGGACAAACGAAGCATCTCTGGCGTCTGCTGCTCTACCATCATACTTTCGAAGCGATGCTTGGTGAAGAGATGGAAGCAGAGGCCTTGTTGCACGCGACCTGCACGACCTCGGCGTTGCTTTGCGTTTGCCTTGGCGATGAAACTCTGTATCAGTCTTGACATCTGTCGGCGCTCGTCAAAACGCATCTCCTTGTGCTTGCCCGTGTCAATAACGCAAGTCACATCCGGAATTGTGATACCAGTCTCGGCGATATTGGTAGCCAAAACGATCTTGCGAACACCTTTCGGAGGAATCTCGAATGCTGCCTGCTGGTCCTCACTCGAGAAGGAAGAATGTAACGGGAATATTTGCCAGGCTTTGCTAAACTTTGGATGACCGACAAGCATGTCGTTGAGCTGCCGGATCTCAGCAATGCCTGGCAGAAAGACAAGAATGGCCTTGCTGTAGTCGCGATAATCCGGTTGGTGTGAGATCTTCTCAAGGAGCTTAACGATCAAGCTATAGTCAATGCGATACTCATCATAGTTTGCGAGGGTTTGACGAGTCTGCT
Organism: Pseudocercospora fuligena; assembly: GCA_014298035.1. Classification (NCBI taxonomy): domain Eukaryota; kingdom Fungi; phylum Ascomycota; class Dothideomycetes; order Mycosphaerellales; family Mycosphaerellaceae; genus Pseudocercospora; species Pseudocercospora fuligena. The sequence continues at coordinate 205,081 of JABCIY010000316.1, read as the reverse complement.
TGCTGTACCCATTGAGCTGCTGAGCGTCGGTACCTCTCTGCTCTTCATCTTCAGCGCTTTCCTCATCAACAGCCCGATCGGCGGCGTCTTCGTTCGTATGGCCTGTAAGCTCGACAGCATCCTCGAGGAATCTAGCTTCGACAGGGAATGTTCGTCCGGGCACATTTATGATTGGAGCTCCATCGAGATATTGGGAGAACTTTTGTGCATCGACAGTGGCAGACATTAGTACCACCTTCAGGTCAGGTCGCCTGAACATCAGAGAGCGTAAGACAATAAGCAGAAAGTCAGTATCGATACTCCGCTCGTGCACCTCGTCGATGACCAGATGTGTGACCTCACATAAGCCATCTGCGTTCTCCAGCATTCGAAGTACAATACCGACAGTCGCATATACTAGGCGAGTCGTCGCAGCGGTCTGCAACTCCAGTCGGATAGCATACCCAACGAGTGATCGAGGTGTACCCAAATCTCCTTTGTTCTCGCCCATTTCCTCGCTTACTCTTTGAGCTAGCGAGATGGCGGAGATGCGACGTGGCTCTGTACAGTATATCTTACACGATCGTCCATTCGATAGTTCGTTCTCCAGGATGAAAGCAGGCAATTGAGTGCTTTTGCCACATCCTGTCTCGCCACAAAGTATTGTGACCTGATGTCGTTGTATGGTCTCCAGTGCCGCAGCACGGAAGTGAAACATGGGCAGGTTCATCCGAGCAATGAGCATTTGCTGATATTTCGGGGTGCTGACTTTCCTTTGCCACATTTGCTGGATGTCAGGCGAGATGTCAGGTCCTGCCAGTCGGGTTCCTTCGCCGCGCGGAACAGGTGTGGACGTCCTGCTTGTGCCGTCAAGCCGTCGTCTGCTGCTGGCATCGAAGACAACTTCGTCGTCGCTGTCATCATCGGCACTCTTGTGCTGTTCTATCAGGGTTCGTACTTCCTTCACTGCCACTTCATCTACAGCAAGAACATATTCCTGTTTCGCATTTGCAAATTCGGTCCAGAGATCACGAAAAGCTGGTGGCAAGCGCATGTGAGCTTTTTCTTCCTTGGGAGAGCCCGAGAATATCAGAAATAGCGCCGACGTGGCAACATATGCTTCGCTCTGCGCCACATCGGGGGTTGCTACGCCAGTCATAGTAACAACCAGGCTTGTCGCTTTCTGCGTTACTGCTATCATAGGTAAGAAGGACGACTCGATGGCATCTTGTTCCTTGCTCCACTGAACTGTTACGCTGTGGCGGCTGGAATATGTGGTCGGCGAGACCATCTTGTAGCTGACTCTACACCGGCTGTCGCGCGCTTTGCAGGCTTCCTCCAGTACCCGCTTCGGATTCATGCCAGTAAGCCTGCCAAAGTCTCGCATTGTAACCTGAACTCCAGATGCAGCATCGCCACCAGATGATTCTTCGCTGACACCAGGCAAGGCATCGAACATGCCGCTCAGGAGATCACCTTCTTCTGCTTCGGCCTCTTTCAGCAGTTCTTTTCCGAGCTTCTCTGCTTCCTCATTGACTGCATTGTCTTGCTCCTTTGCCGTGGTCGACTGTGCCGAGGCCGAAGCACTGTCGTCTTGAAGTCGCAATCTTCTACGTTCTGCGGCATTTCGAGCCAATTCAATCTTCTGCCCAGCCCAATATGCATCCGCACTGCGTTGATCGAATAAGACATCGGACTCGATTTTTCTCAATTTCTGCTCCAGTTTCTGTTCTGACGTGCTCTTGGGTGGGCGACTTGGCGTCTTTACAGATTTCTTACTCCGACTCGACTGACTATCCATCTCTGGGTTCAGCTCATAGAGTGTCGATTTCGTCCTTAAGTAGACCGATAAAAGCTCGTCCGGCTCCAGATCGCTTTCGACATCGCTAACATCAATGCTCGGGCCAGACTCAGTCGCTTGATTCTCTTTGTCACTGTCTGAGGTGCGTTGTTCGACCTTGGTTGCAGGAGTGTTGGGCCTTTCGTCGACATCCGATGCAATGTCACCTGTATCACTCGCAAGCGCGATCGACTTTGGTTTTTGAAAGTCGTAGTCGTCCAGTTCTGCGGGCTCACAATGTAACGATAGCCAATCGAAACACTCCTCAAGACCCCAAGTTGGGCCTGCATTATCCAATGGTGGGTTTGAAATAACCCAGCCAATAGCTTCGTTTACACGAGATGAAGGAATAGCGAGATCTAAGAGAGTTTGGCGCAACTGCCATACCTTTGCGACAAGGTCATCGCCAGACGGCAAGACGCCCTTCTTCCTCACATCCGCATCCCTGGCTACATCTGTGAGGGTCAAGTCAAGTATTTGCTGCATAATCTCCTCTGGCAGCCAGTCTTTGACGGAAAGGTAGTCGGCCTGACCTCGTAGTAGACGCTTGTCTGTCTCGAGGCGAGCGACCTGTCGGGCTATGTCTTTCTTGACCTTGGATGCATGTTTCTCAACAAACTGCTGAAGTTCAGAGGCCTCAAGTTGGGCCTCAAGCTCTTCTGGGCTCAGCTCGTGCAGTTCTTTTGCGGTTGATGGTCCGGATTGCCCATTGGAGGATGGCTCTGACTTTTTGGAGTCGACGGCATCCTTCTTATCTGCTGGCGTAGCAGTTCCTGAGGTTTCCTTACTATTTACTTCTGAAGCAGTTTCGGACTTGGGCTTTGAGGCCACGGAGGTCGTGGCAAAACCTCGAGCAGGATTTGCAGCAGGCTTGGTCTTTTTCTTTTTGTTTCCGCCTGCCATATTTGATTACAGTACGCATACAGACATGGGCGATATCGTACTTATTGGGAGACGGGAGTGTCGTGAAGTGAAGAAAGGAGTAAGTTGCCCTGTCGAGCCTCTTTTGTTGACTGTGACGCAGCGTGGGGGCCGAGCAGAAAGTCGAAGACGCCAAGAGCTTCAGAGACCCTCTACAGTCCAAAGTAGACACCGCATAGTTCATTCAATTTCATGGCATTTTGAGCGTGTTGTTGCATCTTGAGGCGCAATCCGAGTCCTGTTCACCGAGTAAATCGCGACCATTCGCGGTGAAGAGCAATCAACAGGTTGCGCGCGTGCGGGACATATCGAGACCTGATGTTTCCATCAAGCAACGCATGATATACAGAAGAGAGTGTTTGCTATGGCGGAAGAGACGCCAGTGGTCAACGGCGACCACGGGCTAGACATGTGGGAGATGCGGCAAGTATTGCTGTCCAATTCTACCAAGCGCCGCACTGCCGAGCTTCACAGCATCAAAGGCAAACTCGAGACTGGAGGTAGGCTTAGCACTGTCTCCTTGTGTGTCTAGCGATGAGCACAGAGACTGACAATTGTCTAGCTGTTCCAGTCGCTCAGGTCCCTGCTCTCCTTCATGCCCTCTTCGACACCTATCCCCTGTATATTGACACGCGATCACGACAGGCAGTCGAGAGCTGTCTTGCGACGATCGCATCATCAGAAGACGCCCCCAATTTCTTACCAGGCTTCGTCAAGGATATTGAAGATGAGTCCAAAAAAGTGGCTATTGCTCCGGGCAATGCATTTGTCCTGCTCAGGTGGTCTTCACTGCTCATTCAGCAGTCTGCGAGAGACAAGACTTTATGGGATCTATGGGGAATGAGAACAGTCGCGACGTTGACCAATGCTATGGATATTTTGTTCTCCTCGAAGCCGAGGGACAGCACTACAGCAACCGCGTTACGCGTAAGCAGACGTGCGTTTCGAACTGTGCTAAAGAGCAAATTCGGGCCAGAAGCTATAAGTGCTTGCATTTCCACGCTTGCTGCCAAAGGACCATCGCCATTGCCGAAGAATGCGCTGCCTCTCGGCATAATCGCAGGATGCAGCAGCAGACTGCCCGACAGGACTTCTGTGGTCGCAGACAAGAAGGCAGAGTACTATGCCTTTTACCTTCGGGAATTCCTCGGATCGAAGACGGTCCTCGCAGCATACATCGCAAATGCCCTGCGTGATTTCTTCTCTGCGTATGTGACGGGCGATGATCTGAGGAAAGAGCTGATCCCAGCAGTTGAGAAATCTCTGCTTCGAGCACCTGAAGTCGTGCTGAATGATCTGGTGGCACCAATGATTACCGCTCTCCCAGCAGACCTGGACTTGTCAGATGTCTTGGCATCTAACCTTGTCAAGCCATTGCTTTCAAACATCAAGTCAACGAAGGCGGAGACGAGAGATGGTGCTCTCCGCACTTTTCGTGCTGTTGCCGCACGCTCGAGAGACGAAAAGCTTGTGGGGAAGACTGCCGACGAGATTTTGACACCACTCAAGACCAACAAGGTCACTTCCGCCGAGCAGAGAGTGATACACGCTGACATGCTTGCTGCTTTGCATCTATCTGCCTCTCTTGCGTCAAGTCTGCCGCAAGGCCTTGCGCCCGTGGCGACAAAGGAGACCAATGAGCCCGCTGCTTCGGCTGAGATTAGCTGCATAGCAAAATATGTCAACTATGCACTCGATCAAGATGTAAAGCTTGAGACTGCCCCCATTGATGCTTTTGCGAAGGGCTTGGGCGAGAAGAATATGCCCAAGCGACGACTGTGGGCTCTTCATCTTGCAGATGCAATATGGAATGTTCAGCCTGAAACTGTTGGCAAACAGGGCACTGCTGCGTTTCTTGATGCATCCATTGGCAAGCTTGTTGAAATCTTCAATGAGGTGAACGCTAATCCATTGCCGGCGGTACAGAGCGGTCAGATCTCGGTAGCAGCAGCGGCGACTGCGATTTTACTGGCACGAGCACCCGGCATGACACAGCTGAAAAATGCGGCCGCAATCAAGAAAGCCGCAGTCGGCGACAAGGTCTTGACTCTTGAACCGAAGCCATCATTCCTGCTTAATGCACGTGTCTATACCAAGCTCACGTACGAAGATGACTTGCGATGGCTTTTGCGTGGTGCCATCGCCGCATTCCCTTCGTTGACCATTGCAAAAGATGGCAATCATGCACTCGCGAAGGCATGGGCTCAGACAATCATTTTCCTGATCTCCTCGACTGCAGTGGCCCCAAAGGTGCGCAGCGAGGCCGCTAAAGCCCTGCAAGGTCTCTACATCACCAACGCCGAAGTCGTCTCCGATGTTGTCATCGATGGTCTGTGGCAATGGTGCGAAGACGTGGAACTAGAAACCAAAGATAGTGCCGCCGCCGCTTCACGGACCGGTCACTCTGAACTATTCAGGGTGGTCAGAGCAATATGCCTTGACAGCGAGACTGCAGCGCAGGTGGGAACGCCAGTCTTCAAAGACGTCGTCGAGAAACAGCTCAGGCGACTTTTGGTCTTGTGCCGACCTCAGCTCATTTCGAAAGCACCTTGGATTGAGCTGTGCTTGAAGACCGGCAACGACCCTGGTTTACTTGCTGAGCGATCGTCAACTGACTGTCTCGCGAGCATACTAGCTGTGACGGAAAATCCAATATGGAAGCCATTACCCGCCTTCCAGCTGGCCGCTTGCCATGCAGCTGCTGATCTAGCATTCGTGGCGCCAGATGTGATGACGCCCTTGATCGTTGCACAGATCAGTCTGGATCTGGACCCTACGCAATTAGACCCTATTGGACCGACCGAAGCAGCCATCTACCGCACACCAGAGGGTACAGCCTTTGTTGACGTGCTATCAACCAAGTCTCAAGCACCGCAAATCGACAAGAAGACCAAGGACTATGACACCTTGAAATGGGAAGAAGAACTCAGAGCATCCTTAGCTGCCAAGAAAGGCCAGACCAAGAAGGTCACTGCAGAGGAACAGTCAAAGGTCAACGCGCAGCTCAAGAAAGAATCTGAGATTAGAAGGAATGCTGCTGAAGTTGATGGCAAGCTTAGGCGTGGCATCGGCTTCATCAGTGCGCTTTCGACTGGGCCACCTACTGAGGCCGAAGCCTGGTTTGGACCTTCGGTCAAGAGCCTTTTCGACATAATACAAGCCGGTGCTGGGCTCATTCTGGGCGACGCAGCATCTCTAGGATATCTTCAATGCTCGGAAAAGACATCGAGTCGTTTAGGTCCGTTGCGGCCGTTCGTCGGTGTTGCTACCCTGCGTGGCGCTGGAATCACCATGCTGCCTGAGAACTTATTGGCAGAGCCCTTGGGTGATCTTGTCACCAGACTTCTATATCGCCTCAGGTTCCTCGGAGAACAGCGACCATTCGATACCGTCACCCTGAGCTATATCCTCGGTCTGGTATTCCTGGTACTTGAGAATGGCGGAATTGATCGCGCGGCGGGAGAGGACGCTGACGAACAGCTTATCCTGGCAATCGAGTTTCTATCGTTTCACACAGAGACCTGCAGCGACACCAGGCTTCCGAGGGAAAAGCTTTTGGCAACTTTAATCAGTGCCATGCTAAGATTTACCCAGCACTACAAGGAAATCAAAGACTGCTTCGCAGACCTCTGTCGATGTCTGGCACCGAGCATGAACAAGGTTGAGACTGACACCGTTGTCAAAGGTGCTATCGTTTCGGACAGTTCTGTTCGTAATGCTGTCCTACAAGCCATCAGTGCCGAGCTTGAGCTCACTGATCGCGACTTTTACGAAGAAATTTGGCTCGCTTGCCATGATGATGACGAGGAGAATGCCAATATAGCTCACGAGGTCTGGGAGGAGAACGAGCTAAAAATCGTCAACGAGAGCGCTATCCAATGTCTGCCGTACTTGGAGTCTAAAGACGCCCAGCTACGTCGCGCAGCCGCGCGAGCAGTAGCCTCTGCTGTCAAGGAGAATCCGACCACTTTCCAGGACGTGCTCAGTCAGCTCCAAAGCTCATACATGGAAGCTGCAAACCCTAAAAAACCAGAGCTCGACCGATACGGCATGCCAGTCAAGAAGGACCTCTCCGATCCATGGGAATCCAGACATGGCTGCGCGCTTGCCTTCAAGGAAATGTCGCCCGCATTTCCAGATGAGCAGCTCGCGCCGTTCCTCAACTTCTTGATCGAGAAAGGACCGCTCAGCGACAAGAACAACCAAGTCAGAGACGCCATGGTTGACTCTGCAACATCTGTGGTGTCTACCCGCGGCAAATCACAAGTCGAAGCGCTCATGAAATTGTGCGAGGAGAGGCTAAGTGCTAGCAGCAAGACCTCTGAGCAGGATCTCGTCAACGAGGCTGTCGTCATCTTGTACGGCGCCCTCGCTCGGCATTTGCCTAAAGGAGATGAACGTGTGCCAAAGGTTGTCAACCGGCTTCTTGCGACCCTTAGCACACCTTCGGAGTCGGTGCAATATGCTGTTGCTCAATGCTTGCCTCCGCTTGTTCAAGCATCGGCAGACCAGGCCGGCCAATACCTGTCTCAACTTGTTGAAGAGACTCTACACGCCAAGAAGTATGCAGCTCGTCGTGGCGCGGCCTATGGTCTGGCGGGTGTTGTCAAGGGCCGTGGCATTTCACTTTTGAAAGACACGAGGCTGTTGTCGACCCTTCGCAGCGCTACCGAGAATAAGAAAGACCCCAATGAACGCCAGGGCGCGTTTCTTGCATACGAGCTGCTGTCCCTTTTACTGGGACGCATATTTGAGCCGTATGTCATTCAGGTTGTGCCGCAACTACTGGTTGGATTCGGTGACACGAACGCAGACGTGAGAGATGCATGCCTGGACGCCGCCAAGACTTGTTTCGCGACGCTGAGCTCGTTCGGCGTGAAGCAAGTACTACCTCAACTGCTAGAAGGTCTGGATGAATCACAGTGGCGAAGCAAGAAGGGTGCATGCGACTCACTTGGTGCTATGGCCTACCTTGATCCTCAGCAGCTAGCGGTCAGCTTGCCTGAAATCATCCCGCCTCTGACTGAAGTACTCAATGACAGTCACAAGGAGGTGCGTGCATCGGCCAATCGCAGCTTACAACGCTTTGGCGAAGTTATAAGCAATCCCGAAGTCAAGAGCCAGGTCAACATTCTGCTCAAGGCTCTCAGTGACCCTACCAAGTTCACCGATGAGGCTCTGGACGCGTTGATCAAGGTCAACTTCGTCCATTACCTTGACGCACCTTCGCTAGCACTTGTCGTTCGCATCCTCGAGCGTGGTCTTGGCGATCGGTCTGCCACCAAGCGCAAAGCTTCTCAAATCATTGGCAGTCTTGCTCATTTGACGGAGCGCAAGGACCTCATCACGCATTTGCCAATTCTCGTAGCAGGCTTGAAGGGCGCCATCGTGGATCCCGTACCAACTACACGTGCCACAGCCTCGAAGGCCCTTGGTTCCACAATTGAGAAGCTTGGTGAAGACGCCTTGCCAGACCTGATCCCAAGCTTGATGTCCACGCTCAAATCCGATACAGGCGCTGGCGACCGTCTTGGGTCAGCTCAAGCTCTCTCCGAAGTGCTTGCCGGTCTTGGCACGAGTCGCCTGGAAGAGACGCTCCCAACCATTCTACAAAACGTCGGAAGCAACAAGTCTTCGGTCAGAGAAGGATTCATGTCCCTCTTCATCTTTTTGCCTGCTTGCTTTGGGCAGAGCTTTGCCAATTACCTGGCCAGGATTATTCCTCCAATCTTGGCCGGACTCGCTGATGATGTTGAGTCGATCAGAGAGACTGCACTTCGAGCCGGTCGCCTTCTTGTCAAGAACTTTGCCTCCAAATCTGTGGATCTTCTGCTGCCCGAACTTGAGCGTGGTCTTGAGGATGATAGCTATCGCATTCGTCTCAGCTCGGTGGAGCTCGTTGGAGATCTGCTTTTTAACCTCACTGGTATCAGTGGCAAACAAGAAGCCGATGAGGATGAGGAGGGTGCAGCAGAAGCTGGCGCGTCCCTGCTTGAGACTCTTGGCGAAGAGAAGCGAAACAGAGTTCTCTCTGCTCTCTACATTTGCCGCTGCGATACTTCGGGTCTTGTGCGCACTTCTGCCATGAATGTGTGGAAAGCGCTCGTATCCTCGCCGCGCACCCTGCGCGAGCTTGTACCGACACTCACTCAGCTGTTGGTAAGAAGACTGGCAAGCCCGAACATGGAGCAGAAAGTCATTGCTGGAAACGCTCTCGGCGAACTTATCAGGAAAGCTGGAGAAGGCGTGCTGGCAACACTTTTGCCCACCCTTGAAGATCAACTCCAGACCGCTGTGGATCTGGATTCAAGACAAGGTATCTGCATTGCTCTTCGCGAGCTCATCACGTCTGCCACACCCGACTCTCTGGTGGACTACGAGAAGACCCTCATCTCCGTGGTTCGCACAGCGCTCGTTGATTCTAGCGAGGACGTCAGAGAGGCCGCTGCGGAGGCTTTCGACTCACTCCAGAAGGTGCTTGGCAAGCGTGCTGTTGACCAAGTCCTGCCTCACTTGCTACAACTACTCCGGGACCAAGACGAGGCCGCCAATGCTCTGGCTGCATTGCTTACTCTACTCACCGAGCAGACCAGAGCCAGCATCATTCTACCAAACTTGCTGCCGACACTTCTCACCAACCCTGTTTCGGCTTTCAATGCTCGCGCTTTGGCATCACTTGCGGAAGTGGCCAGCTCCGCTATGACCAGACGCATACCAAACATTCTCAACACTCTGATGGACAACATTGTCTCGTGCAAGGATGATGAGCTCAAGGCCGAGCTCAACACGGCATTCGATACAATTCTGCTCTCGGTAGACGAATATGATGGCTTGAACACCATGATGAGTGTCATGCTGGCGCTTGCAAAGAACGACGACCACCGTCGACGGGCTGCTGCAGACTTGCACCTCGCGACCTTCTTCGAGAAAGCCGAGATCGACTTCTCTCGCTACTATCCCGATATCATTCGAGCTTTGCTCATTGCATTCGATGATAGTGCTCCAGAAGTCGTGAAAGCGGCCTGGACCGGTCTGAATCAACTCATGCAGCGCCTGAAGAAAGAGGAGATGGAGTCGCTCGTGGTCTCCACCCGCAATACTCTCAACCAGGTCGGCGTTGCTGGACATGCTTTGCCCGGCTTCTCGCTTCCCAAGGGTGTCAATGCTGTCTTGCCAATCTTCTTGCAAGGTCTCATGAATGGCTCTGCTGAGCAGCGCATTCAAGCCGCTCTCGGTATCTCGGACCTTATCGATCGCACAAGTCCAGATGGTCTGAAGCTGTTCGTGACACAGATCACAGGTCCATTGATCCGTGTTGTCTCCGAGCGCTCTACTGAGCTGAAGGCTGCGATCCTGCTCACCCTCAACAACCTGCTTGAGAAGGTTCCAGCATTCCTTAAGCCCTTCCTTCCACAGCTGCAAAGGACTTTCGCCAAGTCACTGGCTGATCCTAGCAGCGAGGTGCTCCGAAGTAGAGCTGCGAAGGCACTTGGAACACTCATCACAATGACACCAAGAGTTGATCCATTGATCGCTGAGCTTGTAACAGGTAGCAAGACGACCGATGCAGGTGTCAAAAATGCTATGCTAAAGGCATTGTTCGAGGTCGTCAGCAAAGCTGGTGCAAAGATGAACGAGGCCAGCCAGAATGCCATTCTGGGTCTGATAGACTCCGACGCCGGCGAGACAGACGATGCTCTCAACATCACATACGCCAAGCTTCTCGGCTCTCTCATCGCAGTCATCCCAGCCGAAAACACAGTAGGCCTGATCAAGAGTCGCGTGCTCAACTACAACTTCACGCACTCGACAATTTTAGCGCTGAACGCCGTCCTACTCGAAGCCCCAGACAAGCTGACTTCCAACCTCGACGAGATCACTCGGAATGTCCTGGTCCAAGGCATCAATCACAGCCAGCCTTTCATCTCAGACAATGCCGTCCTCGCTGCAGGCAAATACCTCCTCACAGAGACGGGTAACAAGACATTCGAAGGCACAAAGCCAATCATCGAAGCCCTCGCCAGTGTCCTGCCAGTCGGCAAGCCTGTCGATACCCGCCGTCTCGCTCTCGTCGTCATTCGAACTGTCTCTCGCTCAAACAACGAGCTCATCAGACCCCATCTCGCAACTCTGGTCCCGGCGATCTTCAAATCTGTGCGCGATCCAGTTATTCCTGTCAAGTTGTCCGCCGAAAGCGCTTTCCTGGCTGTTCTCAGCGTTGTGGATGAGGAAAGTGCTGTATTTGACAAGTATATGGCTGGACCTGGAGCTGAGCTCGATCCGGGTACGAAGAGGAGTATGAGCGAGTATTTCAAGAGAATTGCTCTTAGGCTCAGTAGTCAAGCGAGGGAGAGGAAGGAGGCTGAAGGCGGTGCTGGTGGACTTGGACTCAGTAGTGATGAGGTTGAGGATGAGAAGGAGGTGTGGAGTGTAGGGAAGGTGGATTTGGGAGAGAGCTTTGCTGAGGATTAAGATGAGATGTAGCATGGCTTTGAGCTGCATTGTGTGATGCTCTGTGAAGATAGAGCATGAGCATAACTGGAGTATGCATGAATAAAAGTACAGTTATGATGTAGCCCGGATCATCCGGTTCTGGTCTCGCGGTCTATGGATCGTTACTCTCGACATGGCGGAGCCCATACTACCTCCCTCGAGATTCGATCTCAGCGAGGCAAAGGCCACTACGTAGTGTGCTGTAGCCACAGCAGAGTTCGTGTCTGCTATGTTCGGAAGCGCGTTGCAAGTGCGCAAGTGCGCGATTTTGAACCTTCGATGGATCGATGCCTTACCTGTCTCGACGACGAACGCAAGGCCAGCGGAAGTCGTCAATCTCAGCCATGGTGTGAGTCGTTTCCAATGCTGCTCGCAACATCTTCGGATTCTGGCAAAGAAGCATCCATGCATCGTTGTCCTTGGTGATGGTCCGCAACCTATCGCTGATAAAATAAGCGGTGTTGCTCTGCATAGAGCCCATGAGGCTCTTTTCATGATTCCAGGCATAGGCTCCGATCTCAACCAACTCATTTGGCTTCAGATCTGTTTCCAAGGCTACTGCGAAAGCAAAGTCCACCTGATATCCAAACTTCTTGCCGACATCATACTATCTGAGGTTAGCTTTGTCTGGACTTCGGAAATGATCAAACCCATACCTTGTCTATCGCTACTTTCAAATCGATCAGGCGCATAGCTCGATCCCGAAGAACGCCTTGCTCTGCGCTCATCGTTATCGTTGCGCTCATGAATAAGGTGATCGGCACTTCGTAGAAATGTTGGAGGATCGCTTCGATCACAGCCTCATCTTCCGGAAGTTTGATGAGATTCGCGTGACTCTCGACAAAGCCGCGCGTACAAGCCGCCTTCATGAACGGATTCATTTCGCACACGACAGCCTTGTGGACACGGAATGTCTTGGTCGGGGTTTCGATTGAGAGGTCGGCCCACTCTTCGCTCCCATACATCCTTCACAACGGCTGTCAGTTGAGGCAGAGATTCGTTTGGCTATCGCATTCATACCGCTGGAGAGCACCATCTTTAGTGGCGTCACTGTCTTGTGCCCGCTTGCGCTTCGTGCCTTGTTGCGGCCGCGACGACGACATATCTTGGTGTGCTGGTAGTGTTTGACGCATGGTGGATGACGAGAACTGGATGAAAGAAAAGGAATTGATGGGCAAGGGTCCGCGACCGAAAGATTTCACAAGAGTGAGCTGTGCGCCGCTCTGCATGTGACAGCTACTTGCCTCACTTTTGCCTCAAAGTGAGGTTCCCAAGAGAGGTTGACTGTAACATGTCAGATGCTCACCTCAGTGACGCTCATTTAAGCCGCAATTGACCTGAACGACGCGAACTCCAACGACTTGCACGCACAGCCTTTCAAAGATGAGTCGCTACTCAGGAACCAGCCTCACTTTTTGCCTTAGGTGATGTTGACAGGAGGGGCCGATTGTGACTTGTTAGTCACTCACCTTAAGACGCTCATAGAGCGGCGATGATCTTACACGATGCAAACTCTGGCTACTTGCACGCACAGCTTTACTGCGATGAGTTGATATTCGGAAATCGCCACAATTCTGCACCAGGTGATCTCAAGGAGACGCCCACTGCGATCTGTCAGTCGTGCACCTCAGAACGCTCAGCAATCGGCAATTAACCTATACACTGCAAATCACAGCGTTCCTGAGATGAAATGCTACTCCCTAGCTTGCGATTTGTCAGTTGCTCACCTCAAGACGCTCAGCAAGCGGTATTCAACTTTGACACTGCCAGGTTCTGGCTACTTGCATACACCGAGCTTCTGAGATGAAATCATCTTCCCAGAATTATCACAATCTACCTCAACGCCTTACATGCATGCATGGACGACCAAAGCTCGCACCCCCAAGACTCATGTTTTAGCTATCCAAGCTGCATATACGCCTTATGTCCGTCCTCGTAGTACAGCTGCTTGGTACGGATCTCGACCACCTTCTCCACGTACTCAGAGCTCCGCTTCAAATGCTCAAGAGCGCTTTCGCTGGAGATAATCTCCTCCACCCAAGGTATGGTCCGGTGCATGACGGTCTCTCTGAACTTGATGAATAGGTGCTCAGGCTCGAGGAAGACGACTGCTCCGATCTCGACGATGTCTTCGAAGTCCTCCAGCTTGTAGAAAGCTTCGCGAAAAGCGTGCTTGATATCCTTCTTGAGCTGCTTGTCCTGGAGTTGAAGCTGCGAATATTAGCCAAATTCTTTGAGAGGAAGTGTCCGATTCCGAGACTTACGAAATCGACAGCAAGCTGCAGTTCAACTAGAATCTTGCAGAGCTGCTTTATGTCGAGGTCTCCTGCTTCATTTTCGAGATCGAGCACTGAGACAGGGAGTTCGTAGAGGTACTGGAGGACGGCATCGACTACAGGCTCGCTGTAGCTAAACTTGACGCGATTCGCCTTGCCTTCGATGAATCGGCCAGGCTGACAAGCCTTGGAGAACCAGGCACTGTTTGAGCAGACCACAGCCTTGTGGACTCGGAAAGTCTTCGTAAGACCCTCGATCTCCAAGTCGGTCCACTCTTCGGACTCGTAGAGGCTGATATACCGTCAGCAAGCGGCATCTGGGATGACACCAATTTCGGGAATACATTGCGTACCGCTCGAGTAAGCCGATCTGCTGCGGCTTTTCTTGCTCCTCGTCACGCTTGCGCTTTTGCGCCGACGTGTTTGGTGGTTCCATCTTGGTGTGTTGCACAGTCGATCGCTGGCTGTAGAAGGCGATTGTTGTGGAATGAAAAGAAGAAGATAAGATCAGAGACTTGAAAGAATAAGAAGGTAGGCGGCGGAAGGTTGTGTGCATGTGCGATCCGCTTAACTGCCGACTGCGCATGTGCTTTGCCTGTTCATGTGCTTCAATGCTGTCACATGCGCGCTTAACAGCGCCTCGCTCAAAGCCTCTCATATCTGCTGGCTATCCTGAACTGGCTGGGAATACGTTTCTTTCCCCCATTGAACCGGCTGGCTTGGGACTCAGTCTGACAATACGATCGGAGGACCAGGAAGAGCAGCGATGAGAGCTTGCCTCATGAACTCCGGAGACTCCTGAATCTGAGCCCAGACCTCATCATCCCGTACAACGTCGTCCATGTCCCTAGCTGCGGCCTTCACAGCAGCCTGCCGCATGTTTTCCATATGGTATCCATCCTCTTCGAAGACCGCAAGGCCGACCTCGACACATTGCGTGTAATCCATTGCGTCCAGGCATATCTGAAACTCCTCTTCGATTTCCTTGATCAGGCCACCGACACCGTACTGATATTAATTGGTTAGCCTCCAATTTCTTAAACCGAAGTTTCGAGCATACCTTATCAATCGCGACTCGAAGTCTGATTAAGAACGCCTCCATATCCGTCTCTGGCAGCTCGAGTGGTAGCTCATAGTAGTGCCGAAGGATTGCGGCGACAACGTGCTCGTCCTCTGGTAGCTCGATCACACTAGTCTGTGTCTCGACGAAACCTCTCGTGCCTAGAAAGGCGTGAGTACTTAATATGCTTTGGAATCCGAGGAGTGGTTCTTACAGGCAGCGCGAGCATACTCCCACGCAGGGCAGAGCACAGCCTTGTGTACCGTGAAGGTCTTGCTCGAGTCCTTGATCTTGATACTCAAGTCGGACCACTCGCCACTCTCGTACATGCTGAATAGGATTAGCCAAGCTCCACTTTCGTCTTCGAGGTGCTCTATATCCTACCGCTGGAGCGCTTCTCCCTTATAGATTTTCTTGACTCTCGTGCTCCCATCGTGTCTGAACTTGGCCCTCTTCGCATTGGGCGCTGCGTGCGGTGCCGATGACTGGCGCTTGGTAGCTACCATGGCGGACGAGCGTTTGGAATTTGCTGTGTGTATAGGCATCGTGGAGTCTTCTTGAGGGTTTGGTGATTGCAGAAAGTGGGAAGAAGTCGCTCGAGCAAGTAAAGTCGAGCTCGTGTCACGCTAGTGAACTTTGCAGCCGAGCATGTGCGGCTTGGCATGCAAACGAACGGCCGTGAAGGCATGTACGGATGCGTCCTTCCGCCAGCTGATTCACTTGGGCTATAAGTTAATACGAGGTGTACAACTCGATGAGAAAACACGACAAACTTACAGGCGGAAGTCTTTGCAGAAGGCATAAGTTAATCCGCTAAGCCTGGCTGTTTGCTCTGGCTAGTAGACACTGAGACAAGGATTGGAACATTCTCCATCCCACCAAGCATGGTAGAAGGCAATCAGTGGCTCTTTCGGTGTCAGGGTGACAATGTGTCTGCTATCAGGGGAAGCGATTGACACAGTCAAAGGGTATACACATATGAACAGACATTTTTCAACAAAGCAACAAGCAGTCTCCATTACGGCTCAAACACCCCAGTCCAGACGTCCATACTCCTCACCTCTCCACTCTCAGCCAGACTCTTCATCTCCTCCAACTTCGCCTTGGCTTCTTCCTCCAAATCATCATCAGCATAATGCTTCTTCACAATACCCACCTCCCACTTCCCATCCTCCATCTCCGGCTTCTCAATCCACTTCTCCCTCACCAACTCCCACCCCACCTCCTCAGCCAACTCCAAAATCCTCTCCGGCCTCACAACAATCCGCACATTCCCCTGCTCCATCGGCTTACCAGCCTGAATCTCACTTGCCAAAACATGCGCCCTAGCCTCCTCCCTCTCAGTCCTCATCCCCCACTCCGCCAAAACCAATTGAATCGGCCTCGAACTCTTCCTCTCACTCGCCATCCCAAACAAAGTCGTCAGTAACTCCTTAAAATACTCCTCACTCTCCAAATAAAAAATCGAATGCGCAAGCACAATAACATCAGGTCTTCCCCTCGTCGCAGCCTTCATACCTTTAACATACTCCTGCGGATCTTGTTTCACAAACTTAACCCAAGGTCCAATATTCCCTTTATTAATAAAATCCTGAGCTTGACCTAACGTAAACGGACTTCCATAATCTGCACTCGCAGGATCAATCGCGAAAACCTTCCCCGTATTACTCGATCCCGTGGAAACAAAATGCGCCAAAGCTACAGTCATATCGCCTTGCCCGCAACCTATCTCGAGAATTGAGCGATCTTTGAGAGCTTCTCGGGCGTGGTGGAGGGATGGAGAGCCATTTTCGTCTGGGTAGCAGGTTGCGAGGATGTCGAGACGATGTTGGAGTTGAGAGGTTTGGGTTGGTGTGTCGCCGGAAATGGTGTATTTTGCTAAACGTTCTGCGAGGTCTGGTGTGTCGGCTAGGAAAGGGTCTAAAGGACCTGTTTCTTCTGAGGTTTTGGGTGGGACTGGGGAGCCTTGGAGAGCTTCGAGGGTTGCTGTATCGCGGTCGACCATGTTGAGAATAGGACGTCTTTTCTTTAAGCGTTGCTTAGTATCCTAAATTTTTGTAGGTGTATTGCGAGGTCATGCCAGCGAGCTCCCACGGATTAGTGTCGAGGTCTGGCCTGGGTCCATGTATTTGTCTGAAGAGATCGACATCTTTAGCTCTGTAGCCAGGTACGTCATAAGCTCGTGAGTCAGGTACAAGTACCACTAATACCACATTCGGAAAGTGCGAACTCAAGTGAGGGAGAAGTCCTCGTGCTTTTCAAAAACGGCCGTCAATATGCAGAAATTGGCCGATACTGGTACGTAGGACGCTGCGTTACAACTGTGCTCGCTCTTCTTTCACAAACAATCCCTTCTTGCCGCTCTTCTCCTTGTCTCGCAACATTCTTCGCAGGATCTTCCCGGAAGCACTCTTGGGGATCACATCAATAAACTCCAGTTCGCGTACAGCCTTGTAGCGAACCTTGTTATCTCTTGTGAACTTTAGTAGCTCCCGACCGAGCTCCTGACTTGGTTTCTGGTCACTCGTCGGCACGATATACGCCTTAGGTACCTCTCCGTTGTAGTCATCTGGAATGCCTAGTACCGCAACGTCCTCGACCTTGGGATGACCCAGCAGTAGATCTTCCAGCTCAGCTGGGGCAACGCCAATTCCACGCACCTTGATGAGCTCCTTGATACGATCCAGGATGGTGATAACGCCATTCTCGTCGATGGCACCAACATCTCCGGTGTGCAGATATCCTTGCTCATCAAACGTCTCTTTTGTTGCTTTCTCATTGTTCAGGTACCCCATAACCACTTGTGGACCCTTTGCACAGATCTCGCCAGGCTCTCCAACGCCACATTCCTTGCCGTCTTCTGTGATGATCTTGACCGTTGTGCTTGCACATACTGTGCCGACGGTGTGTGCATACTCGAAGTCGTAAAGTGCAGGTGGATGCGCAGTAATACACGAACATGATTCCGTCATGCCATATCCTTGCTTGAAGCCACATTGCGGGAACTTCTTCTTCAGGAGGTCAAGGATTTCTTTGCTCAACGGCGCTGCGCCTGACGAGAATCGCTTCAAGAATGAGAGATCATACTTGTCGACTATAGGGTCACGAACCATTCGGATGAGGATTGGTGGGACAAGCAGCAGCTCCGGGATCTTGTACTCGCACACTGTGTTGAGCATAGCTTCCATTGTGAATGCAGGCAAGAAGTAGACTTCGGCATTGATCAGGATCGGTAGATGTAAAACGTGTACGAGGCCTGTGATGTGGAACGAAGGTAGGACAGCTAAAACTCTTTTGTGGTCGGAAGGTGTGATCTGCATGACCTGAAGGCACTGCGCGATGACATTCTGGTGTGCAATCCTGCCTATTGTCAGCACATGATTGATTGGACGTTTAATTCGACTTACATCACAGCCTTTGGCAAGCCAGTAGTTCCACTCGAGAAAGACAAAAATCCGCAGATATCAAAGTTCGTCTTGCCCTTGGGTATCTTGAAGTATGGCACTTGTTCGCCCAAATTCTTGCCCTCCTCGATCAAAGTCCGGATGTTCTTGTAACCTGGCAAGTCACCTTCAAGGAGGAAGATGTTCTCCTTGGGCACACCAGCATTCTTCGCGGACTTGATGGCAACTTCCATGCTATCCTTATGTGTGAACAAGAACTTTCCATCTGCTTTCTGAAGCGCATATGTCATCTCCTCGACATTGTATGCAGGGCTAGCTCCAGACACCTTGCCACCAACGCGTAGAGTCGCGTGCATGGCAACTGGGTACCATATTGTGTTTGCGCTGAACAGCGAGACTGTCTCGCCTTCTTTCAACCCATACTTCTTCACCAATGCGGTCGACAAATATGTCGACACCTCTTTCACCTGCGGCCAGCTCAGGCGTTCCTTCGAGATCGCATCTGTGAATCCAGCTTGTTGGCTCTTTGGGAAGCGGAGGAGAGGAGAGTATGCTGGCTCTTCAAACAGCCATTCCCAGGTCGTGAGGTTTGGTGGGACTATATTACCATTAGCATGATCACTACTATCTCAAGCATTGAGGAGGCATGTACGGAGAATGTCTTGCTGCAAGCTTGGAAAGACAGGCATGTCGACTGGTACGCGAGAGCTGCAATGCGCGAAGCTTGGGAGAGTATACTAGTAAAGAGCGTGAGGAGACGAAATGTACATACCTGGTTCTACATTGGCAGCTCTACACTGACTCGCCTATCGCCTGGTCAAAAGGCCTCGGGTAGCTCTGCTTTCTGCCGGATGTGGTGCATCAGGCGCCGTGCAGGAAGAGGAGTGGAGGTGTGGCTGTTGATCCTCCATGTTTGCGGGGATCTCGCGCTCCATTTGCATGTTAGTCACCTTTCTCTTAGACATGGAACTATCTTTGTCGACATCGTCTGTATTCCATTGGAGACCATTCATTCGAGATGAAGCCCGCCTAAGACTGCCGAAGATCCTCAGCATCCTCGCACCCAAAGGAGATCAGAGAGATAAAGAGCCAGGAGTGAAAGGAGAAGCCCTGCTATATAGCCTCGTGGATACGCGGTGCCCAAACCACGGTAAGACCATGGGCACATTGATCGCAAGCAATAGCATAGCGCCTTTCTGGAGTGCCTGAACAGCACTGGGCATGGATAGAAGAATCACAGTATCGGCCTCCAAGCTCAGTGAGATACGACGCAAGCAATGGACGCGCATTCTGATACTATTGCAACAACGGGGCATTTTCTTGCTGGTCATGGCACTCGGGGTCCATGACGGAGCAGCCTTTGCTGGTAATGACTGCCATTTGCGACATTGGAGGGAACAGCGTCGTATGGACGCGCTCGCAGCCAAGCAAGTCGACATGGGAGCTTGGCACTCCAACTGGTATGGAGCCAGCGCTCAAGATCGCTCTTGCAGTTGATGGTATGCCGTTATTTTGTCTGTCACGGTAGTCCCACGACTTCGGTACTGGTGATGATATTGCGCGAATCTGCCTGCCTCCAAGCAGCCGCTTCTTGCAGCCTTCAAGTCTCACTAACCATAGACTCACGTTCAACCTAGCAACCATACAACCTGTTAGCAACTACACCTTCAAAACAACATATCCGGGGGTGGGCCGAGAGATGGTTGATCGGAGACAGGAACCTGCTGGCAATTCATTTCGCGTTCGAAGGTCTTAGATACCACAAACCCGCTCGCTGGCGATCACTCCATGGCCCGCGTTTCATACGCCGACAGGCATGAAGATAAGTTGTATACTCACAGAACTTCTTTCGTACAGTTGATGGCCCTGCCCATGGGCTTTCTCCTTTATAAAGCCTTCTGGATCTTGCCACCTTGTACGACGAGTTGGAAGAATTTGAAAATGGCCGTCAAGCAGAAGCATACAATTGAACGAGAAGAATACTCATTGGTAAAATAAAAGAAACCGGACTGGGCCCAAATATTTCTGTCGAACAGGACGCTCTAACAGTAACCTCGCAGCAGGACATGCTGGCCGCCGATACAAGATGCAAAAAACAGACTCCGCCGCAACTTCGCTCTATCACTCATCAGCCATCACTCTTCCCAATCCTCCAATTGAGGACCGCTTACCAGTGAAGGACTCGAACCTCCATCGTCGACGCTCCGTTATGTTTCAGACGAGCCGACCTGATCACGTGGTCAATTTCCGGATCGGTCGGTTACACGATGATTTGTGATTGCTTACATCCTGACCACTGCATTACATGTACTGTTAGCACGCACGACTTTAGCGCTAAGGACGACTTGACTACACTGACTTGGACGAACCGAGCTGACTGGGCGAATTTTGGTTGGTGAATGGGAAGAAAGATTTGATGTATATGTATGTTGTCTGGTTGTGAGGACGGTGAGCGCTAGCGTAATGATAGCTGGGCTCAATGTATCCGTTGGTTGCTGAATCTGACGTGTCTGGATGGCTCGATAATCAAGTGGAATCCAGACTTCTGTCGGCTGCATCAAAGTCGAAAGATTTGGTTCTTGATACGAGGACTCGGTCGTGTCGCGCAATCTTCACCTTCCTCTAGTCGCAGCTGGGTGCAAAGATGATTCAGTCTTCACAAGAGAAGGAAGACAGTTGTAGTGGCTCGGTCTGAATTCTCTTGTTATTCCCTCGCGAGGAAAGAGCTAGGTTGGTAGTGACCTTCGATCGTACGGATGAATATCCAGCCATCGGAAAGGAGAAGCCCTGACGAGGAGAACAAGACCGCACAGGGCGCTACACCGAAACGTACTTAAGATCAAGGGAAAGGTGCGGAGGATATGAGCTGAAGCCCGGAAGCAACCAACGTCGATTGTCGCGCAACGTACACGTGCGTGGGTCCCAATAGAGAACACGGTATTGCTTTTCAAAAGCATGCTCTTCGGTCTGGCTTGACGGCTGCCCGACGATGCGGCAACGTTATCGTCACGCTCTTTCTTCTCGAATGGCGTTGACGAAGCGAACTTGCAAGCATCCACTAGTATGATGGCTTTGAGGCACCGGAGTTTGGCAGTGTACTTGGGTTTATCTTGTACCAGGTGAAGGAAGTTTAAATGTATGCATCATGGTGGTCGGGAGTAGGGTTGTTGGAGGCTCAATCACTCAGGGAAAGTCGGTCGTCATGGCTGAAGCATCATCTGCTCGACAATTGTCAATAATGCTGCCTGTCCGTCATCTGTCGGTGTGCATTTAGCATCGCTTTGCCGCCCAAGGTCTTCCTACCTCAGAGCAGGTGTCAATATTTGGCACACGAGCGCATGCACAATCTTCGAGAGGAGCGCAGCATGTCCCGCAACGACGGCAGAAGACGAATGACCGTAGCAATCAACATGCCAAATAATGCTGTGAAGCGCATTGGCAACGGACTTAATGCTTTCTGAAAGACCGACCAGAACGCGCGCTCTGCCAAATTTTCCTCGAGGTTGCTGGGGCTTAGACATGGTCAAAACGTCCACGAGAGCTCGATGTGAGCATCCAAAAGTAATCTGCCAAGCACCGGTCGTGGCCAAGAAGAGCTAGAGGAAGCCTCTGTAACACCAGTCATGTCGTAGTGACCTTCCAAGGATGTAGGAGCTCTTGATAACCGACGAATGCGAGGATGCAGTGTTCAAGCAGATCAACCAGGTTCTCGGTATGTGAAATTATGCTTTCAATGACCAATCTAACAGACCTTGCCCAGTCGCACGTGCGGTCATGTCTGGAACTCGGGTGCAGGAGGAGACGGCCCAATCTTGGGTATCTCGGTATTGGTGACCATTGTCAGCCCTTATTGGAATTTTGTCGCGGTTGCTTATTGCTGCTCATGATCAGCTTGCGAGGCAGTGTGATATCGCGACATTAACATGCAGTCAGAAAATGGTGAAAGTATGTTCTTTCGGATATAGTTGCGAAGTGTCTTTCTGACTGGGATTGGCTGTGTCGCGTGCCGTCTTGATGCATTGGTCAATGGACGCGCAATTGCGCCGAGCCTGCAAGTGCAGTGTGATGATGGCATTGACCTGGCGAATATGGAACAGGCGGAAGCATTCTTCCTTTGGAGACGTCTGGTCTTCAAACGTGCGCGTGTGATGAAGTGTACGAGCATGGATGGGCTGTGAAAGTCTTGGGCCAGGGCATGAGGCTTTTCCGGGATCGGTTGCTGCCTTCCGAACACAGACTTCAGACTTCTGCTGGTCATCACTTCCACCTTTGACTTCCAAGGTTTCCAAACCACCGGCCGCACTCATTAATTAAGGTTCATTTGGATCTTCCTCACAACTTCGTTCATCCTTTGCCTTTATGCACGACATCGCCTGCTCCAAAAGTGTTCCAATTGTGGGCAGGATGACTTTACTCAGCACAAACGAGACACACTGTCTTCCTCTCTTGCTTCAACTCGTGCATTCGTAATACAATTGACTCGATTCTTCCAGCTTTCCCGTCTTGCCCTCAAACTGCCCTCGCCCTTGGGCTTCTTGGTCGCTTGGCAATGTTATGCAGCTGCTCGATGAGCCCAGGTTGTCCATAGATTTCGCTGCTTGGCGATAGGCGATGTTCTTGTTTGCGCGGCCGCTGGTACGAGTTTGAACAAAGATACACCCTCCGGACGATTCCAGCACGCGGAGCGAAGGACGATTAGTGGAGGCTGATGCTCTTGGCCAGTCTTTCGGACACACTCATGCCAGCACCATGCACATGTCGCGTGCGAGATTGAGTGTGTAGGGATGGGAGAAGTGGACGTGGGCATTTGATATAAGTACAGCCCGACGTCCAGCAAGGTGCAAAATGATCGCCACAGCGTTGCTCATCTCTTGTCCAGACCAAGAGTCTCTGTCTGACAGCTCATTGGTCGACCAAGCTCACACCCTGCCCCATCAAGCAATACATCATCCACGACAAGATGGTCTCGCTGACCTCCTTGAAGCTGCTTGCCATCTCACTTGGTTTTGCAAGCGCATGTCCACAACTTCAAAATCAACATATCACCAAAAGGCAAGGTGTCGATGGAGAACTAGAAGTAACAAACCGCTTTTGGGCATATGAGGCGTCCTACGACTGGGGCAGACTGGATCCAGGTAAGGCAGTCGCAGACACCAGCGAATCTGCCCCGTAGACGAAGCGCTGACATAGAACAGCTTGGGAAAGATGCCAGACAGGTACACAGCAGAGCCCAATTCCGCTTCGACTTGATCAAGGACTGTCTCGATACCATGTCATGAACTTCGACTACCCCAACAATGTGACTGGCGACTTTCACAATTGGGGCTACGGACCTGCGTACACACTGGACAAGCCGGTTGCGAACGACTATTCATCGCTGCCATCTGTAGTCTTCGACGAGGACAATGTCAACGAGACCGTCTACCTTGCGAGCTGGCACATTCACGCCCCAGCGGATCATACTGTGCAAGGCGATCGATCGAAAGCCGAGTTACATCTTGTCCATGCGGATGCCCAAGGCAACGAGCGTGCGGTCATGGCAATCCGCATCGACCCTGGTAATTCCGATTCGGCATTCTTCCGGCAGCTGCCCGGCTTCATCGGATTCAACTCAACAGCAGACCACAGATTGAATGTGCCACTGAATATCAACGATGCTCTGGCTGAAGTGAACAACTTCAACGACTTCTGGACATGTTGGGACAAATTCTATAGTAGTAATGATACTTACTGACATCGCTACAGATCGAGGCAGCTTGACCAGCCCGCCATGCACAGAAGGTCTGCGATGGTTTGTGGCACGCAACATCATGTTCGTGTCCGATCAACAGATGCAAGATATTTTGCGAGTGTCGACCTACTCAGCTCGAGCAGAGCAGGAAGTTTGGAGACACGACATCAATGTCTGATGCATCGCGAGTCCGTTTCATTTCTTTTTCCTATTGCTTTGCACAGTGTACAGAAGCATGGCTTATCCCGACGACAGTATTGCTTGACTGCAGACATACGAGGCAGTCTGAATATGACAAGTGCCGCGAGGCCATACATTCAAAATATCAATTCTCATCTCTTTGCTCGCGAAACCTGGGCTCTTGGCTACGCATTCGTGGCATAGCTTGGTACGTGGGCCCAAGCACTTCTGACGTCTCTCGAAGGCTGAGGATGTTTGCGGGTCGAGGCTTGTCTTTGACTACCAGGATCGATCGAGGGCGATTCTGCTCTACGATTTTCGAGTTGGTTCTCAAGTGAGAATCTAACCCCCCCATCGGATGCCGATGGATCGCTTGGGGCATCATCGCGTCCATGCGAGGCAATATCCTACGGCTTTGAAGCTGGCAAGTGTACAAAGACACCGCTCCTTCAACATCCATGGCGTTTCATTGTAGCTTGTCGAGCTACATGTAACTTCTAGGCGGTACGCAATGCACAAGCTACCCGATGTCGTGCCGAGCACTCTATTCTCTCCTACCGACGATGAATGCGGATGGTCGCAAGAGGTAAAAAGCAGGCAGATGAGTTCTAGAGAGGCATACTGCTGAGTCGATGGGCGTCGGCTTCGGAAGACGGAAAAGGTGTTGTTCGCGTGCCAGTAGGCAGCTTTCACTCCTTTGTCGCCGGATTCATCATTGGGAAGGAGAAGTGGGGCGCGCGCTCGGGCCAGCCCGTCGAGCTCTGGATACATAAAGGTTGGCACCTCGCTTCTCTCCACGAGAGCTTCACGCCCCAGCAGTTAAACAATATTGAACGCCAACCACGCCAACATAACACCACAACATCGCGACCTGCATCAGCCACCCCAATCTTACGCGCAACTTCATTGCGAACACCATTATCATCAATTGGGCGTGTTTGACTCGGCGACACCAAGCTCTAGAAACCCCTACCTTGAATGCACTCGGCCACATTGAAGTCATGCGACCTCACTCGTAGATGAATCTGTGCTGCTTGCGTTACGTGTAGTGTCACCCTGAGCTCCCTCCGTTGCTCAACAAAGCCTTCCCTCGCATCTCCGCCACGTGCGACAAGAACATGTGATTGTTCGCCTACGCGCAGCAACCCAAACGACACCCAATGCGCCTGTTCACACCAGATAGCCTCCTGTATCCGATCACGGTTACCAAACTGTTGCGGCAGGAGGGCGACGACATCGACATCAACGCGCCGCTCTTCTGGTACGAGTACAAGACCAAGATAGAAGAGTTCGACGACGATATCAGAGACTACAAGGTCAATGAGCGATCGCAATATGGCTCTTTCGAGAGCGAGACCGAGGGCAAAATCTCCACCTTCAAGGTGCAGGTAGGCCAGGTCATCAGAGGACGAACGTTCGTGGCCGATGTGGAGGAGCCATGCAAGCACGACGTGCAGTTCGGCAACATATGCGCCAACTGCGGCAAGGACTTGACAAGTCTCGCAACATACAATTCCACCCAATCTGCCACAGATCGCGCGACTACGAACATCGTGCATGGACGGCAAGATCTGCTTATCTCGGCAGGAGAGGCGGCCAGAGTGGATGAAGAGGGCAAGCGCAGACTCCTTCAATCGCGCCGGCTAAGCTTGGTCGTCGATCTCGATCAGACTATCATTCACGCTTCTGTCGAGCCTACTATTGCCGAGTGGCAGAATGACCCTTCCAATCCGAACTACGAAGCACTTCAGGATGTGCAGAAGTTCCAGCTGGACGATGACAAGCCGAATACTTGGTACTATATCAAGCCGCGACCGGGCTTGAAGCAGTTCCTGGCGACCTTGTCCGAGATTTACGAAATGCACATCTATACAATGGGCACGCGCGCCTACGCTGAGAGTGTGGCCAAGATCATTGACCCAGAGAAGAAGATATTTGGTGATCGCATCCTTTCACGCAACGAGAGCGGAAGCATGACAGCTAAGAACTTGAAGAGGTTGTTTCCGGTCGACACGAGAATGGTCGTCATCATTGATGATCGCGCTGACGTGTGGCACTGGACCTCCAACCTGATCAAAGTCAATGTCTTCGAATTCTTTGTGGGCATTGGTGACATCAACAGCAGCTTTTTGCCCAAACGACCTGAATTGGAGGCCCTGAAGTCCGTCGCGCCAAAAATGGAGAGGACACCATCGAAGAAATCCGCCTCAGAAGACAGCAGCAGCGAAGCAGATTCGAACGAAAGCTCGCCCGCGAGCAGTCCATCAACCGCGCCTACCACGCCTCCCCAGACCAATGGCGAAGTATCAGCTGTTGAGCAGATGGTGTCAATGGCTGGCAAGCAAGACGCTCAAAGCATCAAAGAGAAGTCAGAGGAGCAAGAGCAGACGATTGCGGAACAAGTCGAAGAGAGACCTATGCTGAAGAAGCAACAAGAGCTTGAGAGATTAGCCAAGGAAGAAGAGGCCAAGGAGGTTTCAAAAGATGACGAAGCGAAAGAGTCCCCAGCAGTCGAAGCAACCGCAGAGCTTCTCGCAGAGAATGGCGCGAATAAGGAAACGCCCACAGAGCCAGTGCAACACAAGTATCGGCATAACTTGTTGGCGAATGACGATACGGAGCTCATATACCTCGAACAAAGCTTGCGCAGTGTGCATGATGCATACTATGACGAGCTCGACAAGAATGCTTCCGGCACTAAGGGTGGCCGGATAGCAGAGTTGCGGCCAGGTCATAGCAAGAAGCGGTCCATTGATGATCTTGAGAATATTCCCGATGCTGCGGCCATCATGGATCGGATGAAGGCAAAAGTGCTGTCGGGCGTGCATCTTGTCTTCTCCGGCGTGGTTCCACTCGGCGTAGACATCCACTCCCATGATACTGCCGTCTGGGCCAAGAGCTTCGGTGCGACTGTCAGCGAAAACATCACCAAGAAGACCACACATGTCATCGCCTCCCCAGAGCGACGAACAGCAAAAGTAAGGCAAGCGGCAAGGAAGTCCGGCAGGATTGCCATTGTCAGCCAACACTGGCTTCACGCTTGCTTTGCGCAGTGGAAGAAGGTCGACGAGAACCCATACCGCATCCATTCCGATGCGCCGGCGAACGGCACAGCTGGCCTGCCTGACAGTTTCGAGGGCCACGAATATCAGCTCTCCGAGTCGGACGAAGATGCCGCTCAGACCGAGGACGAAACGGATGCGGAGACACCTAACGGAAATGCAAACGGCCTGACATTGGACATCCCGACTGACGTGGATACTGATTCTGAAGAGTGGCTCAAACATGCCCCAACACTGGATCGTCAAGATAGCAGTCCCACCAAGGAGGAAGCACCAGATAAGTGGGATGACTATGATGCCGAATTTGAGGAGTTTATGGACGGTGAAGATCTCGATACAGATGCCGAAGATTCACATAGTGACCGCACAGACGACGCGGACAATCCAGAAACACCGCCTAGTCATCGCAAGCGCAAGTCGGGAGATCGCGACAGCGAGAATGAGAGCGATGCTGAAGGCAGCCGGTTGCAGAAGCGGAAGAAGGAAGCCATCGAGCGGACCTCTTCACTGACCAACCTTATCAAGCAGGATGGCACGACTCCTACTGCCGCAGCTGACGTTGCTGGAGCGGACGACGAGGAGGAAGATGATCTTGACTTGGAAGCAGCTCTCGCGGCCGAGATGGAGCGGCAGAGCAGTGAAGATGCTGAAGCTGAAGCGACTTCGTGATTGCGTTCGACTGATAGGAGACAGAGGCGTTCAATTGGAACTATAACGGCTTAACTTGCATAGTAGCAAGGAGTTGGTGGTCATGATGAAATGATGAAGCAAGCAAGCACGCACGCATGCATGCATTTTTTTGGCAAGCGGTGTAACTAAATATACCCGAATCACTTCGACACCAGCAGCAAATATGATGAGAGAGAGAAAGACAAGACAAGATATTTTCCCTGCATTGCTCTAAACCGAGAATTTCCAATCGCTTCTTTTTACTTGTGATACCTTGATCGTTGCATGCTGTACTAATAATCTCGGCTTTGTCGGGTTGATGTTCCCATAGGTGACAGGACGTGCTTTTTTGAGAATGTGTCGTCAGTCTCGCCTGGCCACGAACCATGATTGTTCGCAAGCAGTTGCTTCAGCCGGTGTGAGCGTAGCAAGGTAGTTCCTGGTATGAGCGGCTCATATCCAAGGATCTCATTCGATGTCGGTGGTAGGCGGCCTCTTCCTGCAGATCTCCAATTGGCGCGGGGCGCTGCGGTGGAGATGTGAGCTGCGGTGAACTGTCCAAGACAAGGCTGAACCAGAGATCTCATGCTGTCGTGCGCGCCTCACTCCAAGAAGGATTCTTGTGGCCTGTCCGTTCAGATCACAAGCGAATTTCGTGCCGTTCAGAACACGTGCGCGGCGTTACATCACTGACAGCGCATGCTCACTTCTACTACATCCACTAGACATCGCATGGTGAAGCTGGGTCTTCTTCTATGATTGACATAGGCTGGAACAGTATACTAGACTTGTGCCATAGCAAGTCTGCTTTCCCGCCGCGACTGTCGAGATTACGAATAGAAGAGCAGCGAGAGAGTCTGAAGAGCTGAGAAAACATCAGTAACTGGTAGGCATGGCCACGGCGGTCGCGACTCAGACCGAGACGCAGCAACCAGAGGCGCAGAAAGTGCAACTGGCCGACCGCACCAAAACCGAGCAGAAAAGCAAAGCTACATTCAATGGGCTATCAGAAGAGCTCAAAGGCGAGATCGTAGAGCGGGTGAGCTCCAGCACAGCATATCGCGCTGGGAATCCACCGCTCGAGATACTGATAATGGCCACTAGGTGATCCGCCCGTCCGACCTCAAGAATGTCTGCCTTGTATCGAAACAGCTGCATTCGCTCGCCGTCCGCCCTCTATATCGCAACGTCGCCCTCGATCTGGGCAGCAATAACGACAATCGCCTGACGGCATTTGTAAACCCTCGCAATATCGGCCTCAAACACATTCGACAGCTACGACTATACCTCGCCGAAGTGCGGGATAAATGCAATCAAGAGCAACAGGCACAATTCGCAACTCGCATGATTCTCGAATTCTTGCCAGAAGATACGCTTGAGGAGTTCAGGTAAGCTTTGATATATCCAGTCAACTCAGAGAAAGGCTCGCGGTCCTTTCTTGACGTTCTGTGGAGAGTCTTGTGAAAGTTGACCTGCTGATGCTAACCAGCTATTACCGCAACAGCTGGTGTCCATGGCGACCCTTCTCTACCGAGAACCTCCTACTCCTCTACAAACGCCAGCGAAAGATGAAATGGCTGGAAGTCATGGACCTTGATCGGGACGTCCTTCCCGAGCTCAAGAAGAATGCGAAATTGCAACAGAATATGTTCACGCATGCGAGAAAGCTGGCTTTGTACCCCGAGAACCGCGAGACACTGAATCTCAGTGGATATTCTGTGGAGAAGTGCAAAGACCAGCTGGAGGAGCTGATTGTGCATTGCCACTGGCATGACCTCAGCTCTGGAGGCAATATCGAGAGTCGGGAGCTGAATGACTCTGCTACAGAGCCAGGATTGCTCTCCAGGAGTATCTTTGGCCACATGCTGCCGTTTGAGCAATGCACACCGTTCAAGAGCTTGCGAAGTCTGAGGCTGCATAAGGTGGGGCTCAGACATTGTGCAGACACGTGGTGCAAGTTCATCAAATTCCACGATCTGGAGTATCTACGGCTGTATCACTGCACAGGCGCCGATACACTACTTGGCCAGCTGAGCAAATCAAGTCACCTTCCAAAGAATTTGAAGGTGCTGGAGTTTCAGCATAGAGACAACTCGGACAACGAAGCTCTTCTAGCACTGGACGGCTTCCTCTGCCTTGTATCTGGACTCCGAGATCTGGTAATCGACCTTGAGAACGTCAAATCGATGCCTGCTGCAGCAGGTGTGGTACGACATGGCAAGACGCTCGAGTTACTGAATGTGCACTGCGCACAAGACTCGCACGGCACATCTCTATCTTCAGACTGCGACAGCGAGGAGCTTGTTTGGGACACGGAAGACTTCGGAAAGATCTGCAAAGCGTCGAAAGACCTTGAGCAGCTTTCGTGTGCATGGCCGCACACGAGCCTCATCCGAAGTCCTAGCGAGGAATGGAAAGCTTTCGAAAGCTCGTGCGGACATCTCAAGAACATGGTCACATTACACATCACAACCTGGCCCAGCAACAAGCCCAGCACTCAATTACTCCCTAGAATGGTGTATGAGAATCTGCTGCAAGGCTTGGCGCAGCGAGGCTTTGAAATGGCTGCGGGCACGAAGACATTTCCCACACCAGCAGTAACAGACGACAGCGACGACGAGGACGAACCTTCCGCCGCGAACATGAACACGAAAGACGACACCACAGACTCACAACCCGCCAAACTCCGACTCATCGCTTTCGGCACTTCAGATAAGATCTACGAGCGCGAAGATTCGAAGAACCAGACCATTTTCCTCCGATCAAGCTGCGTAGACGCAGACGGCAAGACTAAGCCCTATGCTGCACCGATAGGCTGGTGCGCGAGACAATTTGTCGAGCCGAGAAGCGAAGTTCTGGACTTTGTTCTTCATCGCTCGGGAGATCGGGATAATCATCCTCCTGTGAGTGATTATCATGAAGGACGAGTTAGGAGTGGTTGGGGTGGGGTGGGTGATGAAGATGAGTAAGTTCGTCCCTTGCGCAAAAGACCTATGTGTTGTTTTTTGAGGCTTATCGGTTTTGCTTACAGCGTTTGATGCGTGGAAGGGAGGTTTGGTATGTGGACTGACGATCGGTTTCTTCTTTGTGATTGCTGTATTGCTTCCGCTACAGTCGGGGCGATGGCTTGGTATGATTATATGAGTATTATTTGGGACGAACGTTATGATCACTATGGGCAAAAGCGAGGCTGGACACATATTCATCAAACAGATTGCAGAAGATTTGAGATGGTACGAAGATACCCAGGTGCATCTGATGGGTGGATCCTCTTTGACAAAGGCGAGCGGTAGTGTTATTCTAGCAGAAGCAGATAGGAGACTGCAATGGAGCGAGTTGGTATTGAGGCCGCCTTCATGGTGTGCATCCCGTCTCTAAGGCACTCTTGCAGTGTATGGCGCTTTTTGAGTTTGGGAGTGGCGCTTGCTTCGCCTCGCTCCTGCTTTGCCTGCTTCAAGCCGCCAGCCTGGAACTTGCGCTGAGGTTGTCGCCTCCTCAGCTTGCTTCTTTGCTCCAACAACCATGCAACTTTTTATCACGGACATCAACTTAGCAGCAGATTGATCTTTGGTTCTCCCAATGTCAATGTGGAGACGCCGGGCCACTTCTGCGAGAAGATCGACTCCACCTGAGAGTACCTGCTACACTGGTTCTGGATCTTTTGCACCTCTCCGACTGCCATAAACCATGCGGCTCCTCAACACCAAGACCCTCAAGTTCCAAGAGTTCTTCGATTCGAACATCCCGAAATATGCCATTCTATCACATTGCTGGGGAGATGATGAAGTTTCGTACGAGAAGTTTCTTGCCACACCTGAAAACGAGCGCCATGGCACTGGATGGGAGAAGATTCTGAAGCTCTGCGAAATTGCTTGCACTGGAGCTGAGTTTCCGAAATTGGAGTACGAACCTGAAGCGGATTTGCCTTGGGTCCTAGAGTTCAATTGGGTCTGGGTAGACACTTGCTGTATCGACAAGCGAAGTAGCGCTGAGCTCTCCGAGGCCATCAATTCCATGTATGAGTGGTACAGTAAGGCTGAAGTATGTCTGGTCTTCTTGCCAGATGTGCACGCGCTGTCAGAACAGGATTCGCGCATCATTTCAGACGAGAAGCAGAATGAACTTTACGCTGCTTATTCAAGAGATCAGCTTCACAGAAGCCGATGGTTCTCAAGAGGCTGGACTCTGCAAGAATTAGTTGCGCCCTACCGTGTCGCATTTTACAATACGTCTTATGAGCTGCTGGGCTGGAAAACAGATAAAATATGCTCACATTAATCAAAGAGACGACCCACATCGAACAGAAAATATTAACCGATCCGTGGTTAATCCCGAGAACGGCGGTAGCACTGCGACTCTCTTGGGCTTGTGGTCGAGAGACATCACGAGCAGAGGATATGACTTACAGCCTTCTTGGCCTTTGCAATGTCAACATGCCACTGCTCTACGGCGAAGGGGCAGGGCGCGCTTTCCAGAGATTACAATTGGAGCTTATCTCTCAATCGACCGACGATTCCATCTTCGCGTGGACCGCATCTAGTTCAGCTAATGAAGGCTTTTTGGCGGAAAGTCCCGCAGACTTTGAAAGTCGTTACGATGACATAGACCCCCACTGGGAGTGGAAGACCCGTCCTGGTGTTGTATTTACCAAAACTCAGAGGGGCATCGAATTCGACGTGGAAATTCCCAGAGGTCTGCGTCCTTTTCCCGGAAGACAGCCGAGATTTTTTTGCGTCCGGCTACGATATCCGCCTAGTTATGGCGCGTCGATGTATCTTCTTCTCGGAAAAGATAAGTTTGGATGGTTCAGGTGCGGAGCTTTTGTAGTCGATGGGAATAGCTTCGCCCATGCAGATGTATGGAAGCATGCACTTGGTTGGACGAAATGGTCGGATGCATTCCTGAAGGACCTCGCAAGAGAGAAAAGTCCGCCAAAACTCAAAGAGCAATATGAGTCTCGTCCACTCTCCTTGCGGGACAGACTTCGACAGCTGCGGTACAAATTGTATCCGGCGAAGACTGTTCATGTTCATGTTCCCATATGAATACCATAACTATGTATGTATTCATGCTACTCTCCACACTTTCGACGCAGTCCCTCATAGATGCCATCATATTCGCCTAACACTCACTCAAATCATCGCTGTGAACCCCATTGGAGGAAAGCTCAGGGCCCGTGGGCATGCAGGCAGTATCAGCAATCTCACGGGGCAGTCCACAAGGAACGCATCTACTGTATGGCTTCTTCGAAGACTACAGCATAGAGAGCACCTGAACCAGATTCATACACAAATTCAACAATCTGACTACCGCTGACGGCTCAGACTGGGTGAGTCAACATCTCGCCAGTCGCCAGGACAGTCATAGATGAGTCTACCTACATCAACGCAACTATCCTTCTCGTCAACATCGAATCAAGAAAGCTTCATAGTTCAGTGGCCAGAACACAAGGCTCATGACCTTGCAACCCATGTTCGATTCATGGTGAAGCTATAAATTAATCTTTTGCTTGCCGATTTCTGGTAGTCTGTGGTCTTCTCGACCAAACGCCTCTCCGGCACCGAGTTTCGGGATTTTACTTTGCAGCTTCAACGTCGTAGCATAGAGAGTTCTTGGATCGTTTCCGTGTAAGATGGGTGTCTTGACCCCGATGGAGTTGCCAAGCCATGGACGAGGTGGTGGAGACCTGCTGAAAACTGCGATGGTGGTCAGGGCCTCCATTTCGTACCAGTCAGTGGGAGTGCGATAGAACTCCGTCAATCATCTCGACGCCTCCAAAATAGCCTCAATCTCCTCATTCGACAACTTATTCCCACTCATCCCACTCTTCGTCGGCGTCTTGTAACCATTAATACTAACATCCGCAGTCTCAGCAGCAGTCATAGCCTGACCCGGATTCCTCATGGCCTGTATCTGCGGCGGTGTCCTCCCCGAAAAGAATCGATTCGGTGGTCTCGGCAAGCCCAAATGCTCTCTGAGCGTGGTTCCAGTATATTCCTTTCTAAAAATGCCTCTTCGCTGTAACTCAGGCACAACACGTTGGGTGATATCATCAAGTCCTTGTGGCAAATATGGCATTACACAAGTGAAGCCATCACAAGCTCCTTCTTCTAACCATTTCTGCATGCCGTCTGCGATGCCTTGAGGTGTTCCGACCCATGCTAGTCCGGAGTAGCCTCCATATCGTTGGGCGAGTTGTCGGACTGTTAGGCCTTCGGAATCTGCTAAGCGGATTACGGATTCGCGGGCTGTGTGTGAGGCATTTGTGGGTAGTAGTTCCTTTGGAAGTGGAGCATCTGGTTCAAATTGTGAAGCATCGCAGCCAAGCGCAATTGACAGGGAGGCGATGGCACTGTCGTAGTGGACACGTGAATCAAGATTGAGTCGTTTCTGTTGGGCTTCCTCGATAGTATCTCCGACCACGATCATAGCAGCTGGTAAGATCTTGATGTGGTTTGGGTCTCGTCCTGCTTTTCTAGCTCGATCTTTGATGTCTTTGTAAAGTGTTTTTGCGCCTTCCATGTCTTTAGGTGAGCAAAATACTGCTTCTGCGGTTTCTGCTGCCAATTGTCGTCCAGGTTCGGATTGACCAGCTTGCACAATCACGGGCCATCCTTGGACTGGTCTGGCGATGTTTAATGGTCCTCGTACGCTTAGGTCGTCTCCTTTGTGGTTGAGTACGTGCATCTTGTCCGGGTCCATGTAGAGGCCGCTTTCGCGATCTCTTGGGAAGGCATCATCCGCGAAGGAGTCCCATAGACCGGTGACAACATCGTAGAACTCTCGAGCTAGCTTGTATCGATTGCTGTGCTGCATGTGTTCTTCTCGGCCAAAGTTCTTTGAGCTTTCAGGATTGCCGGTAGTGACGATATTCCAGGCGGCTCTGTGAACTCACAATTAGATCCAAAATAGTGGTGGAAGTAGTTGTCCTGATCAAGCAATCTACGATATATTGATGTCATACCTTCCATTACTGAGGTGATCTAACGATGCAAATCGTCTTGCGATGTGATACGCATGGTCGTAGGTAGTCGATGCTGTTGCAGCCAGCCCAATTCTTTCGGTGCATTGTGATAAGGCTGAGAGCAATGTGAATGGCTCGAAAGACGTAGTGGTATGGCTGCGCTTCAGTGCTTCAACAGGCATATTAAGTACAGCCAAATGGTCTGCCATAAAGAATGCCTACGATGATCAGCTTGTAAGTCAAAGACTGCCTACTGCCTTTCCATCTCCCATACATCAAATTTTGCAGCTTCTAGCTTCTGAATGAAGGACTTCAGATGCTGCAGGTTGAAGTTGGCATCCGGATAACTGCCCGGATACCTCCATGCACCTGTGTGTAGCGACACAGGCCGCATGAAGGCTGTCAGGTGTAATTGCTTCTGTTCCGACATCTTGGCGGTCGTGTTAGGCTTGTTCTGATCACTGAAAGATGATCCTGAGATATCAATGGCTGAGATCAATGGTATAGATATGCTTGGAGTGGCAGACCAGCATTGCCAGGGATGACAAATGGATTTGCGACCGTGAATGATGTGATCTCACCCACCGTATCTCCGCCGCCATACTGCATCCAATTCACATGCTGGACCTCCAAGCAGAATAGTGATCATGTTCATCCTCTGATGGAGCTGATGATTCCAGTCTCTGCAGTGGTTTCGGATGCCTTCTCTCTGCCACTGCTCGGACGAATTCTCCGTTGTCCCGACAGCGGAAATCGCCTCCCAACATCTCACGCCAAGCATGCGGCAGTTCTATCACCGCGATCTGCTTGTCGCTATAACGGAAATCGGCTTCATGACCTGGCTTTATAGAGTCGATTATTGTTATGCGACCTTCAATAGCCTCTGCCTGCGCCAATTAGGCATTCTCACTTATTAGACCGCGGTACAGCATGGAACCAGACGACTAACGAACGCGGTCCTGTACTACATAAAGGACTCTCGAGGCCCGGCTGCATAATGGTCACCCTCATGAGGACAGAACATATAGGACTCCAGGCGTAACTTACTAAGAGAAGAGTCCCAGGCATGTCACTACAGTGCACATGTGGCCAAACTAAAACATATATGCATACAATGCTCAGAGCGCCAGAGAACAAGCTGTCGTGCTCCATGATTTGCATTCGTAGCGCCTTGTCGCGAAAAGCATCCGCAAGAGTCCATCGGCGAGCGGGCACGATAGCTGTGTCGTACACCACCAGACAGCACCCGTCGCCTCTCTATCTTTGTACGCCACCATGCCGCTGGACCGACCTCGTCTCCGCCAACGACTCGTTCCGTTCGAAAAGAATGTCGTGTCATTGCAATTACTCGCAATCACACTTCTCATTTGTGTCACCAAACAGTATCCATTCGAATCTTGTCGCTGCTATTAAACTTATGTACACAGTCCTTTAGTCTCCAATTTCCCAACATCACCATTGCTTCGCATTCAGCTATTACATGTAAGCTTACCATAACTTTGGGCGCAGTTGTTGAAGAGATCGAAATTTTTGTTCTGCGTGCCGCACTGTGCAACAATCATTAGTTTCGTGGATCGAAATCCGAGGCTCTTCAAGTCTACTATCTTGAAGCGCATGTGGAATTATTAAGTACTTACGGTGAGATGGTAACCGCTCGGTGGATCGATCTCCGCGCCTCCGTTATCGCTTTCTTTTCCATACACGTTTTGTATTGCTTGGCAGCATGCCTGCGTGATCGAATCGTACCCGTGACAATCGTCACCATAGCAGGACTTGCCGTCCGGGCCATCAAAGAAAGTGATGTCGTATTTATCACAAGCCCAGAAATCCGCTACGGCAGAGACGCTGATCAATCGTTAGCGGGTGAAGAGGATGAAAATGTTTCGAAGACTTGCTTGGATGTGAGGAAAGCGACGCAGAACGTCGAAATTATCGATGTGGTCCGCATTGTACTTGTTATGAGCTGTAGAGAAGATCAGGGACACTTGTTCGAAAAAACATGCTCTTCTACACGGCAGGTTTTGAGTGATATATAGACGACTATTCCGCGGAAGGGTGTTGGTCTCAAGGGTGTTAGATTAAATGATCAGAACTTTATAGTATCGTTCCGACCAGCTAACTTCGAGGACGACTAGAAGCGTCTTGTAAACTTATCTTTGGAGGGTCTAGCCTTTGTCAACACCAGAATAACCTTCGGCGCCTCTGATCTGATCATCTCCGAGGAATTCTAATGTGCAGCCAAAATATCCCCTTCAAGGTCATCTGAGTTGTCTTCCATGGCACGCGAGTACAAGGTGATGAGATCGAAAACGAAAGTCCTTCATTAACTTGCACCCCGATGCCCTCTTAGCAAGAAGCTCCCTCTCCTGGAGCGCTGAACGTCCCACACGTTCTAACGTGTACATGTCTGCCAATTCGTTGCTAAATACACTTCGATTTACAGTTGCTGTAGGCAGGGTAATCCTTACCAGCGGGATCTAGCTATTACAAGCTAAAGCATCTCCTAAAGAAGGTAGAAGTCTCTCTAAGGGGGAATCCGCTAGCTAGTTGTAGTTAAACCCCGCTAGTAAGGATTACCCTGCCTGCAGCAACTATAAACTTCGATGTATCATCTCTTCATCCTACCGACGTCGAAATTCATGGAGTGCTCGTGTGCCGGTTGCTGGTAGATTGGGTGCGGGTAGCTCAGGAGAGCGCAGCTGAAGTGTTGCGGTATGGGTAGGGGTCGCATTTCGAATGGAGGTGGGAAGAGGAAGAGGACGCGAGGGTGGAGTGGTGGAAGTAATGCGAAGTTGCGAACATGCCCCGAGCGCTGCGGGCGGTTCCGGACGCGGACTCGGTCGTTCAAAAAGTTGAACCTGGACGTGATTGAACTGCGGACGAGGATACGTCCCCTCTATCGAAGCCAAGACAAGTGTATCTTTTGCCCAGATACCAAGAAAATTGAACCTGGACGTGATTGAATTGTGAACGATGATACGTCCACTCTATCGGAGCCAAGACACGTGTTGCCCACGATAAAATGCTTAGTGGTGTTGCCGGTCTTTGTTACTCGGTCAATGCCTCAAGATAGCAAGTCATCGGCCTGCAGGGAAGCCTCCAAATGCTGGGCACCACCACGATGGCTGTTGAAAAGGCATCGGAATCCGTGAGCATGGATTGAATCAATTCTGCCGCCTCCAGACAGCACTTTGGTCTCAGCATATCCTCTTGGAGGCCACAGTGCAGAAATGCGGTCCATATGGGAGCTTGGCCTGGTCGCCTTACTACCTGCTCTAGTCTCAGCTGAAGATGTACTGTACAGCGAGCGGCGGTTACAGAAGCGATTTATTGACGCAGATGGCAATTGGAACCAGTCATTCTTCCACATCAATGATGTCCATGCGCATCTCGACGAGTTTCGATCATCAGGAACAGACTGCACAGGTGAGTAGGCTGTTTGGAGGACGAGCGCTTTCTGACCTTTAACCAGATCCTGAAGATGGTTGCTATGGCGGATATGCAAGGATCTCCACGGTGATCAACGAGCGCAGGCCAGTGTTGAACAGCAGTCTATTCCTCAATGCCGGGGACGAGTTTCAAGGAACTCTATTCTACACATACTACGGCGGCGAGAAGATTGCGGAGACCATCAACCAACTGGGCTTCGATGGGATGACTTTAGGAAACCACGAGTTCGATGGAGGCGACGACATGCTGGGCGAGTTTCTGGAAAACTTGACATTCCCTATCATATCAGCCAACATTCAGTCTGGACATCCAGTTTTGAACCGGACTATCAAGCCGTACCACATCTACGAGGAATTTCAACTCGCTGTCATTGGTGTCACGACTGAAACTACGCCAGACATCTCCAGTCCAGGTGAGAACACCACCTTCTCGGATGTCCGAGCTGCTGTCCAAAATACCATCGACCTGATTCGTGATACTACAAATATTACCAGAATTGCAGCTCTTACCCACATCGGCTACGAAGAGGACCAAGCACTTGCGCAGAACACGACAGGCCTATACCTGATCATGGGCGGTCACTCTCATACTCCTCTGGGCACTGGCGAGGATGAGGAGGGACCCTATCCCACGATCGTCCGCAACCTGGACGACGAAGAAGTCTTCATCGTGACTGCATACAGATGGGGCGAATATTTGGGCTACATTGATGTGACTTATGACGAAGAAGGACGTATCTTGGAATACCATGGCGGACCTGTCCATATCACGAACACCACTGCCCAGAACGAGACTCTCCAAGCACAAATAGAAGAGTGGCGTGGACCTTTTGAGGCGTTCGCAGCCGAAGAGATTGGCACTTCAAATGTGATTCTCGACCAAGAGACTTGTCAAGAGCAGGAGTGTCTGCTTGGCGACTTCATGGCCGATGCAATGCTCGCCTACAGGCAGAATGAGAGCGATACAGTCGACTTTGCTCTCATCAACGCTGGAGGCATCCGAGCCACTATCGATGAAGGCCCGATCACTCGTGGTGAGGTTCTTACAAGCTTTCCGTTCGGCAACTCTCTGGTAGAGATCACTATGAGTGGCGATGACCTCTGGAACGTTCTTGAAGGTATTTTCTCGGGTGTCAATCCTGTTAACAACGAGGAAGTGACCAGCTTCTTGCAAGTCAGTCAAGGGATCCAGATCGAGTACAATCCAGAGAACGACAACGGAACGAAGCTCGTTAGGGTATCAATCGGAGACAGTGACCTGGATCGCGAGGCCCAGTACAACATCGTGACGCTCGATTTCCTTGCCGGAGGCGGTGACAACTTTTTCGCCACGCCATTCGAAGACGCAATCACGCTTGACACGCAAGACGAAGTTCTCGTCGCTTACATTCAGCAACAGTCGCCTGTAGACATTGCGCTCGATGGTCGCATATCGGTCGTCAATGGTACGTCCAGCAGCAATGCCGGAGGGAACGCCACTGAAGGCGAGACTGATGAAGATGTAACTGGCAGCAACAGCACAACGTCTGGCGAGAGCGCTGCATCCCGACAAGTCAGCATAACAAGCACTGTAGCAATGGCTGGTGTCCTTGCTTGCATATTCTCAATGCTGTGAGTGCATGCAGAACATTATCATAATAATGAACGTCGTACACCTGCATCCACCTTTCACGTGCGAACCACTATTACCGAGGCTCAACTCCACTCCCCATGGGGCCTAGCTCAGCCATCCTCCACGCGAACCATTGTTTGAACGGAGGCCGTTTGTATCGAGATGACAGCCTCTTAGCCGTAATTGCATCACCAAGCGAGTCCTTTGTTCGCTCAGCGCTGAGGCCTCGCATCCGGCCTCGTCTTACACGGCAAGCTGTCTGCTTACTACAGTCGCCATGTCGTGCTACCATCCTTGGAGGGGTAGGTGAGGTAGTGCTAGAGACAGTGAATCAGCTCTGTACACAGCTCGTTATATTGAAACCTATATTATTTTGAGAGGAAATGAACGACCAAGGCAAGACGACTTCGGCAGACTTCGGTAACAAGAGCTATGAGGATCCGCTAGCTCTTCATAATCTGCCTACCGGGGACGGATCTGTGTCGCACCACGAGCATGCACAGCAGGAGACCTTGCCTCCAGGAGAGAAGCAGAGAGGCCATGGTGATAGCCTCGATTTGCACACTACCTCTTCTGCTGTCCAACATGCTCGACAGAGATTAGGACTTCATCCCACTGCGCCTATTATCGAGGAGCATGATACAGCTCAGCATGCGGACTTGAAATGGACGAAAGTTCGAGGGGCGCTGAAAGAGCCTCTTGCTGAATTCTTCAGGGTTATGATCATGATATGCTTCGTAGGTTTTCCTGTATTCAATCAAGGCTGCTTTGACTTATATGATCCAGGGCGATGGCAGCGTAGCACAAGTTCTGCTGAGCGCAGGCCAGACAACAGCTCCAGGTGGCGATGGTTTCGGGAACTATCAATCAATCAGCTGGGGCTGGGGTCTAGGAGTGATGCTGGGCATATACATCGCTGGAGATAGCGGTGCATACCTCAACCCAGCAATCACCTTAACCAACTGTCTCTTACGAAAACTACCTCTTCGACGCTTCCCAATATACTTCCTAGCACAATTCCTGGGAGGTTTCGTCGGAGCTGGAATCGTATACGCAAACTACATCAACGGCATCAATTCCTTCGAAGGAGGCAGTGGACTGAGAACAGTCCCTCCAGCTCCAAATGCAACAGCTGCGATATTCTGCACATACCCTCAGGACGATTTGACCAAAGCGAGTCAATTCTTTAGCGAGTTTATCGCGAGCAGTATTCTCATGTTCGTGATCTTTGCTCTGAAAGACGATAGCAATAAAGGAGCATTCTCAGCGAGTGGGAATTGGTTTCCCTTGGCATTATTCTTCTTGATTTTTGGTCTCGGAGCTTCATTCGGTTGGAATACAGGGTACGCAATAAATCTCGCTCGAGATTTTGGTCCTCGTTTAATGTCGTATGCGGTTGGCTATGGGCATGAAGTGTGGTCTGCAGGAGGATATTATTTCTGGATACCAATGGTAAGTCAGCACATCAAGATCAAGATCGAGCCGCTAACTACTAATCCAGGTCGCTCCGTTCTGTGGCTGTCTTTTCGG
The DNA here is from genome assembly GCA_014298035.1 of Pseudocercospora fuligena. Classification (NCBI taxonomy): domain Eukaryota; kingdom Fungi; phylum Ascomycota; class Dothideomycetes; order Mycosphaerellales; family Mycosphaerellaceae; genus Pseudocercospora; species Pseudocercospora fuligena. The sequence continues at coordinate 163,911 of JABCIY010000316.1, read as the reverse complement.
AGGTGTGTTATACGATCTCTGCATTTACACCGGACCTTCACCGATCAATACTCCATGGTTCGGATTGAAGGAGCTATTGAAGCCGCGGGAGGCGCTGGAGCAGAGAATCGAAGCTCAGAAGAAAGATGGCATAGTCTAGTCTAGAAGCTTAGTGGACATGCTTAATGCGAAGCATCACATGTTGCACGCCATGCGAGCCTCCATCGGAATCTTCCATACCAATATCGATCGTGACTGCAGCCTCATTGCTTACTTGACGGCACGGCAGCTCTGAAATAAGGTCGAGTTCCAGTGCCTCGGTCTTACCAGATTTTGAAGACAGCTATATGTAGAGCTGTATGTATCCGCTGGATTGTGGCTTTCTGCGGAGAATGCGATGCTAGCGTTATGCGGGAGTCTAGATCTCACTGCCGTTTGCCTCCCAGAATGAGTATTCGGAGAGACCGCCACGCAAATTTGAGTATTCTTGCTTGGCGAATGAGCTTGATGACTTTAATGCTGTCTCAGAAATTGCCGCGAGTGGCAGTAAAAGATTGGTTGACCGTGAGACATGCGTAAGCTATTCTGCAGTGCCTTGGATGCAGTCCCCCAACAGTTTGCACTGCCCGCATGCTACCAAAGGTTTTGTCTTTTGGAATACCGTCGAGTTCCGACCTCTCCAATTTTTCTCTCTTGTGCTCACGTGTTCTGATGCGTCGCTGATCTTTGAGCCGTTCGCATTATAGGTGCATATCGAACTGTCGCACGAGCTGAAGGCCTGATCGCGTGCAGTCGCGTGTAGTCGCGTGAGAATGTACAAGTGCTTGTGAAGTTCGAGATCGCAGAGAACTGATCTTCTGCTTTGCTTTGAGTCGAAATACTTTGCTGTCGATTGGTCGTATAAATCTTGAGGAGGCAAAGAGCACTTAAGTAAGCTCCTGCATGTATTCACATTATACCTAGATCCCCAAGCAAGAGATTCAAATTTCCCTTGTATCAAGAAGAACGCTCACCACTCCAAAACACCGTCCCCCCGAGACGCCGTGCAGCATGCTTGCGTACAACATTATTTTTTATATCATAATCGTGGACGCAACTCTGGGTTCGCCTTATCTTTTAGAGCTTTCGCAGCATCTGCTTCTCCAATCGGCCGTCTCGTCTCTGGGTCAAGTGGTGGAAGGCCCTTGGCTTTGCGATCTTCGTCTTCGGCCTTGTTCTTCTCTTCTTCCTCCAATTTGCGCTTGTCTTCCGCCTCTTTGAGTGCGACCTGTCGGATCTTCTCTTCTGGTGTGAGTTTCTCGAATGCGGCGGTGTCTTCGTCCCATTTGCGTACGCATTCGGCGTTCCAGTTGCACTTCTCGACTTCGCCGAAAATCGGGTGGTTGAAGCGTGGATGTGCTGGGGAAGATGTTAGCTCTTGCGAATGTATGATCGACGCGATTTGCGCGATTGACTTACTGGTTGGCCAGCCGGAGGCGTGGTAGTGGTGCTTGACGAGTGCCTGCTTTGTGTCGTGTGTTCCAGAATCAGAGTGTCCTTGTCCAGCAGCAAAAGCCTCCACAGTCAACACCAACACGCCTCCAACGAGGACAGACTCGCCCAGATCGTGGAACTCGTCCCAGGTGACTTCGCGACCTGTTCGCATTTTGATGTCGTCGAGAATTGCGTTCGTGAACGCGGATGGTCCGGTTCCGCTGATAACCTGGTCGAAGTCGAGCTTAACTTGCGAGATTGGTACACCTTGCTGCATTGCGACGCCCCGGAGCCACACGATGATGTTCTCAACAAGCTTCATCATGACCGGGAGTCGCGGCTTGCACATGAATGTCCATTGGCAGAATGACTTGCATTTCGTGCCGAGTACTGGGTGCATTGCAAATTCTGGTTGATCGATCTCAACGCCAACAACCATGTCGACATCCTTCTCTTTCCAGCGTGGTGGGATGAACTGATTGATGCCGCGCAGAGCCTCAACGTCAATGTCTGTGTATACACCACCTTCGATGTACATGATCATATATCGCAGAAGATCGGCCTTGATGATGCGTGCTGTAAGTTCGCGATACACGTAGACGATATCTGGTCGATTGAGGCCATCGGGTCCGAAATGTGTCTCGACATAGGCCATGTCGTTCTGATCTGTAAGAACCTCATATCTGTAGTCTGGGTTCTTCGCAATCCATGATTGAGCGACATTGTGGTCTCGCTCTTCGAATTTGAGAGGGTCGACTTTCCACGTTTGCCAGATCTTCCGCGGGAAGTGCTTCGGTCTGTTCTCGAACAATCCAGGAACTGCCTTTTTCGCTGTGCCCGAGATAAATACAAGGAACAAGCATATCGCTATTAATCCTGGTATTATGCGTTGTATTTGCTTTGGCATTCCAATCTGAGGCATTGAAGGCATGTACTTCTTTGGTGTCGTCGGCTTCTCCAGGAAAGACTCCTTCTCTGGCTGCTTCTCGTCGTTCGCCATGATGCGGTTTGGTGACCACGAGCGAGCACGCGTTAAATTGAAGACAGGTAGCTTGAATTGCATCGCAATGCAGTCCTGAACGTTGAGGAGCGCTATACAAGGTTGATAGGTGAAGAGAAGAACGTCATGAGCGAAGGATACAGAGCATCTCCTCACGCGAAATTGTTATGTGAAAGAGGATCGTGGTTGCGCGAACGTCTACCCGGTCGGATAAGTGTAAAGCATGTCGGACGCCATCCCTGCAAGGCACTTTGCCTGAAGAAGGTCATGATGGACGCGGACGGGGCGGTGGGAAAATGGCTGGTACCAAACAATCGTAAGTGGCAGCTAGTAGCTCGATATCAGGATACCGGCCGAACTCAAACAAGCAAGTCCGCCCTGATTGGCACTGGGGTTGTGGCCAATGGGTGGCGAGCTTGCGTCGCCTCTGCTATCTCGCTTCTCTCCCTGGCATGCGGACGGCCAGGATCTATTGGAGACTGTTCTTCGAGGGATATAAATAATGTGGCACTCATATGACAGTGTTCTAGACAGCGCTGTGGTTGTTCAACATTCTTCGACAATAGATTGTGAAATTATTGCACTGCGCGAAGGCCTCAATGCAGGGTGCAGACTATTCTACTTCGTCCGTTGGCTAACAATGCGACGTACCGATCACTTGTCTAGCACCGAGGCAGGCTGCGTTGGTCGAGATCGACATTAAACACGAGTGCGGCGAGGCGGGCACTACTGCAGGTTGTGGTGTACAGCTTTTGCCTTCACATGCCAACATCCGCGGCGTTCGTTTCCATTGGAAAATAGCAACGAGCTCTGCCGCAGCGAGTCCACGAAGCCTCGGTGGTACAAGCAATGTGGTGTGAAGTACATCTCCACGATCGCGTGCAGTATCGATGGAGCAGTTGTTGCGCTGAGTGCATGCGATCTGATGCGGTGCTCGAGCGGCTGAGATGAGGCATGAGATGAGGTGCCAGCTACGGTCTCATAGCTTGAACAGTGCAATTTTGATAGACCACCAGTGACAACCTTGATTATTTGCCGTCGTCTTAGCATGGTCTCGGACCACCTAATCCGCGACATATGGTTGGCCCATTTCCGGTATTCTGGCGTGGAAAGACCGCCACGACTGGACGCTTCGTATGTCGACTGTATGCAGAGTGACTTCAAAGCAGCAGACGGTGTTGCGTACTAGGTAGTTCTAGCAGCGGATAGTAAGGCACAGTTCGGCGCGGGACTATGCGTGCAAATCTCTGGAGTGAATAAACTGTAGAGCGTGCGGGGCCTGGAGCAGCAGGTCGTACCGTAGCTTGATCGACGCAGGAACAGAAGTGGATTCATTGCCAAAACCCTCGCGCCGAGGCCCAAGGGCTCTCGACTGGGGCGCCAGCCAATGGACGTGGTTGAGACAAGTCCAAGCCTCTGTTCGGCTTGCTCAACCGGGTCGAACAGGTTTTGACGCCTCAATTTCGATAGTCGGCATCCACACCACCGAGGGGAAGACGCGCCAACGCCAAACTCGCTGCAACTCCATCTAGCTACAGGTCCGGTGGCTTCTACTTACTGCACACTTCCTTCGCCATCGCTAGGACGCGTCTGTCTAGTCTTGGTATATCGCCTCCGCAGTCTGTCACATGCGAACGTCGTAGATTCGTAGCTGCTCGAGCGCTGAGATTGTTTTCTTCGTCTTGGATACTCGCGTGCACAGCGGCTTGAATGGGTTTTCACGACAACGGCAGGCAGTCCACGAAGATGAAGGAGGAAATCTTGGAGAATGGCGATCTGGAACCCGTACGACTGACTCTGCTTGCCCAAGATGACGAGGAGCGACAACAACCGCAAGGCGAGAGACCGCCGGTGGTCGTGCGGTTTAACGACATCGCCGACAGGGTGATGGAACTCAGAGAACCAGCTGCAAACATGCTCGCGCCGGCAGCGAAATATCTGGCTCCCGCAGCAGGTCTGGTGGCGCCTCTGGCAGCAATGTTCAGGCCATCATTCCTACCCAAGACTGGAGGCAAAGGGAAGCTGAGAGCAACTGCTTACCTGGATGGACTCAGAGGATTCGCAGCGCTGATGGTGTTTTGCCTCCATCACCAAATGTGGGCTCATGCGTTTGCCGGCGGTAGCATGTATCTCGAGAATGGCTTTGGTTTTGATGGCAACTACTACTTCGGCGCATTACCTGGTGTACGAACATTCTTCACTGGAGGCCATTTCGGGGTGTCCGTCTTCTTCGTAATTTCTGGATATGTGCTTTCAACCAAACCGCTATCCTTGATCAATAAGGCAGAGTATGTTGCACTGGGCGACAATCTAGCATCTGCACTCTTCCGAAGATGGCTGCGTCTCTACATTCCACTGATCATTATTACCTTCGTGATCGCGATTTTCCCGCACGTATTCGGCATCGGCATGACTTTCAAGCCTGAAGGCAATCTCAAGGACGAAATCTGGAAGTGGTACTGCGATCTCAAGAACACCTGGTTTATCTGGGATACTGGCAACAGAGTCTTGCTTGACTACCACCAGCATCTTTGGTCTATCCCCGTGGAATTCAAGGCCTCCATCACCATTTATACCACCCTCTTGGCTTTCTCGCGATGTACCCGCACCGCTCGACTTTGGGGTGAAATCGGCCTCTGGTACTACTTCATGTACATTGTTGATGGCGCTTACTTTGCCATGTTCATGGCTGGTATGATTATTTGCGACCTCGAGATGGGTGCCAGAGAGGGCTATTTGCCAGGATGGATGCAGGCTCTTGCGCCTCTTGAAAAGCCAATATTTTACACAATGTTTGCATGGGCAATCTGGTGGGGAGGTATCCCATCGAACTCCATTGAGCTCAGTCACATGCGCGCGACTCCGGGTTGGTACTACCTGTCCTTCCTGAAGCCGCAAGCAGTCTTTGACTACCGCTGGTTCTTCCTGCACTGGGCATCAGCCTTCCTGGTTGCCTCTATCCCTCACATTGGGATCCTCAAGCGCTTCTTCGAGTGCCGCTTCTGCCAATATCTCGGACGCGTATCCTACATGTTCTACGCTCTTCACGGACCCATCCTGTGGACAATCGGAGACAGACTGTACGCTGCAGTCGGCTGGGTCAACGAGACACATATTCTCAACATGCCCAAGTGGGCCAATGCTTTCCCACTTCCGAGATTTGGCATTTTCGGTCTGGAATTCAGCTACCTCGCTGTATTCTTCTTCCTGCTCCCTCTTACGCTTTGGGTTGCAGAACTGGCGACGACTGTGCTCGACGATCAGAGCATCAAGCTCACGCAAGTCCTATACAAGATGACGTTGCCAGAGAAGCCGGCGAAGCTTCCAGCGCCTGGTGAAAAGGGACCAGGAAGCCCAAAGACTGAGGCTTAGAATACAGATACAATATGATGAGGAATGATAATGGCATTGCTGTACAGCTACACTTTTGCTCTGATCTTGTCACTCTTCTCACTTTTCGCGTTGCTCTCGTGCCTCAAGCTCCAGACTAACAGAGCTGCAACTTTTCACGGCCGAATTTCCCAACAGAGCTATGAAGCTCGCAGCAGACCCGCCAACAAGCATCCAGCCTTTCCAAATGCTATGCATAACCAGTCCAAACTTTAAGCATATGCCGCCTCAAGCGGCTTGTGCTTATCAACCGCGTCATAATGCACGCCATCGGGGCAGCCCGGTCTCTTCTCGATCCTGCGGCTCCCGAGCCGTTCTCATCTCTCCGCATCCCGAGACATGAATTCGAGGCGCTCACGAGGCGCGACTTGTGCGGAGGTGGCTGCGAAGAATGCCAGACAGGCAATCCTTCTTATGAAGCTAAGAGAATCCACCACCGGACGATGCTTGAAGCAGGACAAGACGGTGTACCTGCCGATTCATTGCATATTTTAAAGGATGCCGAGGCGCTTGCTCTCTGCCGTTCAGAACGATCGGGCCACTGAATAGCAGGATTAATCTTGTCTGCTTTGGATCTGAAGTGGACGGTGTGTGACGCCTCTTGATATGAACTGCTGGGGTATGGCAATCCTTCACAAGCCATCTTTGAATTCGACCTCGGCGACTTCACCGAGCGAGCTGGCCAATGATCGACATACATCATCAGCTAAAACTTGACTATAGAGCTCTGCTCCACTGTTGTTTGATATAGTGCTCGCTCCCGTACGCATCGCTTAACAGGAAGAGTGTTGCAATTGTGCCCTGTTCACGCGGTAAGCTTTAGCTTGTGATCATTGAAGAGCTGTGCCAACCGCCTGCGCGCCCATCACAATCGCTGCAAGGATCAGATTCAAGTCAAGGCGCTTATCCTGTGTTTTCACTCAACAACGTCAAGCGCCATCGTGGATTCATACGATCGAGGAAGAAGATTAACAAGAGCGCCCATGGCCTGGTCATCAGTTCCCAAGTCGCACCGACCTGACTACGACATGGAGAAAGCAACACAGCAATGGCAGCCAAAGCGTGCTCGAGGATATTCAAGTCCTTCCCCACGACCAGTTGTGAGAGGCAAGCGAGGTGTCGCCATCTTGACATCTATGCTTCTTGTTGTCGTGATTTTCATTACAACAGCATCGTTCCGACCAAGCTACACTGAATCCGCTACCAAATACGGCAAGAGCGCAACAGCATATGGTATCCGCAAATGGAAGGAGACCGAGGAGAAGTTGATGGGTTCTTGGAACAAGTATGAGGAGGAGAACTTTCCGACCTCCAATCCCCAGATGATCTCTGCCACCAACGAAAAATATGAGGACCATATCAGCGAGCCTCATCCGGGATTCAAAGGGATTGGCGGTGTCACGAATGTTGGCGACTCGGTATTGCAGCCAGAGACAAAAGCCCATGTTGAGGTCGTTCAGCCAGCAGCCGAGCCAGAAGTCAATATCCATACAGGCGCCACCCACACAATACCATCAGAGCCAGCAATAGAAGATGCGAGAGTATTGGGCGGCGTGGCTTCGCACCAAGAGGAGAGCAACAAAGGTCCCGCGGAGCAAGTCAACAGTAACCTCGCAGGCCTCAGTGGCGTTGCTTCGTAATCGCTTGGCATGCAATGCAAGCTGCTTTTTGCATTTTATCGCCAAGAATACCTGCCCTTAGCTACTGCAGCTGCTAAGCACCAAGACGCGCGGCAGCACATTCTATCCAGAGCTCAGCCGTTCGATAGACCACAGACAGCTCGACAGCATCGAGCTCGTACTCATGCTTATCGACACTGCCACAGTCCGGCATTTCGACCAGGATGCAAGCCTCGTCGCCAGAAATCCCAGCCTAGGACGGCACGGCCGGGGAGGAGTCGACAGAATGAGTTGGAGAAATGATGAATATACGAATGATGATCATGAGAGGGAAGGCATATGAGCGCATGTTGCAGTGCATAGAGGAGATGTCCTGATACAGCAGAGAGGCTGATTCGTGTCAGTAGATTTAGATGAGCTCAATTTGAGATTCATCAAGCTCTTCTTCCAGCATTTCATCCGTGATAAGGCTGCGATACCACACTATGGCAGTCGATAGAGTACGTCCCGTTCTCGAATTTGCTGGAGCAAGCAAACTTTTCTGTCGAATCGAACGTGAATCCGAAAACTCCTTTGGTCGTTGCATTGAGCTGGAAATTCGCGGTAGCATTGCCTCCATTCAGACCGATACCAGCTCCGTAATACAGGCTGTCTGCCTTGATTTCTGCACCGCCGCCGAGACCGAAGTCCTTGGATCCAGCTTGCAAACCACCTTCAATCAGGATTAGCATTCGTGCCATTCGAGAACAACGCAGTCGAATCCATTTACCTCCATAAGAATCATTCGAATTCCAATTAATCCCACATCCTACACCAATCCCTCCAAACGGCTCCAAAGTCCCAGCCGCAGCAACCTGTCCCGTACCACCGGTAGCATTCGAGCTCTTGCTCAGCGTAGTGATATTCACGCCTCCACCAGCAGGCGCATCATCTCGTGCGAAGTGTACGGCTCCCGAAGCACTTGCACTGGCAATCAGGAGACCTATCGCAAGGGCGAACATGGGTGCAATACGAAACTAGGTCCGAAGATCAAACGAGAAACGAGCGACTGAGGTGAGGGCTGATCCAGAGAAAGAACACGAGGTAGTGTTCGAGATAAGTGAACGGGAGTCTTATTGCGAGATCCTGGTCAGCGGTCAGTGATCCCTAGTTCCCGAAATTTGACAGCCGGCAGCACACGGGCTTGACAAGGCTGTATCCTGGACCGCACAAGGCTATCGGCCGGGGTGGACAAGATTTGATACTTTCGTTTTTGGTTGTTCTAGAATTTTTCATGGTATGGAGCTAGGTTGCTGCTTAACGTGAGGCTTTGGAAGTTAGAATGGTAGGGAGGGGTGGCGGTGCTGTATGATCAGGGCAGTCACTATCCGGTACATATACTGATCTTTGCGACATCTCCAGCTTCAATCATTGCTGAATTGGACAATGCAGGAAAACCAGCGCATTGGTGCAAAAGACGAAGGTCCACGGCCGTTCAAAAGCTGGAACCGGCGTGCCTTTAAGATGAGTGAGGCTAAGGACATGTCCTGAGTCCTGCATTACTCAAGAACTGTGCTATTGCTGGGCGAAGGTGGCATGATGAGGTGTAAAAGCATTGTGGTGTCAAAAACACTGTCCTAGAGTGAAGAAAGAATGGACAGTCAGCAAAATCTCTTGGCGGAAGTTGCCATTCCCTCAACACAAAGCTTGAGCAGCTGCTCCTCGCCTCTTCATTCACCTCAGCTAGAAACGCATTCGGCCTTTCGGTCTGACCAGTCTTCAGGATTATGTTCTAAGGACAGATGTGAAGCGACGCAATCTTGCCGAACGAGAAGAGATCAGCTCTTCCAGCAGTCCACCCGGTGTTCACTCCCCCATAGCATTGCGCTATGCATTGGCAGAGGGCTGCTTGACGATCGCATCCTTCGCGTCCATGATGTTGCTTCGAGGAGAGACTCGGCGTGTCGGGGGATACCATGAGCGGGCCGCGGACGTCCTTCTGAGTCGACCGTGACAAGATCCGAGATATCAAGAGCTAGGCGAAGTCACATTGCTGTTCTTGATCTCGAGCAGTAATGTCCAGCGTCGCATTGCCAAGCGGATTGCATGGCAGGTGGATCAACCAAGAGTCTACAGTGGAGTTGCAGTATGCCGCCTGGTTGAGTGCCAAAGGGAGCGCAGCATCGCTACCGTTATGTCCAGGAGTGAAAAGCCCTGGGTCGAGATGTTGCAGTTGAGAGATCTGTGCCACTCACATACAAGAATAAGAGCGGAGTAAATTGGTCTACAGGTAAAATACATTGGGTACTAGGAGTGAGACATGTCCGCTTTGCCGATGCTGTCCCACGGGGTAGGCGATGGTTGATAGGGCAAGTGCAGGACATCTCGCTTGATTGAGAAATGGACATTGATAACACTAGATCCATTGGAAAGGTACCGGTCCGAGATTCTGCTCATGCTATCACAGATATATCACCACGAACTGTTAGACATGAGGTTTGCCAGCAGTTTGCACATCCAGCATGCCGGAATCGATCGAGTTAGCAGCAGGCGGGCAGGAGAATCGTGACGGAAAGGAGAAGGCGCCAAACACGGACATTCGCTCAGCGCCGTCCTTTGATGAAGGGATCGTGGCCGATAAAGTCGCTTTCGATACTGTCGAAGCAGAAACAGAATACACCCCAGCCGAATTCAAACGCTTGCGATGGAAGATCGATCTGTGCCTTCTCCCACTGATGTGGTTCTGCTACGGCACACAACAAGCAGACAAGACCGCAACTGGAGTCATGAGCGTCTTCGGAATCAGACAGGATGCTAATCTGAAAGGCCAACAATTCTCTTGGTTGACGACGATTTTCTACATCGCCTATCTGGTCTGCGAGACGCCTGGCAACTACCTCATCCAGAAGTTTCACGTTGGTCGATTTCTGGGCATTTGCATCTTCATCTGGGGCGTTATCGTCCTCTGCATTGGCTTTGCAGACAACTTTACTGAGCTTATCATTCTTCGATTTTTGCAAGGTGCTTTCGAGTGCACTATCTCTCCGACCTTCCTCCTTATCACCGGCTCATTCTATACAACGCAGGAGCACACACTTCGTGCCGTGATTTGGGGAACAGCCAATGCCGGAATGAACGTCATCACTGGTCTCATCAATTATGCTATTGGTGACGCTGCCAATGCACATCCTGGTGGGCTCGGTGCCTGGCGCGGGATTGCATTCTTCTTGGGCGGACTGACCATCTTGCTCGGCGTCCTGGCGTTCTTTGTTCTAGGCACACCACGCGAGGTTATGTGGCTTACAGAGCGCGAAAAACGAATGGCGGCTGCTCGAGTGGTGGCCAACCAGACTGGAACAGATCGCGAGAAGCACGCAGAGTGGAAATGGAGTCAAGTCCGCATTGCCTTCAAGGACCCGCAGACTTACTTCTTCTTCTTCGTCAACTTCGCCTTTGCCATTCCGAACGGAGGCATTACGACGTTCGGCAACCTGGTATACAAGAGCTTTGGCTTTACCAGTGAGGAGACTCTGATCAAGGGGACCATTCCACAACATGCCTTCAGCATTGTCTACTTCCTTATTGCGGGTCTTACATGCCACAGGTGGAAAAACCTCAGATGTAAGTGATCAGGACGATCTAGTCAAATGTAATGCCGCTAACATTGTTTCAGTTTACTGGATCCTTTTCTCGCTACTTCCAGCCTTCTCAGGAATGTTGTCTCTCGCTTTGCTGCCATCAGATGGCATGCTGTGGACGAGATGGGGACTCTACCTAATGACCACGACTGGTACACTTCCAGGACTGCTAATGTGGACCATGCTCCCTTCCAACGTAGCAGGTCGCACCAAGAAATCTGTCACCGCGACTGGACTCTTCATTGGATACTGTGCTGGTAACGCTGTCGGCGCTCAACTCTTCCAAGAGAAGGATGCTCCGAGATACATTCCAGGTCTTACTGGTTGTGGTGTCGTATACGGGCTTGAGTTCGCAATGATCGTGCTCTGGCGAGCTTGGTACACCTACCAGAACAGGAAGAGAGATAGGCAGGTGGCGGCTATGGGTCTCACGGAGGAAGAATGCAAGTTGAGGGGCAAGATGAATGCTGAGGAAGATATGACGGATGTGGAGAATGTTTTCTTCAGGTATTCGTTGTGAGAAGAATCAAGTGGTTCGACATGCGTGCGTCAAAGCGTGTCATCAGCAGAACGCCTCGCAGGGTAGCCCACGCAAGGTAGAGATCTGGCGTTGAAATAAGGGCGAGTAACAGTAGACAGAATGAATAGAGACAATTGACGATGGTACCATTCATCATACGGCCATGCCAGAGCAGCAGAGAGCTGTTACACAGAATCTACGACGAGGAAAGTGTGGCTAGAGCCTGATTGTCGTTGATTGAAAGTCGTGTGACTCTTGCAGCAAGATCATTTCTCCGTCAAATAATTGGGGTGGTAGGTCGTGTATGTGAGCAAGCTGTAGGTGATGACAATCCTGAAGACTGACGACTGCGCTGGTCGTCCGGTCTTGTGCTTGCATGCCTTTCGACTGACCAGGAGAATACATCGACCACGTGCGGTCCCTTGCAACGCAGCATGGCAGCAGGCATTGCTATCATGTCCTCAATCTAAATCCGATTTTTCCAGCCAACGTTCGTCCTTCGTCCACAGTCCTCCCGGAGCCCTAGACACGCCAACTAAGATTTTGAATTTGAGATGCCCCGGTCCGCAATACATATAGCAAGCGGCTATGAACCCTGTCCATCAGAAATGGTCCTCCGGCCAAGATAGGCGTGAGGTTCGCCGTACATGTGATCTGTATGAGTTCAATGTCTTGGCACATCTCGACAAACAACAGACATTGGATCGATCTGTGAACGTTTGTCAATTGCGTGAACCAAACAATTACACCCTGTGCAACATTCTCGAAGCATGGGATCAACCAGCGATGCGGAATATGGACGTCGTTCCATCAATCTCAGCCATCACATCAACAGGAGATCAAAAGCGAGGCATCCAAGTCCATTGAAGGACATTATTAGGTATATGGGCTATGATGGCATGATTAGCTTCGCGGGAGGTCTACCACATCCATCGCTTTTCGCGTTTCATGATGCCTCCTTCAGAGCTTATGAGCCGTCAGCAATACCTGGATCCGACATAACAAAAGAATCATCCGACCTTGCGAGCTTCTCTTTGACCAAGGAGTCCCGGCCAGACCAGAGTATGAATTTGATCGAGGCACTCCAGTATGGTGGCGGTACTGGCGATGCTTCGCTTCTCAAATGGTGTCGGCAATTCGTGCAAGAAGTTTTTGAGCCAGCTTGCAGCGACTATGAGATCTTACTATCTGGTGGGAACACAGATGCTTGGCAGAAGACTGTTGGCCTGCTATGTGAAGAAGGCGACTATATCTTATGCGAGGAGTTCACATATCCTTCATCTCAAGCTCTCTGGATCCCAATGGGCTGCAAGGCTGCACCCGTAAAAATGGATGGTGAAGGAATGCGCGCTGATCATCTCGAGGAAGTATTGAGCTCGTGGGATGAGAGTAAAGGAAAGAAGCCGCATCTGCTGTATCTTGTCTGCGTAGGAAGTAATCCGGCCGGTACCACGATGGGCGGGACCAGAAAACAGGAGATCTACGATGTCTGCTCGAGACACGATGTGATCATTTGCGAAGACGATCCGTACTACTGGCTGCAATATCAGAGCTACCAGCTTGGTCATGTCTTCGATCCTGCAAAGGCTGAAAAGACTACGGCAGAGAACTACGTCAAGTCTCTGGTGCCATCGCTTCTCAAGTTCGATCGAGAAGGTAGGGTCGTTCGGCTCGAAACATTTAGTAAAACGCTTGCTCCTGGAGGGCGACTTGGATATTTCGTAGCCAACCCGGTGTTCACAGAAAGGCTGCTGAGAGCCACAGAGGTCGAGACACAAGCACCCTCGGGCTGGTCGCAGATCATTGTATCAAACCTGCTTCACAACTGGCGGATCGATGGGTACCTTCTCTGGCTATCAAATCTCCGGAATCAATACCGCGCTCGAAGAGACTGGATGTGCGATGCAGTCTCGAGAAGCTTCCTGGTGCAAAAGTCGATGTCGGAAGCGGACACATTCATCGTGTCGACGCAAAGCAACAAGGTCATTTTCAGTTTCGTTGCGCCAAGTGCAGGAATGTTCATCTGGGCCAAGTTTCAGTTCAGCAACAGTTCCAGATTCCAGCAACTGAAGACGCAGCAAGATATTGAAGATCCAGAGCAAAGGTTTTCAGATGAGGTGTGGGCATCTTTGGCAAAAGCACTGGTGCTTGTGACGCCAGGATCATATTATACTCCTTGGCAGGGGAAGGAAAAGACTTCGACGAGGGCCAGAGGAGCTGAAGAGGGCGTGGGCTATTTCAGATTAGCATTTTCCATGACGAGCAGAGAGGAAATAGAGCAAGGCGTGAAAAGAATGAGTGTTGTTCTGGAGGACTTTTGGGGTTGATCGAAGAGATGGACCTGCCAGCCTTCCTAGAAGGCGTGAGGACTACTGTCACCACAGCACTCCATTCATCTGCGCAGGTAGCTAAGCTGTGGGTGCATGCGTCTCGGTTGGGCGCCAGCTTCAGCTCCGGTGGCAGAACCGCCCAAAATGATAGAACGCTTGTCGAACTTGCATACCGAGAGAGAAAGTTAGACGTCACTTGCTTGCTGAGTCATTGCCAAGCCAAGCCCGTGCCACTGGTCGAAGTAACTCTTGCCCTTTTTGCCGATCAAGAGTACAACGGCCTCGGTATTCAAACTTGCTTGATCAAAGAAATGGCCGTCACGCGAGCTATGCTGTCTTCTTGCAGCCTATTCTTGCCGTCCAAAGGATTGCTTCCTGGTGCTTAGAAGAAAGCTTTGCAGTCGTGCCACACTCTTCGCTGTGAAACGCCCGAACTACTACCGGTGGTATTTTGCCGCTGGAAAAGATGCCGAATGTTGCAGATGCCCAGCAATACGCTCCACAAGGACCACAGGGCGGAATATTCTCGTGTCTCCGGACGAGAGAGTCGTCCGAAAGACCGACCAATACAGGTTCATTTGCATCTCTAGTGGTCGTTTTCAGCCCTGCGAGGATGCAGAGAACCAGAGTCGTGTAAATATGACTGTGCGGCTACCATTATACGGCTGAATGCTCCCATCACACAGATCCTTCTGAAGTCTTCCTTCAACATTCCAGAGCCAGCCCATCTTGATCCTTCGTAGGAGCAGCACCAGCGAGACCGGGAAATTCGTCCAACCGACTATATCATGTGGAGCTGCCTCTGTCGTGAAACACTGTCAAAGCCTGCTAATCTTTCATGACAGCTCATCTAGCTGCATATGTCAGGCAAACAGGTAGGACATGTTTCCGTGACCCGAGCCAGTCGTTCATCTTTCAGTCCATCTTCACCTGCCACGAACGGCAGGAATCGGCAAAAGCTGTAAAGTTCTGTGCGGTTTCGCTTCCTAGCGTCAGGCGGGCCACAAAACCTTGGTGGGGGGAGTCGCATTGTTAAGGCAGGCCATGTGGAACGTCAACGGCTTGGGAAGGGCTGAGGGATAAGAAAGGACCGAGAGTGCGAGGCACGCGAGGATGATTGCTGTAGATATATGTATTCACTTTCCTCGATCACGCAATTCAGAGAGTAAGCACGTCAAAGTTGTCTCAAGCCAATCAGCTTTCGAACTTCGTCTCACAGGACCATACGCATACCATAAACAGAAGGAGTAGCGATAACAATGCCTCACTTCCCAAGCTCTGCACGTGAGCAGCCCAAGCGTTTCATGCTTGTGACGAACCCACGCACATGCTCGAATCTCTTAGTCCGGATATTAGGTCTCGATAACCAACCACATACCAAACATGGCGGCTACCATTTCCTCGGCTGCACGATCGCCATGTGCACACACAATATATGGGAGAAGAAGGGCGATGAGTGGACGGAGGAACAAAGACAATTCGCATACGGAGTGTACAAAAAGGGAATTGAAAGTCTAGAGGAAGAATTGACACCAGGTCCTGATGACAAGATCTGCTTCACGAAAGAACATGTCGAGACTTTTATTGAGCCTACGGCTTTGGCGAAGAATATGCATCCAGGCCACAAAGCTCAGCCCTTGACTTTTGAGATCCCTGGATACAGTTCTGAGAAATCTGCTGGCAATGAGACGATCTTTTCAGATGCGTATTTGGAGTCTTGGAATCCGATCTTCTTGGTTCGACATCCGGCTAGAGCTTTCGAATCGATATACCGATCTTTCATTGATGTCGTCAAGACTCCTGTGTGTGAGGGAGCGAGTCAGGAGTCGATTGACAAACTTATTGAAATCCACATGACACTTAGCTGGAGCCGGAAGTTGTACGAATTCTACGGATCTCGTGGCATGGATCCTATCATTATCGATGCAGACGATGTTGTCGTCAGCACGGAAGCGTTGACGCACAAGCTGGCAGAGTATATTGGATTCGATACGAATGTGCTCCAATACAAGTGGAATGAATGTACGAAGGATGACCAAGAAAAGCAGGCGGCACATATGCGAAGGATGTTGTCGTCGCTGAACGAGTCGAATGGTGTCAAGGCTGACCCTGCGAAACTGTCCAGCAGCATCAAGTCCGCGGCAGAGCTCGTACCGAAGTGGACTGAGGAGTTTGGCGAGAAGACTGCGAAGAACCTAGAGCGCTGGGTTGAGGCTGCGATGCCTGACTATGAGTATCTGCGTGAGAGGAGGATGAGACCATGAGTTAAGAGATACCCAGATCGTACACGGCGTTCATGTAGAACATAACATTTTTCGGCACACTTCGCTCATATTTACCTCAATTATGCCAACTTTGCTTGGCATTCGTATTCGTCCTTATTTTCAGCGCCGCAGGTCGAGCTTGTGCATGGTACTAGGGCTCAGTGCACCATGATGAGTGGCGTAATCTCATACGGTGACACAGAAGGTGTGATAAGGCTGAGATGTCTCGAAGTACGCGAGCCGCACCTTGGCGATGGCGTGACTTTATGCGATGGATCTTTGTTTGCTCTCAGCATTAATGCAAGTCCTTGTCCGTAATTTTGGGATGTGGTTGTGGCGTATACAGCCAAGTCGAATAGCGATGCGGCCTTTCTTGACTTGCTGCACCTTCGCCTGTATGTGCATGTCAGCTTGTGTTGTAGGAGGCTAGGCATCCGTTGTAACATCGTTCGAGGCCAACTTTGCAGTTGGCAATGGGTGCTGTGTATTGTCTGATAGATCTCTTAAATCGAATGTGCAAGCGCGTGTTGTCTGCACACCCAAGGCGTGGGATACCTTTGGGAGCTGCCGGCTGTTCTGTTACGGAATGTTGTACTAAAATGATTTTTTGTCATGGTGAGCCGTAGTCGTGAACATAAACTTCGCTGGACCTGACGCTTGAGTGCGGATCGCTGGCGCGAATCACGACGGCACGTGCAAGCTCACGACCATTGACTTTGCCGGATCATACGAGCCGTGTAGCGCCACAGCAGCAAAATAATGTGCGACACTGGCATGACACTGCTGAATGTTCATCGCCTGACAAGTGATCGAAGGGCTTCGAAAGACACCATGGCTGGGTGGAGAGGCAGCGGGGTGTGATGTCGTTAAGGTCGTGTAACCCACAGGAAAAATTCGTCTCGAAGCTGCATGAGCGAGCACTCTCAATAGTTCTTTGACACTACTCTGGCTCGGTCAGCCACGCTCCTTGTCCGGCGTGTAGATATTATCGTATAAGAATGCTACGAGCTCTGGCGAAAAGAACTGAATACTCACCTCTTTTAGTACAACCTTGCAAATCCAAGATGGGTATCTCTGCTACATTACTGAGTATTGCCCTCCTCTTCCGAACAGCATTGGGTCAGGACTCATGTGCTGCGCAACCATCTTTGGTGACTGGGAGTGGGCCTGTTGCCACGCCAGACACCGTAGTGAGTTTGAATCTGGCATGCCTCGGAGAATTATGGTCTCCTGACAACGCGAACAGCAAGCATTTTACGATCTGCCGGCAATTAATAGCGCAGCTTCGAACGCAGCAGTGCCAACCGGATACAGCGTTGCCTACACCAATATTCATGCCAGCTCCAATGCAGACGGATATCAAGGCTACTCGCTGCTCTCCAGCTACGATGTCTCGGGCTGTGCGGCGCAGTGCAACTCCAATGACCGCTGTACTGCTTTCAATATCGCATTCGAGCGTGCTCCCTCCCGAGAGCCATCAGCAGCAGATGGATCTTGTCCGCAGCCACCATCAACGACTTTGTAAGTGTGGCAGGTCCATTACATCGCACATTGATAGGCTGATGCTTCTCAGGATCAAATGTGTCCTTTGGTCCGGTCCAGTGAACACCGACAATGCTGTCAACGCGGGTCAGCTTCGCAATGCGTTCCAAGTTGTCATTGCGGGCAGCAATGGGTATAATAAGGTCGCTCCTCCTACGCCCTCGGGATACAATGCAGCTGTCAACCTTGGCAAGCGCGCGATTTCGGCGCCGACTTGCAGCGACGGGACGAGAACAGCCATTAGGCAGGTATTTCTGTCTGCTTCGAACGGCGCTGATCCACTAAACGTCACTTACTGCGCTGGCTGGTGCGACACAGAGTATACCAGAACGAGGCCTTGCAATTTTTTCAATGCCTACTTTGGCAGGAGAGTCGACAATGGCAATGCTTTCGGGCAGGTGTGTGATCTGTACTCCTTGCCCTGGGGAAGCCAGTACGCCACTAAGGCTCAGTTCCGCTTCGATGGCCCGCTGTTGAATGTTGAAAGCAGCTTTGCTTTCACAAGAACAGGCGCTTCAGCCCAGTGTGCCGCTCCTGCTCCAAGTTCTTGAGATCCTGAGATAGGTGATCCGGGAATGGACCGAGGAAATGCAATTTTGTCCATAGAGTAGTGTAACCAGACACGTCAACGCTTTGGAAGATTAACCCTCATATTGGTCTCAGTGGCAGCTCGTAGATAGTTGTTGCTGGAGAGCTTCCTGGGCTGTCGGTGTCTAGACGCGTAACAGTGAAGGACTTATGGGCAACTTCGAGCTCGCCGCTTGCTGAATACTTCGCATAGACCAATGTGCCAAGCGAAGAGCGGTAGTATGGCTTCGGGGCACCAACATCGGAGATATCGCATTCGATGATGCGCGCCTCTGCAGGGACTTGGTGCGACTGAAAGTTGACCAGATCGGGATCATCCAAGATCTTTCGTGCGAAATCTTCCTCGAGATCAATAACCGCGTCGTAATACGATCCCAGGAAATCACTATCGAAAACGCCTCGCATGTCCATTGCACGGATCAGGGCAACCCCCTGCCTCCGCATGATCGAGTTGCGGCAAAGCTCGACGATCAGACATAGGGTCATTCCCAAGCTTGTACCCACAGTGGCCGCAGGGCGTGTTTTCCGAGTGGACCTCGAAGCGGAATCGGGCGATTCTATCTTGATCGCCGGGCGCTGCAGTTCGAGGTACTTCTCGATGAGACCCAATATATGCTTGAACTGCTCTTCGAAGCGATCTATTTCCATCAAATCGCGGTCACGCCAAGAACAGACGACCACCCACAGATAGAAGAAATGAATGTCCACCAATGCTCTTGAAGCATCAAAGTCTTCCGTGGCGGGAACAAACGCCAAAGCATTCATGAAATTGAGCAGCTCTTGCTTCACATCGACCACTTTCTCCATGATGGTTGGATACGATTCGAGGGTCTTGTCCATGAAAGACATAGCCAAGCAGTCCCAGGCAGGCTCATCTAGGGATGCCATGTCCGGTCGTTGCTCCCGTAAGTCATTCTCGGCTTGCGTATACCATCCGCCCCAAATGTCATTCATCTTGCGCTCCAAGGCATCCAAGTGCACCATCGCTTCGTCTAAAGATTTGAAGGTCGCGGATAAAGGCTGGGTACATGTTGGGAATAGGTAGGCATCCTCGTCCAAGAGAAGTGCAAGGTCCGCATCCAATCGAATGAATGTCTGAGTCAAGAGATCCATTCTAGTCTTCGGCTGCACTTGAATCGGCACGAGTCGCTTCTCCGCGGAAGCTTGCTTGCCTTGCGATCGCTGTATATGCTCGAATAGGATTTTGAGGCCGTTGCGTAGATGCATAAAAGACGCAGTATCGTTGCCTTGAAGCACGTCGAAACTGAACAGTAACAGACAGACTGTCAGCACGAGCTCGGCTTGGCTAACCGAATCTTGCTTGTAGAGAGTTTCGATGCAGCTACGAAGCGTGAAGACAGTCTTGTTGTACTGCACCAGGGCCAATTGTATATGTTCTTGTCTCTGTTCCAAGGTATCTGTGATCATGGCTCGGCTAAGTGCTCCAAGAGCAGCGGCTCCGTGCATGATGGCTGGTTCCGTCTGGCAAAGTGGCAGAATGAGACGATCCCAGTTGAGGAGCCAGTTGTTTCCGGGGAGATCTTCGAGAGCTCTTTGGCGAAAGTA
The DNA here is from genome assembly GCA_014298035.1 of Pseudocercospora fuligena. NCBI lineage: Eukaryota > Fungi > Ascomycota > Dothideomycetes > Mycosphaerellales > Mycosphaerellaceae > Pseudocercospora > Pseudocercospora fuligena. The sequence goes on along the minus strand of JABCIY010000316.1, from coordinate 144,023 downwards.
GTCCAACGCATAGCCCTCTGAGCTTGTCAAAGCACAAGAGAAGGAGGGTGCCGTTGGTATTTGGAGTTTGACGTCAGCTTTGGACCTGAGCTCAATCTGCGTATTTGATCTGGGAGACGAGGATCTTTCGTAGCCGGCACATTCCTTGCCAGAACTGATGCATTTCTGACATATTGGTCGGCCCTCATCGCACTTTATGCGCCTCTCTTTGCAGGCTGACAATCGGTCAGAAGAATCTCATAATTTCGGGTTTCATATTCTCACTTCGACAGCCTGATCGAACCTTGGCATGCTTAGCTCGCTTGCGTACGACCGGTATCGTCATGGTTGCCTGCGGGAAAGGGAGATTCTGCCATCGCCAACAGAGCCAGCGCAGGAGCTCTGCGGTATGAACGCTGGCTCAGCTTTGAGATATAGATGAATTTTGGGTGAAAATCTGCGAGCGCGGTGTCTTGTTCGGTGACACTGCCTCAGCCTTCGAATGAAAAGGAGCAAGGGAACACACGCAAGAGAAACTTGCTCGGCTCGCGCGGGGACCAGAGTTCAAGCTTTCTCGGAGACAGCCGAAAAGTCACTCTGACGCTTCGGGTTGCCCTTTCACAACTTGGATGTCCTTGCTGACATTATTGGCTTCCTCAGTGTCGTTTTGCGTCAAATTCGGTGAAGCATCAGTGCAGCCACTCAGCTCAATGCAAACACCTGTGCTGAACCTGTACGTACTTGAGCTGAAGTTGCCTACCCATTGCGCGCCAAGACTCTGGCTGGCGATGCTCGTGTCTGTCGTTCAGTAGCGCAGAATTCGAGGCGAAGCCATCACAGGGAAGCTTGGCTATGAGTCTAGTAGCATCAAGCACTCTTCTCCGTCTTGGAGGGTTGGTGTCAGGAACGGACAGGAGTCATGCAGCAGCAGAAGCGCCACATCTGGATCCTCTTGGAAGCGGTTTCAAATTGCGACTGCAGGAACTCCATCTCATCTATTGCTATGCAAATCCGACTCTTCCACTAGCATCGACCAGTCACGCTTCATGCTGATTGCCGGGGCCTTGCCATCGCAGTCATGAGGTGGCCGTTCAGCGCTGCTGAGCTCAACGCTGCTCAGCGGCTCTATCCTCGTCTCCACTGTGCCATGGACCTTGTGTGCCTTGCTGATCATCTGGAAACTGTCTTCCTCGTCATCAAGTTTGGTGAGACCGGTCAAGGAAGAGAAGAGCCCTCCGGATGAACCTTTCTTTCGGGACCGAGACTTGTCACTGCCCACAAAAGCTGGCGATTGCATATGGCTGGGACGACCAGACTCCTCTAAAGTGCCATGGCTTGTACCGAACAGTCGACGAAGGCCGAGCAGACTGACCGCAGGCTTAAGCGAAGGCAAACAAGCACAGATTAGCCCGACGTTGACCTCCACGACTGACCAGAGTAACACCTCTTTCATCTTCCAGGTATAGTCGGGACTGGCCAAGTCGACCCGCATCAGATTGTATAATCGCACGATTGATACAATACTAACGAAGCATCCCAACATGAAGATACCTCCGAGCATCAATCGCTGTGCCAGCCGTGTGTTCAGGCCCCAGACATATCGAAGAGGCATGATGAGCAGTATCACGTCAGTCACGATGTTTGGCACAGAGCCGCCCTGCGAAGCTTTGTTAGCAGATCATTTTTCTCTCCATGTTTGGACCACTCACCAAGTACAGCTGTCGAAGACCTGAGCACTTCGCGTCCGTGATTGTCGGATCCCATTGAGCCGCGATGGGATCGCAGGTAAGGACTACTGCGATGATCTGCAGATGTCAGCGTCAATCGGACATATGACGAAGAATGAGTGACTTACCAAGCCGATCAACCACACAGCTACTATGCCGAACATGACCAAGATGGGCACACGAGCTCTGACGGAGAAGAGTCGCCAGTAGAATGCGAGAATAGCAGACTTGTTTGCTGCCACGCAAACCAGGTATAGAAGCTGTTCAGGGAACAAAAACTTCAGGAATGTGGTCAGCTCCGGAATCGAGACCTCTGTACCGACATGCTTTCCTAGATCGGGTCCCAGACCTGGGTAGTCGTCAGCTGGATCATTTCCAAAGAGTCAACCCACGCGCGGTCTGCTTACCCAACATTCCGATAAAGAAGAAGACGCTGGCCAGCACCAAAGCAACCACACACAGCGCATCGTCCCATCCCAGCCGCATCGCACCGCCTTTCGACATTCGGCACCATATTTTGAGCGGCACAACCAGCATACATACTGCAAATGTCGATATCGAAGATCCTAACAGTCTTCCTCTAAAGGTCTCCAAGCTTTCTTCGTGTGCTGACATTTTCTCAGATTGCAAATGAGTTGTGGATTTGATCAAGACATGAGATGAGCTGCTTTCGAGGATATGTGCAGACTTTCACCGCTCGCTATCTATGGCGTCGGTATTCCTCCTGATGCCCAGCTTCTTCGATCGACAGTCGGCTGCATCAGATTCGAACTTTGTTGACGAGGAGGAGAAGTCTGCATCTCGAACGCAAACCCTTGAGCCTCCCGTCTGGAGGCCCCACACAGTGGATATTCAATGCAACGCAAATGGTCTCCAAGAGTTCCTGCATGTGCTCGCTGCACAGACATTCCAACAATCCGAACGTAAGTGGTCCGCGACGAATGCTCGCCTATAAGAAGCAGATTATTGCGCTTTCGAGTTTTCGGCGACCTTTCTGGGCTGCGCATTGATCGCATATGCGATGCCACAGAACTGCCGGGCGATTTGCGAATTGCTATATCTACGCGAGGGCCTCTCACTTCGGTATCAAGGCCGTGAGTGGATCTCTTCGACTTCGAGAGCATGTGTCGGGCCGGAGACCGCTCCACTATACCAGGGTCTTCCATACTGGGGTGCCTGTCTAGTACCGTGACTAGTCAGTCACCATCCGAACGCCACGGGCACTACCGACAGCATCGACCGACGTTTGTGCACGAGCATGACAGGCAACGTAGCAAGCGAGCAAAACCGTTCCCTTGACCTGCAGCATACTACGCTATGCTAGGCGTGACATCCGCATCCCACTGCTCGGCCGACATTCGCCAATGAAGTGATCGCTATTGCAGAACACACCGAGCTCGAATGGACCTCTTCTCTTTTGATAAGAGCTCTTTCATGAGCATCAGCTGCTCTGACTGACCTCGAAGAACCATGGCGAGGCTTTTCGAGAGCGTGCTGCCTGGCGATGGCTTCACCTATCCCAATATCATTGCTTTGGCAAGTGCAATAGTCACAATAGCTGTGATCACTACAGCTATCTACAGGCTGTATCTGCATCCTCTTGCGAAGTTTCCTGGACCATTCTGGGCTCGCTTGACGACCTTTCCGTCATATTGGCACACGCTGAAAGGCGATCGGCATGTATGGTTATGGCGTCTACAGCAGCAATATGGTCAGTCCTCCTTACGTATACCCCTCCAGAAAGACGCCTACTGACCTCGATTGAAGGCACAACATTCCGCTATCGTCCAGATGGTGTCCTGATCAACACACCAACCGGCTATCGAACAATCTTCGGCCCCAAAGGCAACGTCCGCAAAAGCGACTACTACCGTGTCTGGCCCGCTGACTCCAGAGTCTCCAACACCTGGAACGCAACCGACGTCCACACCCACGCTCCCAAACGCCGGGTCCTAAACCACGCCTTCTCAGACAAAGCCCTCCGATCCGCCGAACCTTTCGTTCAATCCAACACAGACCGCTGGTGCGAACTCATCCTCGATCGAATCCCCAAACAAGGAAAAGATGATGGCTGGAGTAAATCCCTAAACATGGCCCAAGAAATCAACCACCTAGTCTTCGACATCCTCGGCGACCTCTGCTTCGGAAAATCCTTCGAAATGAAAGAACCTTCCTCGAAAATGCGATACGTTCCCGAACTCCTCGCCGACTTTCTCGTTCTCATGCATCCGATCGCATTCTCACCTTTCGCAGATTGGTGGGTATGGTTGAAACCCCGAGGTCTTGATGCTTTAATTTCCTACGCTGCACCCCCAGCACTCGTAGGTTGGCAAAACTTCGTGGCGAAATGCTTACAAGATCGAACGAAAGTCGAAGAAGAAGTCCGAAACAATAAACGCGAAGCGAGAAAAGATTTCTTTTATTATCTTTTCGATGCCAAAGATCCTGAAACTGGAAAAGGATATTCGAGAGAGGAGTTGTATAATGAATGCGAACTCCTTATCATTGCTGGTTCAGATACTACGAGTATCGTTATGTCGGCTATGATGTTTTATCTTGCACGGAATCCAGAGATCCAAACGAAACTCGCAAAGGAGATTTCTGAGAATTTTGAATCGGCAGAAGAAATTCAAAGTGGAACGAAACTCCAATCTTGCAAATACCTCCGCGCATTCATTCAAGAAGCTTCGAGAATGACACCACCCGTAGCAGCCGAACCCGCCCGTCAAGTCCGTCCAGGAGGAACTACTGTCGAAGGTAATTTCTTCCCCGAGGGAACGAAACTCTCCACAGGCCTGTACTGCCTCTCCTACTCCGAATCCGTCTTCCCAGATCCCTTCTCTTTCCAACCCTCACGCTGGATAAAAGTCTCAGAAGGCGGTGCAGCAAGTGAAGAATCTTTGGCATTAGCGGAAAGTGGATTCTGTGCGTTTTCCACGGGTAGTAGAGGTTGTATCGGAAAGAATCTGGCATGGTTGGAAATGATGATAGTTATGGCGAAAGTTGTTTGGAATTTTGAGGTTAGACAAGACCCAAAAAATGATTTGGGGGCCGGGGATTTGAATGGGAAGGAAGGGAGGAGGTGTGTGGAGCAGTATCAGGTTAAGGATGCTTTTGTTGCTATGAGGGATGGGCCGATGGTGCAGTTTCGGAGGAGGGTGCATTCGTGAGTGAGGATTGGGATGGTGAGATGAGGGCGAAGGGACGACGTGATTCGTAGAGACAGACAGACAGACAGATGCCGGCATTTCTGATAATATGATCGTTTCAATAGAGTATGACATTTGAAGATTGCTCTTGTCACACACAAATGGCGTGTAAGCAAGCAGTGAAGATGGCATCACGCTAGAACTCATGTCTGTCCAATACCGGGACATGAGACTTTGCGCTTTTCACAACCTCTCGCGCTTTGACTTCGTGCGGCCTCACTCGAGTTCCAGCACGCCAACAATTCCATTCCTCTCTTGACGCCAATCTCCACCATTCCATTTCCCCTGCATTCCCTCACCTCTCAGCATCGATCTTGGACCTTGCATCTTCAATCCTGCCCTTAAGCTGCACCCTCGTCTCCCGATCAAATCCATACAATTTCACCACAACTCCAGAATCCAACTTCGTAAGCGGATCAAACCATTCCAGGAACCGTTGTGTATCAAAGCGCATAGTAGTCGTGACCGGCACGATAACCGCCAACTTCCTCAGACTCCGCGCATGCTCGACAAACGCCGACATGAATGTTGTCGGGTACCCATAATCCGGATCATCATCATGTCTCTCACAACAAGGCTTGACCGTCAAATGCAGTCGAATATTCGTCAAACTGGGCAATTTTCCGGGATAGTTGGTTAGCACAGTTCCAATCTCGTCCTCGCCCTTTGTGCAACGGGCTTTGTAATCGCCGTTGATGCTAAGCCTAATCGAAGGGGAGGGTACATGGTAGCACTCTCTCAAAATGATGACGTTGAAGATCGCGGGCGTAACGTCTTGGAAAATGGCAATGGCTTCTTTGTGAACTTTCTTGGAGACTGGGAGGATCTGAAGGTGAGCTTTGCGTCCTGCCTCACTATCGCTGCGTCCTGCCTCTTTGTCGCGGGTCAGGAGTGCTTCGTAAACGCGATCGCGTAGCTCGGGTGGCAGGTCCATGAATCGAAATGTCCATTCCTGGTCGAGCTGCTCGAGGGTAGAGATACCCTCGTTTCTGGGGAATGTTAGCCATGTGTTTGGATTTCTTGGCGAGAATGAGCTGCGTACCTTGAGAGGTCTTCCGGGATGCACTTGGCTTTGCGAGAGCATAGGAATCTTTCTAGCTCGGATCTTGAACATGAAGAGTAGTCCATGGTATAGTTGGAAGTTGCGATTTTGAAGGTTGAAGGCTAAGTGCGTTGCTGGTGTGTCAGAAGCTCAAGTCATGGGGCGATTCAAGCAGGCTCTTGTGTTTGTGCCTGTTATGTGTTCTACAGAACAGAGGTCGTATCCAAGATGGTGCAAATGTCGTTGTTGAGTCGACAAGTTGAATGCAGAAGTTGTAGTAGCCAAAGGCTATGTCCAGTTAGGCCCCGAGGAGACAAGTCTTGGCCCTTGCCGCTCAAGCCGGTCACGTGCACGAAGCGCCTGCATCGATTTTGGGCCTTGCAGCCTTGATCTGGCGCAGGATCTCCTGCTTCTTGGTTTCATCTTCGAAGCTCTCAAGCTCGAGCGTCGCCCCGGATGGCAAATGTGCGAGCGGCAGCAGCCACTCAACCCACTGCTCTACTGTACCTTTGTTGTTTCCCATAAAGGCAATAGCCAGCGTGCGAAGGTCCTTTGCAGTTGCCACAAATGCCCCGATCAGTGAAGTCGGCAAGGTCCATTTGCCGTCTGAGGTGTAGTCGAGGTGCCAGGTAATTCTGAGTGGCAGCCAGACATGGCGCATGCGTGCCAGTCCAGGGACACACTGATCAAGCATGGCCTTGACGTCGAATTGATCGCTAAGATTCAGCAGGCGTTTGTGGCCAATATCGCCGTTGAGGAAAATGGAATGAACATTACTGTGGCCTGGGTCTGACAACGACAACCGGCCTCGTGAAGCGCCAATGCCGAAACGAGCAGTATTGACGTCGTTGAAGATGCCAACAGCCTCCTTGTAGACTTCCTTAGAGACTCGCAGAATAGCTAAGAATGCCTTACGGCGTGGGCTCCAGTCGCGAGTTAAGAGTGCCTCGTAGACAAGATTCCGCATCTCAGGTGGCAGGTCCATGAATCGAAAGGTCCACTGGCGATCTAACTCCTCAAGCTTGCTAATGTATTGGAATCTTGCTAGATTTATTAGCACGTCATGTTAATATGATTGCATTGCATCTTACCTGCGAAGGCCATTTTGTACTTCGTTGCCGGTACGAGCGCGAATGAATGCCTTCAGCTCGGCCGTCGAAATCGGATTGTAGTGCGTGGTATACATTTTGTGCGATAGTTGCAAGTGTAGAACCAACACTCATGGCTGTGATCGTCTGCAGTACTTATCATGGCGAAGCTCGGCTGAATTTGGTGTCGCTGCCTAGTCTCTAGGCGCGCGGTTGCTGGCTTGCAGTGTATGGCTTGATACCCTGCTAGGGCCCCAGTCGCCAGTGTGGTAGACTCCTGGTAGTGAGGACAAAGAAGCATGCAAATTGCAGCGTCTAAGTCAGAAAGTGCGAAGGGTAGGATCCGGACGCGATGCGCTCGGTGAGGTGCTTGCTCTCACATGCTCCAAGTTCGGACATATCAGTTCTACGGGAAGTTAGTGAGGGGCTGAAATAATAAACTACTTCTTTTCGCTTGGTATCTTATCAGACACAATATCACAATGTACTCCTTGAACGCCAACGCGCTTTCGTAGCTCTCGGTCACTGTTCGAGAGCGAAGCCAACTGGACCGTGCTTGCCACCTCCACCTCTCCTCCCATCTTTGACACACATCGAGCTGCGCTAGTTTGTCATGCGCTTTACAGCTGCTACGCCGCAGATGGTCCTGCAAGACTCCACTTTAGTATTTCCTTCTCCGTCCTGCTCGAGATGAAGCCTTGGACCTGCTAGTTGTGTCCTCGTTGCATGCTCGAAACTGATTCGAAACAGTGCTCCTGATCTCAAGCCCTCTACAATGCTTTTGCCAGGCTCAGAGCAGAGAGTCCAGGCGCGTGAACACGCTCAGGCATGCCGCGACAACCTCCAGTTGCAACTCCTTATCCTTGGCCGCATTGACCTCATCACGGATGACCTGGTCAAGGTTGGCGCCAATGGCAGCTGGTCCTCCAGTTCTGCGTCCGAAGGGCCACTGTGAATACTCCGCAAGCAGCTCGTCCACCTGTGCGAATGCTCTTTCTCGTGCCTCGTGACCTAGTGTGACCAGAGCATTTTCGAGTACGTTGGCAGCGTAGGCAGCGCACAGCATAGCGACAGTGCGCAGGTACCTGAACTCCATCTCCTCAGGCAGGAATTGAGATGCTGGGAGTACCACCGTTCGGTTTGTAAGCACAGCTCGGACTCTTCGTCTGATCTCGTCTTTCGCGCCGCCGTCCGCGACTGGATGTGTGGCCATGTCGAAAAGGAGGAAGTTACGCTTCTCGGTTCGGAGGATGCCCTTGTCGACCAGGCCTTTCGCCAATCGTTCGCGGACTTGCTTTAGCTGGTAGCCGATCTTCATGAGGTTCCATGTCTCGCCTGTATATCGTTAGCACTTGTTTCCATAGATTTCTGGTCAGATTGTTGGAGGCCTACCTGACATGAGATCAATCCACGAGCTCACGCTCATCTTCTCACTGCTCTTCATCATCTTCAATGCCTCGTCAAGCAGGACCTCTCCAGTCAATGTGTCGTCCACAACCTCAATAAGTCGGTCTGCAAGCGGAAATCTCCTTCTCGAGCTATCTCTTTGCATGGAGATCCTCCCTCTGAATGCCAGCTCAATGACAATGCACCCTCGCAGTGCGTACGAGATGTTGTCGTTCCAAAAGCTCAGATATCCCTGCTTATCTTTCAGTCCCATGAGGAGCACTTCCTCCATGAGTGTGAGCTTGGGCTGCTTGCTGCGCTCAACATTCTCGCTGATGTCTCGAGGGTCGAATGCGATCTTGTGACCATTCTCGCCGGCTTCGTAGGATGTCTCAGGCGCGGAAGAGAAATTGTTCGAGGGCTTTGGTGCCGGGCTGGACACTCTGCTGCCCTCGTCATCGCCATTAGCGGTGGTTGCGCCGCCGCCTGCGCCTCGTCGCCGAGTCAGGCCTGAGCCCGAGGCCGAAGCCATGCTGTGTGTGTATGTTCAGGCGCACAGTATGCCGAGTCGTGGTGTGGGCGCAGAGGGTGCGAATTGGCTTTTGAGGTGGTTGTTCGCACACGTGCCAGGGATCGCGCAGGGCTGAGGAAGAGCGGGCCCCAACGGCGACGGCGAGTGAATATTGTCGGTCGCCGATGTCAAGCCGTGATACGCGACAGTCTCCTGCAAAGCGTGGAAGCGATTATGCTGGGTTAAAGATATGTCGCAATTGTTATGGCGTGTATGCAGCAGTACGGAGCAGCCTGGGAAGGAGAATGTGCTTCGAACCTCGCTCCAACTAGTTCTACGTGGCTGCCGAGCTTTACTAGCGCCGATCAACATCGATCACGAATGCTTAATGAAAAACACATTGCATGTGATCTGGATAGAAAGTGAACAGGAAGAATATTGCTTGTGGTCACAGGTTGCAGTGCTCTGAATACGATGCTGGAAACAATTGCTATTGCCACACCGTACCAATGGCGTCAATGGCAACCCAATGGCTGGACCAGATCCTCAACAAGAAATGTGCATGACAATGTGACAGATTGAAGTAGATGATACAGGTCGTGCCGGATGCTCAATTCGAGAGCTTGCAATGTACATGATTTTGCCTGGTTCTGTCTGAACTCCGCCAGGCCACTTCGATATCTGTATGCCAACCAACTTCCTGCTCTCGGGTCTCCTCCAAAAACCTCCAGGGACATCTAGTGGGCTGTACATAGTCAGCGTGGAAGCTTAGAGAGTGCTCTCTTTTCTACTTACCATCTGGCTGCTTCATGATGTAGTCCACGGCTTGGCTCACTACGTGGTGTTAGCAATTTGTCCTGCTCGAATGGAGCTCTTGCCTCCACGTACCGCTGTGAATCGCGTCTGCCTCCTTATCTGGAATCTCAATGCTGAACTCCTGAATGTCTTGTGAGCCTTTACTCGTTATCCTCGCTATGACGCCACGAACCTCTTCTATCGCCATGACTACTTCCACTGTGTCCAAGCTGTCCAACCCGAGGTCGTTCGTGAAGTGAGAGGTCGCAGAGAGCTACAAATAGATGTCAGTACTTGCCGCTCCTTTTCCAGAACTTGCGCGTGTACCTTTGATGGGTCCTGAACCTGCAGCATGAATTAGTCCAATGCCTTTACATCTCTCTTTTTCCCACGCATACCTTATCGAAGTTCTTCAGCAAGTCCAGAATGCGACCAGTGACCTCCTCCTGTCCGAGCCCTGAAGCGCTGGCATAGCATCGTACTGCTGCGATTCTCGTTGCTGGTGTTGAGATTCGTGATGTGACGAAGGGGCTGCGAATGTATGTGCGGACTGCAGGCTGGGCCACGCGGGTGCTAGATTGAGCGACACATCGTGCGCTTCGGAGGAGGGCGGTGCGGAACATATTGTCGATGTGGAGGCAATGGAATGGGATAAGTTATGAGTAGGTTGTGCTTGCTGGTAATGGGCTCTGGGAGAAACAGCGACGGATCCTCCCGAGCTTGCCGCGGAAGATATGAGTAAGCAGAAATCGGACTTCGCAAAACATGTACTTCCCTCACCAGCACAACTTGCAACAGACTTCAACAATATCAATGCCGAATGTCCGCACGCCACATCTGGTCGTCTTGCATCCGCAGAGTGCGTTCTCGACCTCTTGTTGCAAGATGGTACAGCTGGACAGCAAGGCTGCACAGTTCCACCTCACAGAACTCCAGTGACCGCGTTCCGGACCAGGTGAAGGTGCGATACACTTCATCAATCGAAGGATCCAGGGAGCTCAGACTTCGAACACAAGATCGCAAACCACGAAATGCCTTCTCTCGACATACGGAAGAACCTCTAGACTTCTACGAGTACCACTTACAATGGCCAGTGAAGCCTCTGCCATTATTGCCATGCTCATGGGTTGAGGATTTACACACACGTCCAGACGGTCTAAGTGAGCACATTCAGAATGATCCACTCGAGATCTTGAAGAGGAGCGGCGCGGATCCCAAAATTGTCACGACGTGCCTAGAGACCTTCATCGCTCGGAGTCATGTAAGCGCCCAGAACGACAAGGTCGCAGAGCGCCGGATCTACGCCGAGAGTCGAGCTGGTGTAAGTGACACTTTCAAAAGTTCTCTCTCTACTCATTCGTAGCATAGGGTCATGATAAGTTGGTCCCTAGATGCTTGAAAATGTCCTAGCTGTCCTTTAAGAACTCACGGTCGATGAGTCTGGATGGTCCAAATGATACATATATTCGTCAATACTATTCCTCCATCGATTCTCGAACGTACTAGGCAATTTCTGATGTTTCCAGGTCAACGCCCTTGCCTGGCTGATTGACGTCGCCCAAGAGAAGCACGATTTTGCTTTGCACACACGGCTACTCAGAGCCATTGTCCACTGTCTGGTGGGCGCAGGCGATATCGACGTTCTGGAGAATTGGCTGCTTGTGGACTACGTTCCTTCCTATGCTTCAACCTGGGACAAGCAAGAGCAGAATCGCTGGAGGGAATCTGTGTTCCACTACGCCATATTTTCCATAATACATTGGCATGAACAAGCGAACAAAGGCCTCGAAAATGGTGTCGAATTCTTCCTTCAGACTCTACGAAAACAGAAGCACGACAAAATCATTCCTTGCGGAATGGCCTGCTGGAGCCTTTTGAAGCTTGTTATTGAGACAGCAGAGGCACGAACCATCAATGCCGATCTATTCGATGACTTCAAAGCTGTGTTCCCGAAATTCATAAGCAGCAACCGTCAGGACTACGTTCTGTGGAGCTCAGCGCGTCTGATGCTAAACCACCCTGAAGGTCCATTTCCCAATCCAGCACTGGAGCTATTCAGGGACTACTCTAGACAAGGCCTTACCTGGCAAAGTTTGCCATCAATGGCCTACAACCCGAGACAAGCACGCGCTGCCCTTCTCAGCTTTTTCCTAATAAACCTGAAGACAGCGCAGATCCTGAGAGATGCTCACAGAGACGAAGAGGCCCGAGAATGCCTCGACATTGGCCGCAGCATCGTACCGAAATACTTCACAGGCAAGAGCCTGAGACAGATCGGACAAGACCCCGAAGCTGCCCAGTGGGGTGAGAAATTCAGGGACCAGCGCCGTCATCTCGAACGATTGTCACGAAGGCAGGAAGATGTTCTTGAGGAGTTCCAAGCTGCGAGGCAGAAACGTAACGAGATCATAAGTGGTGTTTACCGGTCAAAGCCATGACTTCGATCGCATACTCAGAGTGGGATTGCGCTAAGTCGGAGGGAAGAGGGCGCTGCCTTCGCGAAATCATACTAGGAATACCAAGGCATGCCTCGAGCAACCCGATATTGGAACCAAGACATGCCTTGAGCAATCCGACACCGGATATATATCAGCATTAATAGCGCCTACAAGCTATCTTAACAGAGCGGTAACACGTTCGATCGTCGCCAGGGGAGTTCATCTCACTGCAGCTGTAGCTGGATGTGATTGACTCTTAGCGGCTGATCATTTCAGATAAGCTACGAGGACTCAGCACCGAAAGCCGTGAAGAGAACAGAACTTCAAGAACGGAAAGACGGTGGAGTGAGCATTAAATGCAACAGGGCCGCAAAATGTTCCACTCTTATCTACCCCACTTCTCCTTGACACTTTCCTACAACTCAAGACCATTCCTTTGCAATTGGTTATCTCCTCTCCAATCAAGCCGAAGAATCAATGTGTAAGAATTCTTTCCGAACTTGGCACCTTCTCTTCAACTAAGTCGGTAGTGCAGATCTCCAAATTCGCTTCTTTTCTCTAGCAAAGATTAATCACAGAAGACATTCCATCTCTTATTGACGCCAAAGCACGTATTCAGTCTCTGACGCAAAGTCTGTGATGTAGAATGGACTCTTAGTTGCACAGTAGGAATTTCTCGCGAAGAGCCGATCTCTGCCACGCTGTATCCGCCGCTCCCGAAAGCGTTCATGTAGAATGATGCTAAAGCTCATTGCGGCCGAGCCTGCCATGTGCCATGCGGCATCCAGCGTCGTGGGTTGTTATGCGCCGGTTGACGAATTGCAGCTTCACGGGCCATGAAGACGGTCGTGGCTTTAGGAGCATGTTGTCCTGAATGCCGTACTTGGCCCTCCACTATTACTGTGATGGCATCTTGTATCGTGTTCCTGGGTAAACATTTAGCCAGATTTTTAGTTTCGTGATCTCGGAAGTATCTCGCTTCATCTCTTCACCAGAACAAGTGCTTTGGAAACTGCGTAGTACCGGTCTGTGGTGGGACTGGGGTCGCAGGCTTCACGCTTGTCTGAGGATGCTGTGTGCTCGGTGGCTGCGACCATTGTGTTGGTGGCGGATGCGATTGATGAGACGCCGTTCGATGGTGGTTCGAGATGGAGAATAGCGCTTCGCCTGCCTCTCTTGTCTCTTGACTATATCTTCGAGAGTCAGGTCTGGCCATGACTGCTTCTGGTGCTGCCCAGGGCTCGGTTCTTCGGGGGATAGAAGGGTACTGCTGGCTGTAGATGTCGATGTCTTTTTGATCTCCACTCCCAAAGTTGGACATCGAGTCAAGTGGAGATGTCTCGTAAGCTGTATCTGCCACTGTGCTGCTTGGGAGTCTACCTGGCGGGATCGTCGTGGCACTTTCCGCGATCGATGGAGCAATGGATGGACGAGCCTGCCTATTTGCGATCTCGCCAGACCTGCGATGTCTCTCCCATGCTCTGATACCATCTAGTCTGTTTAGAGGGTGCGAAGACCAGTACTCGGAGCCAGACATGGCGCTCGTCCAGGTCTGATGGCTTGGACCGCCACCGAAAGCAGACTCACGCTGCAATACATCGAGTAGCTCGGCATCGGAGGTCCTGTCAAGTACGCCGAGGAGAAGTCTTTCTGTGTCTTGAAGACGGTCTTGCAAAGCACGTAGATAGTCTTTTGCTGGTCCTCTTCGGCAAGTCAGCACATGTTCTGTTGTCTGATGTCTTGGCATAGTCGCGCTTGCCTCTTTTTTGTCTCACTCCACCAACACTCTTCGTTGTGCAGTCTACATTGATCGCAAACAGGCCTGTCGATGGTATTCATGATCAGCATGCTGTTTATATGGACGTTTCTCACTGCAAGTGTCAAGGGATGCAAGGGCCAGGCTCTACCCACTTTTCGCCCGAGCATTTCTGTCTCTTTGCCCGGCAGACTGCACAAGCTGCAGTGATCCTAGAGCGCCGAGTCTTTTCTGGAGCTGAAGCTGTCGCAGGCATGGTAATGGCGACGCAATGCACGCTGTGGATAGTGTCACGATGTTGACACAGATTTGAGGCTGAAAGTTGACCTCGGCAAGCTGGTGGCGCGAAAAACTTTCTTCCGCCCCGGCTCGCTCTTTCTTTCTCACTCTCCATTCAACACCACGACACACGCGACAATGCCATCGCAGGCAATTTTCACGCGTCAATGGCGACTGTAGGCTACCACAGCTGCCGCCATGGAGGCTACCGAGTCGCCAGCTAGCAACCAAGAGACAGGCTCTCTGACGCAGCCATCTCCACACGAGAGCCGTTTCATTGGAAGCAGCTCAGGAGTGTTCTTCATCAATACTGTCAAAAAGGCGTTTGAAGTCTCCCAGCAAGAAGAGCCAGGCCATTTACCAGCTGCGGAAGAGACTGTAGGAGGCGAAGATGACTTTGCGCCATCTGCCCGTAACTCACCAGAACGAGGCCAGGGCTTCGAGCTGAATATAAACAGCCAGAGAGCAATTGAGATCAATAGCTCTGCGCAGCTTGGCTCCCTTCCGCCTTATGAGACTGCTCAGCAAGCCATTGTCGAGTACTTCAAGACATGGCATCCTATATTGCCCTTCCTGAGCGGACCGGCATTCTTGGCATCCATGGACGCGCTCTATCAAGATCCGCGCACAGCAAAAGGTTCCGGTCGCATATCTGCTGACCGTGAAAGGCTATGCAATTTGATCATATTCCAATGCATCCTTGCGATTGGAACTTTTAGCCTGCCTGTCGCGCTTCCGGGCCAAAGCTCTCTGCCATCGAAGTCAAATCTGCTTTCCCTGGTTGCGTCGCTCGCATCAAGACACGACATACTTACTATTCAGACATTACTCGCTGCACAAGTGTATTGCGTGTCCACGCTGTCTCTCCGCACCGCATCAACCATTGGTGGCATTCTCAGCAAGCTCTTGTTCCATGCTGGCATGCATCGATGCCCATACCGGTATCCTCAGCTATCGAATGAGGACCGCGATCTTCGTAAAAGGATACTGTGGAGCGCGTACTCGATCGATCGCTACTTATGCCAAGCCCTTGGGATACCAGTGTCGCTTTCGGACAGTGAGATCGATGTATGTGTCTCGGGCAGGCGAGAGGCTCATGGGACAACGCCAACAGATCTGAATGGCGTCCCACTGCCGACACCTAGCTCCGAGCCCAACGTTCTAGATAGCAGTGGCGAGCATGCTGACGCTGCTGGTCCACATGCAGGGATGACTGATGATGCGAACATGAAGTTGGAAGTGATTCTGGCCAATTTCGTGGAATATGGCAGGTTGGTGGGCAATCTCATGGAGCTATTCCACGTGTCTTTGCATGCACGTAAGAACGATCCACGGAAGATTCTATTCTTGCGTTCCGACGTCGACAAATGGTTCAACAGCATGCCATCTGAGCCCACTCCGTCATATGCCAACACTGGGGCCGACGAGCAGATCATCCGATTTTTGCCGTTTCTTCATGTTCTCTACGAACAGCTAAAGATCTCTATCCATCGGCCCTCTCTGTCTCTGCCAAGGTCGACGCCAGAGTTTCATCACTCACTTCAAGTGACGATTCGTGCTGCGAAGCGTACTATTCTCGCCATGGAAAGGCAGACAAACCTGTTCTGGCCTGGATATGTGGCATCCGTTTGGATGTCAGGTCTCATCATTTCGTTCGCCTGCCAAATCGGGATGTACAACACTTCTCAAGGCTCCACCGAGATCCTCCGCTGCCTAGACTTGCTCAAACGGATGGGCGAGCGATGGAGGAGCGCGCAGAGATGTTATGCTGCCCTGTCCACACTGCTCTCGGACTTGCAGAAGAATCAACGCCGTATCAGCGACCTTCAGGCAGAAGATGATCCTTTCGGCAGGCAGGCGAAACGGCCAAGACTTGACACATCGGCTTCCGAAGCTGGGCATACTCCTACATCAATGTCTCCCACTTCCAACGCCGAGGTGTCGCAAAACGGACGCAAGACGAAGAAGCAAAAGACCGACTACATGTCTGTTCCCATGTCCACGAGTGGCGGGACTGAGTGGGACGTCAACGACATCTTCCAAGACCTCAGTTGGGAAACGCTTTTCGATGATATGACACAAGATACCGACATGCAATTCTTCGCGAGATGAGTTTTTCGTCGGCCTATGTCCCGCGCACTGAGACTGCAGTCATTATTGTAGGTAAATGCGGAGACGCTATTCTTGCCCGCGATGCACCAACAATCCAGTCTCCAAGAGAAGGACCAAGCCCAACTTCTGCAAACGATTACTTGCGACTGGCGGGAGATGCGACTCTTGTATCGATATAAAAGATCCAAGCCCAAGAGCCGCAACGTCGAGTGCCGTTTGGCATGAAGCACCGCTGACAGAGAGAAACAGCCACCCGTGCGCTTCGTGCTGTGCTGTTCTCCGCGGATCCAGTCCTTTGTCGCAATGCAGAGCTCAAGATCTGGATTCTCGCACTGGTTGTTTCAGACTTCTGCGACACCGTCGAATCCTTGGCTGGATCGTCAATGAAACGGGGATCTTGCCAGACCCTGGCTCTTCGAAGTCAGCTTCGGCTGGGGAAACCCGTCAATATGCGGCTTCCGATCAAGGTCTATTTTCACCTCTTGATCCAGCTTAGCCGCCGCAAGCAGCATGGAAAAGCTGCATTCATGTTCGACGGCCGTTGACCAGCAGCACTTTGCAGTGTGTGTAGCAATTTCCAACTCCGGGAGCCACTTGGCAGAGGAACGCTGGCTCCACAGAAGAGCACTTTTGCTGCGCCAACTAGTTCTGGACACGCTCAGCGTCTATTTCGGAGGCTATTTGTGGCATTCTGAATCTTGCGAGCGAAACAAATCACATAGGGCTATAGCCTGTCCTCGTTTGTCGCAATGCTTTGCTCAAAGGCGGCAATTTAGCTCTACCCTCCAATCTCTGGCTACTCCGAACTTTTCACCAGTCTGGAGGGGAGCCGTCCGTGCATCGGACAAGTGCAACATCTGAAGATCATAGCTTTTTGCTGGAGCACGAACCCACCTCGATGGACTCTACGGACTTTCAAGATCTCGGTTGCATCTTCAGCATGTTTGTTCGCAACGTGAGTCAAGAAGCTCTGGCCGACGATGGTTCGGTGAAATACGATCGGGTGCCCGCATTCTATCAGTCTGGCCTAGTTGCCCTTCCTTCCCTCTTGTTCTAGTTCAGCTTTTCGCTCTACAGAATCATGTTGGCACTCAGATTGTCCAAAGGAGCGACCTTTGCTGGCCTTATGGTTCTTGCAATGAGTTCACCCACGAAAAGGGCGTTGTCCATGTCGGACGCCCAAAATGCATACGCCCAACTCCAGGATTGGTATTCGTCCTCCACTGGTCTTTGGCAAGGAGCAGGTTGGTGGCAGTGCGCAAATGTGCTGACGACCATATCCAACCTGGCAATGATGAATGATCAGATCAAGGACAATGTGCTTGCTGCGCAACAAACTACATTCACTTCTGCAAGACAGGAAGATGATCAGTTCATCGGCCAACGGTTCATAAACAAGTAAGATGGAAAGTGCCATGCGAGCTTCACAAATGCTGATGACCGCACAGCTATTACGATGACGAGGGCTGGTGGGCGTTAGGCTGGATCGCCTCATACGACGTCTCTGGCAACCCACAATACCTCGCGATGGCCGAAAGCATTTTCGCCGATATGAGAACGACTTTCGGAAAGACCAATTGTAGCCGCAACCGAGGGGGCACAGGCGGGATCTTCTGGAATCGTGACCAGACTTATGTCAATGCAGTCGCCAACGAACTTTTCTTCAGCGTCGCCGCGGCTCTTTCAAATCGTGTCTCTGGCAAGGACTATTTAAACATTGCTCAGCAGCAATGGGCCTGGTTCCAGGGTAGCGGGATGATCAACTCAGATGGCAACATCAACGACGGACTTACAGGTGACTGTCGCAACAATGGGGATACAGTCTGGAGCTACAATCAAGGCGTTGTCCTGGGCGGCTTGGTCGAACTCTCAAGAGCAACTAGAGATGGGTCGCACATCTCATCTGCTCATCATATCGCTGATGCCGCAATTGGACTGCTCGCACCTGCTGGTATTCTGCAGGAACAATGTGAGCAGAATGGCAGGACATGCGACCGCGATCAGGTTCAATTTAAAGGCATCTTTGCAAGGAATCTGATGTATCTGCATCGTGCTGCTCCGAGTGGTAATTATGCGAGCTTCCTCAGCAACAATGCCAATAGCATCTTGACGAGGAATACGAATGATGGCAAATTTGGGCTGAGGTGGACCGGGCCTTTTGTTGCTCCAGCAAACGCGTCAACGCACAGTTCGGGCATGGATTGTTTGATTGCGAGTCTGTCGACATGATGAGCCAGTACAAGTCGATGATGAAGACATGAGAGCCTCTCACAATACCTGGCTTCGCTCGCCCTGTTATATCGCTTTCCAGGGCATCGATTAGGGTGCTATCGGACTGGTTCCAATAGCTGCAGACAGCCGTGTTGCCCGTGGACGTGAATCTTGGGAGCAAACATGCTTCGGCGACCACACCTATGTGTCTCAAGAGAGAACGACCATTGGGAAGCCACGTTGATGAATTTGGCCACACGCCACACTGGTGTCCGCCGAGGCAATGGTAATGAGTGCATGACTCGTCGTTTGATACTTGGGCCAACGCAAATTGAATGAGGTTTATTCAAAGTTTAGAGCAGACCCTTGGCTCCACTCTTCCAAAGACGCGATTGCCGCCTTCACGCGTTTTCTCCCTCTCCATCTACAACTGTGCTATCGATATAGCTCGAGCTTTTCCATATCATCCCACGCCCAAAATCACGTACTTTTTGCGATATCTACACTGCCGCGTCACCCCACTGAGAAGATCCGATGAAAGTATGATGACCGATCATCGAACACGGAGATTAGACGCCAAGCATCGAAACCAGGTCCACTGAGGAAAGAGGCCATCGAACCACTCGCTGCGCACCACCACCAGCCTGATTGAGCACGAAACATGACAATTTAAAGGGCGCTAATCCATAGCAGAGCTGGCAGCGAGGCCATGGTCTCGCGCCAGGTATCGCAGCGCTGCACAACGTGCGAGATGAGCCGCAGCTGAAATCATGTCAAGTGAGCATCAAAAGCACGTTGGAAAGGAGCTCCCTTCTCCTAAGGCTCTGGTGAGGTACACATTCCTTTCTGGTGAACCACTTGCAAGACGTGTCACCAGCTGGTTGGTGGCCTGGTCCGCTGCAATGCGACAGTCTTTGCTCTTCACAATATCCTTCGATCTCCGGAGATGCGGTCGAAGTCGAAACCGCGAGCATTTCCAGGATGATCCTGGCTCTGACTTTGCGCTCGCCGCCTGGTTGCGTGGTTGCTTGCCTGGTGAAAATCACTTCGCATTTTGAGCCTCTTTGAATCCTCCAGGATGTTGTTCTGTACTGATGAAGACTATTTGGAACTGGAGTTGTGTGAAGGTGTTTCACGGCGTTCAAAGAAGAGCATTCGAGATGTTCGATCGCCTAGAAAAAGCTTCTCACTGGGGCTCAGGTTATCGCGGCAAGTACAAGCCGCCCCAGGATCGGCCATTCGCCCGGTCCATGCACGTTGTATGCAAGATGAAAGGTTATGTCTCACCGGGCACAGGTGCAGCGAGGGCTGAGCGCTAAAGCACCCCATCGTCACATCATGTTGGTCGTCTGCCAGAAGCAGTTCGCAGCTGATCAACAGGTACTCCTTTCACGATCAGCCATGGTCTTCATTCGTCTTCGATTCGACAAACAACTGGCGCAGAATGAACATGAAATCAGGGCATGACTTGACCGCTATGAACGGCACCACAAACGATGATACATTCAACTTCTTCGGACTGCCAAAGGAAATCCGCGATCTGATATACGATCAGCTCACGGTCGAAGCTCCGATTAATGTCGCGATTTGGTTGATTCATCTACCTCACGCCTTTGCTTATGTCCTGAACGCTCCTCGGCCGTCTTTACTGCAAGCCAGTAGCACCCTATGTGCCGAATACCTCCAGCAAGTCGAAGAGAACACTTCACTCCGAATCATTGGACCAACGACGGACGGCGCGATAGCTGCTTTGCTGACAAGGGTCATTCGTCCTTTCTCAGAGATTATCGAACGATGCGATATCTTCATGCCCATTACTTGTCACGACTGTCGCAACCGAGACGATCACGATAGCAGAGGTCGTGTTGAGGAAGACACTGATTCAGATGCTGGGAGCGACTATGGTGGAGGACCAGGGTTTTGCGGAGCTTATGATTTGCTCAGCTTCTATACAACACTTCTGGCCACTAAGTTCCTTCCCAACTTTCGAAAGCTCCATACCATCCACCTACACATTGGAATGGTCCTCTCCGACGGTCAGCGCGCGACAGACTTCGACTGGCCACGATCGCCGCACTCCGACGAGTTCGTGGCTGAGCTGCGGAAGCTGGTTTTGCTTCCTGTGGTTGAAAGCTTGGACATTGTCATCTGCCGGGAATGGGCCGACTACCGAGATTATTGCCAAAGTGCCGGAAAGAACATTCCACAGACGTTCTCGCGCTGGACAAGGGGCTGTGGGTGGCTGGGCGAGCAGGAGCTCGAGTCGAAAAGTACATTGAAAGCTCAAGATAGCGTCTTGGATGGATTTGACGATCTCTGATAGTATCTGGTGGTCACTTGCGGACAGCATCTGTCGCAACACCTTGGGCGAATCTGTCAGTCAGCTTCTGTGAGCGTATCGGCCCTGGAGATATTGCTACATCCATGACTCGACCGAACTTGCTTGCTTCATCCGGTGCGACAGTAGCTCCAATCGACAGCGAGAGGCTTTACTGAAAGTTGTCCATCTTGGTGCCCAATGCAGCCAAAGAGCAGCGCTGTTCTGTGCGTCTTGGACCCTCGTGGATGCACCGGGAAGCGGTGTGTCCAATCATTCGAGGTGTTGCTCCCATACGGCATCTGCAATACACAAAAGCGTCATCATCTTCGAGAAGGTGGGCTGCAGTTGGAAGAGGTGCTGTGTCGAGCACAACCACGTGCCGCGTCCGGCAGATCGAGCTACAAGGGCCCATACCAACCTTCGTGGAAGCTTGCCAGGAAAGATGTCAGGAACAGAGTGGCGCCTGAATCTATGCTTGGCGATGCTCTCATGATCCGGAGAATCTGCTGAAACGGGTTGTCGCTAAGGGTACATTTCCTCGGATTTGCGACTAGCGACGCTGCTTTGCATGTACATTTGCGGCATGTATTTGCATGACAAAAGCACTACCTTCTTGCTTATCAAGGCCTAGCCATCACGCCACACTGCTGAGTTGTTAGCCTCCTGTCATCTGCTTCGGTGCCTAAGAACTCACACTCATGAACGCTGTTAGTTCGACTTCTGAGGCTGGCTTGATCTGTCCGTTGTAAATGCAGGAATGGCACTCTCGATCTTCCACACACTGGTACTCGTATGACGAGGATCCGTCCTGTGCGGTGATGCAAGCCGTGATTTCGCCGACGCCGCCCATGCTGCCCGCGCTGTCTGCGCTCGAGTTGTTACACCCATGGAATCGAATATCGACATTGGCATAGCAGTCCCAATCAAACCGGCCCATCTTGTCCGTTAGGGGTATGCGCATAAACTCCACCGCGTCGGTCGGCGCAGATGTCTCTTTGCAGATGTCCGCGCTTTGAGAGACGAAATTGCTGTGACTGCACCAGTTGTAGCCATATACCCAGGCATTGATTTCTGTGCTGTTGTCCGGAAGTCTCATCACACGTCAGCTTTACCTTCCATATCATTCTCAACGCCGTCAGGACGTACTTCACTGTGCCGACCATGATATTTGGACCAAAGGTGCTGTTAAACGCGCATGATTTGGAGTCAGGTCCAGGTCCAACAGGCTTTGCGGGCTCTTTCGTCGAATCCTGGCCTTGAGCAAGCACAATCAAGGCAAAGCCCACGAACATGGTGAGCGACTCGAATAAGGAGAACATATTAGCTAGTGCCGCTCTTGAAAAATGTACAACGGTAGTACTGCAAGAAAAGCCAGATGAAGTCGGAAGGTGCTTGAAAGGAGTTAAAGTTCATGACATCCTCAAGGCGCCGAAAGTCTCAGACCCATGTCAGCTAAGATTAGATGCAAGGCACTCCAGATACGATCTTATCCTTGTCTATCTGGTTGGCTGCTACATCCCGCGACACCGTCCTGCAGACGAAAGTTGACGTACAATCTCAGAGTGAACTTATATCGACTTCAGTGGAACTCCGGGACACCAGATCTGCTCCATCGCTGCGACGGCGCTGTCGAACGCCCTTGAAGCAGTTCGTTACAGAAGTCGGATCGCTTAAGAGGGCACATCCGAGCACAATTCAATCGTAAAGTCCTGTGGGCTTCTGCTCCGTAGCATAGAATTCGCCGCAGGAGCTAGAGAAGGATTGCCCGAGATATTGTCAAACTTGGAAATCTCAGCATTCCGATTTTCTTTTCGGGCGTCGAGTAGAACTATAACAGCATGCTCTTGGAATTCACAGAGAACGGTCAATACGGTCTGAGTCCCAGCATAGGCCTATCGGACATCAAATGCTTCATAATGCCAAAGAAATCTATTCGACACGGGCCTCGAACGCAGCAGCATACTGGCAATCCCAGGAATAGAGAAACTTTCGAGAGAAAATGAGGTCCGACACAGCATCGATAGATCACTCGCTCCAATGACGCGCTGGAGCTCCGAACAAGGCTGAACTCGATTCAATACGGGTAACTCATACAGCAGCATTGTCACCCAGGCACAATGGAGTTATGATCAACCTTGCGGACGTTGTATGACACTTGAGAGCTCAATCACATCAAGAACGCTTCCATCGTTCACAGTTGCTCAGCAAGCATCAGTTCCGAACCTGATCGCACAGCACTACAGATCCAAGCAGAGTCACGATCACAATAGATAAGACTAGCTGGAAAAGAAAATAAGCTGGAAAGACATTTTGCAATAGAATGTGCTTCACAGAGCACTGGTTTCGTTCATACTGATACATGTATACCATCTCGAGAATCGCAGAACGCCGCGCTTCTTCCGCCAGAAAATCTTGCCTCCCAAGAACGCCTGACGTCCCAGCATGCCGCCGCCGCCCCCAAACGCCGCCTCACAAAACGGCCAACGCCCGCCCCAAACCTGCTGGGGAGCGCTCATCCTCATCCGAACCCTCTCCTCTCCCTATCCAACCTCTCAAACTCCCTAACAGTCCACTCCGGCGGTCCACCAATACATCTCGTTCCAGCCAAGAAGTCTCTGGTAACGAAACCGTTCAAGAATTGATCGATCTCTTCTATGATTGTATCTTCTGGTCCGGTAGCTTTGAGCAGACGAGCTTTCATGGCTCGATAAGCTGGAAGAGCTTTGGGTGGAAGCATAATTTGGAGGCAGTCGTCAAAGATCAGTTGGGAGCGGATGATGCGGAGCTTTTGGGTGCGCCGGAGTCGAAGAGTTTGTTCAGCGAGGAGAGCTGCTTCTGCTGCTTCCTTTCGGGCTTGGAGTTCGGCTTTGCGAGCGTTTTCAGCTTCGAGAGCAGCGGCTTCTTCCGCCTCCCTCTTCCCTCTCATCTCAGCTTCATGAGCAACAGCATCAGCAAGAGCCTTTCGAGCAGCATGTTCCGCGTTCTGCCTAGCAGTTTCCGTTTCAGCAGCTCGAACTTTGGCTAGTCGTCGCTCAGTCATGGCGTGAACCTCAGCTGCGACGATTCTACGATCATCGTTGAGAAGACATTGGACTGCTCGGTTCTTGTCTTCGTCGGAGTGATTGATGTCAGAGACGTCTAGGCCGCGTTGCAGCATTTGGTGGCGAAGCTTGACGATTGAGAGGCTTTGGTAGTAGGTTGTTTGTGGATTTGTCATTTTGATGGTGTGATGGTGAGTGCAGGTGCACTCGTGAATGGAGACGGTGGTTGTGTGTGGTATTCGTAGTGGTATGAGCAATGGGTAGCGTTGCTCGAGTGTGATTGTATGTGTATAGAAGAAGGATCAGTCTTATCAGTCGCATCATCTTATATAATCTGCGAGGTTTTGATGTGCGTAGCATTGTATATTGTCACAAGCCTATTGTTCACATGCAACACGTGAAGTTTTGGGAATTCGGGTATTGTCGGGTTACAATGCATTGATTAGCTGTTGTGAAGGGGGTTCGAGTGTGGAAAAAAAGACATTGAAGATCGATGCTTTTGTTTGTGCACACGAATCCGCTTGTTTGCTTTGAGACCTTGTCTTTGTCTCAGACAAAGAGGACGTCCAAACATTCTACCCATCGCTCGTGAGTCTAGGATCTTCAGTTGATCTCCAAGCCGTAGCGTGCCTCCCAGCGCCTTCAGTGACTCTTATAATTCGTGATGAAGCCAAATGGTAGGTCTACGTCACTGCACAGCTACCGTTGAGCATGGTCGTGTTCGTAGAATTCTTCGCCCGTCCACTATGAATGCTCGCCCACCACTCGGTCACCACGCCACCCCATAACACCCAGTCCTTCCTCATCCAAGGATATGTCCAGCTTGTCTTGCTTCGTCGTAAGTCCACAGCACCTCCTCAACTTGTGATAGTGCTTGATGAACGTCCTATCTGCTTCCAAGCATACTGGCGGCGCCTGATGTCGAGGAGAGTGATGTAGGGCGAGTTGCATTCGTAGAGAATCGACATCGCCTCCTTGTTGATAGCCTTGCACGTAGCAAGGACCTGCGGGAAACAGTTGGTTTTGTAGTCGGGGAAGAGCAAGAGATCTTCGTAAACGATATTCCTCAATTCGCCGGGAAGATCGCAGAAGCGAAAGCGTGCAGCTTCATCTGCTTTCAAGAGTATCTTGACGGCGGTGTATTTCAGGCGGAGGTTTGGTGGCAAGTAAGAAGCCAGGGGCTCCATCTAGCGCTTGATGGACTCGATGGTGCCATCGCCGAGCTTGCGCTGCTTGATAACTGTGCGCAATTCGTCGAGGTCGCAGCGCTCGTACTTGAGCGCGTACTTGGTAAGCGTCATGGTTGGTGATGATTGAGACCACGATGATGTCGCGGTGGGTTTGATGATGGGATATGACTGGTGAGTGCGCGAGCTCTCGAATGTCGAAGCTCGAGGGAGCACGGACCAAAATGATTACTTGTGTCACCAATGCTTGCATGTGCCGTTCCTTCAACGCGGTGCACGGGCCCTTTTCGCTCGTTCCTGAGGCAGGACATTTGCTCAGTGCGCAGATGACAGTAAAATGGTCTTTGACCACTCCACAGCAGCGAACTTCTGAATATGGCCATCTCCAAACCCAGAAAGGGCGATTTTGACCTTAAGGTTGGTGACTTCGTACGTAGGAAGGACTTCATGGTTTATACAAGCGGCCGGATTGAGTAGGAAGGTGTGCTGGCCTAGTGATGGGTGGAGAATTGGTTCTTATTTCTTAAAGCGTCTTTCATAGCCTTTGTGAACTGGAGGCAATTGGGAGCGAAAGAGACTCCCCATTTTCACTAACAGAGCTGGCAAACAGAGTCAACTGGCAGAGTCGATGCGTCTTCTTCAGCCAGGCCGTGGCGGTCAACCCATATCCTCGTCCATTCGTTCATCTGCCGTTCCAGATCCGTCGATGGCCGCCCAGGCCTTGGTGAATGGTTGTCCTCTCCAACCCCACGCCACACAATAATGCCTTGCCAAGAGCTTCCACTCTTCAACCTCATCTAGCCACTCCAGCTTCTCAATCCGCTCTCGCTCGTCCTTACTGACCCAGTCATCATGCTCGAAGAGCTGGTACACATCCCTGGCACCTTGGCCGTCCCCAAACCCCGCAAGTCTTAACCGTTGTCGTTGAGCGTCGAGCGAGTAGTATCGCTTTAGGGTGCGAAGCTCAATCCCTCGTGAAGATAGATTGGATATCATAGTCTTGCCGAACGCATCAAACGGTCGAATCGGCTCGTACAGAATCATTCCTCGACCATCTCGGGCATGCATCGTAAAGTAGTTCAGAACGCTGATAGCAGTATCAGGTGGCAAGTAGCAGAGACAGCATTCGCTTAAGATCAAGGTCGGCAGGTCTTCTTCCAGCCCAGGCAGTATTGGCGGCGACTTGAAAGTCAAGACTCGCAGGTCAATGGCATGAAGATGGTAGGCTGATCCATCCTCTTTTGACAGCGTCTGCCGGGTAAGCTCATCAGAAGCTCGAATCGCAGCACGCTTTGGATCGACATTTTCTTCAAAGTCAAGCTCGTGGTACACGACTTTGTACTTGTTCGCACATAATCTGAAGAATCTAGTATCGGAGCCAGCTCCTAGCGACACGATTTGCTTTCGCTGCTCCGGATCTGTTTCGAGGAATCGCGTCACCAGTTTATCGATGGCCTTTGTTCGAACGTAGGTTCCCCGATTGATGATGGGATATCGCTTTGGCACCTCACCGCCTTGATGAAAGAAAGTTTTGGCATACTGGTCCTCCAGGTAGCCCATGGCAATCGCACTCATCCGACTGCTGCTGGCATCGCCATCTGTTTGCTGAATGATCTTATCCCTCGCCTTTTCGACATCCTCCTCGCCAAAGGAGGGTTCATTGTCTGCGTCCGTCTGGCCCGGAGTCCCACGTCTTCCGCGAAGCCTTGGACCTCTACGCCCAGAACGTAGAGTGTTGAGGTTCGGTATCGAAGCCATGAAAGAGAGCGCGGCGATATTGACTTTGACGATGTTTCTCCATTTCCGAGGCGAATTTTGTCACACACTTGCTAAAACCCCGTCGTAGAGCGTAGCATGACGTCGGTCTTCTTCGGAACGTCATGGGAGGAAGCATCGAGGTAGAGCCGACAGTCCAAAACAATGGACCTGATGAAGACTGTTCACTTCTCCATTGAATGTGATTCTTGACTCAATCACAACTCTGTGCTTTAGGTATGTATCAACTTCAATTCCTTTTGCGAGCCCTGCCTCCACGTCGACATCATTCCTATAAGACCCGAAAAAATTCTTGGAGGGGCAGCATGCATTGCAGCGAGCAACGTAGGGCAGCGGCAGCATTGAGAAGCAAAGATTTCCAGACACTCGGTCATGGTCCATAATTCCTTCCTTTGCAGGTCATTGTGTACTGCATAGAGGCTGCCGATATCTGCTTTGTCACTGCTTAGCAACAGAAACTGCGACTCTCGGTACCCTTGCGAGATCAGAGCTGACTTGTATAGCTCCTCTCACTTTCTGCGAGCTTTTGCTGAATCCTCACCTCTACAACCACCTCAACTCCTGAACTCACGACTTTCACACTGCCAAGATGGTGGGCCTTGGTCCTAGGCGCAAGCCTAGCCGTAGAGGCTCTATGGCCGATATCCCTAAAGACCTCCTCTCAGAGATAAAACGTCTCGAAGAGCTCTTCACCGTCGACACAACCAAACTCAAAGCCATCAGCGACCACTTCATAAGCGAATTGGACAAGGGTTTGACGAAGGAAGGCGGTAGCATTCCTATGAACCCAACATGGGTCATGGGCTACCCAGACGGATACGAGACCGGCACTTTCCTCGCGCTTGATATGGGAGGCACCAACCTCCGTGTCTGCGAGATCAACCTGCCAGAAGAGAGAGGAGAGTTCGACATCATTCAGTCCAAATACCGCATGCCAGAGGAGCTGAAGACTGGCAACGCCGATGAACTGTGGGCATATATAGCAGACTGTCTGCAGCAATTCATCGAGTACCACCACGAGGGCGAGAAGCTGGATAAGCTCCCGCTAGGCTTCACATTCTCTTACCCGGCCACACAGGACTATATCGATCACGGTGTGCTCCAACGATGGACGAAGGGTTTCGACATTGACGGCGTTGAGGGCAAGGACGTTGTGCCACCTTTCGAGAAGGCGTTGGAGGAGCGTGGAGTTCCAATCAAGCTGACAGCCTTGATCAACGACACGACCGGTACCTTGATAGCTAGTGCCTACACAGACCCGGAGATGAAGATTGGATGTATCTTCGGCACTGGCTGCAACGCTGCTTACATGGAGCACGCTGGCGATGTTCCCAAGCTCGAGCACTGGAAAATGGACCCAAAGCAGGAAATTGCGATCAACTGCGAATGGGGTGCTTTCGACAACGAGCACAAGATTCTGCCACGCACGCCTTACGATGTCATTATCGACAAGGACTCTCCTCGTCCCGGCCAGCAAGCTTTCGAGAAGATGATCGCTGGTCTCTACCTCGGCGAGCTCTTCCGTCTTGTGCTTGTCGACCTTTCGGAGAAGGAGCAAATCTTCCAAGGTCAAGACGTCTCATCATTGAAGAAGCCATACTCGCTCGATGCCTCCTTCCTTTCCGACATTGAGAACGATCCCTTCGAGAACTTGCAGGAGACCTATGATCTGTTCTACGACAAGATGAAGATTAACTGCCAGAAGCCAGAGCTCGAGTTGATTAGAAGATTGGCCGAGCTGATTGGCACGCGTTCCGCCAGACTTAGTGCATGTGGTGTTGCCGCTATTGCCAAGAAGAAGGGCTACAAGACATGCCATGTGGGTGCTGATGGATCGGTGTTTAACAAGTACCCTCACTTCAAGGTAGGTCCAGATACAGTATTACGACTTGATAACATACTGATACTTTCTAGCAACGCGGAGCACAAGCACTCAAGGAGATCCTCGACTGGGACAAGGGCCGTGATGGCAAGCCGCTTGGAAAAGGCAACGACCCGATTGAGATCCTTCCTGCCGAAGACGGTTCTGGTGTCGGCGCCGCTTTGATTGCCGCTTTGACCCTCAAGCGCGTGCAAGAAGGCAAAGTCATGGGTATTCGAGACGCCGATGCGATGCTCAAGGGCACGGTTGCTGCCAAGCCAAACACAAGCCAGGTATAGGAGCCTGAGCCGTTGTTGGAAAGGTTTTGCAGTCGCGCCTGGTCAGCCTCCTGCGACAGCCAATTCAGCTCGCATGTGGCGGGAAAGCTGGTGGCGAATGATTGAAGCTACTCCGCGGTATGTCGGAAGCCGTGGCGTCCAAGTCGCTGATGTTAGTACCTTCGGATGGTATGGAATTTGGAAGCGAGTTGTGGATATCAAATTCTTGTGTATGTAGCACTCCCTATAGAATGCCTCGCTTCATTCCTCGAAAAACGCCTCATTGCTTTTATGCTCGTGTCGTGTATTGCTTCATGCAATGTATGTGGTATCAACTCGACTCGAGAACTCCATACCTCGAATCAAGTCCTCAGTCGTGTAATCGCAGCGGACTGGTCAATTTCTTAGACCCCTTGTCGCAGTGTCGAAGTGGTTACTGAACAACACACTTCCCTCCCTTCCCCTTCCCATTCTTCTTCTCCTCAAGTCCCTGATTCATCTTCCAGACTTTCTCGCCGTATTGGGCCAAGTTGGAAAGACACTTGGACTCGTCGATGGTGCCGTTGGAGAGTTTGGGGGCTAAGCGAGTCAGCACGAGCGCAGCGAGTAGGCCAAGCACGAGCGAAGCGAGTTCAAGTCGCACAAAGGAGAGACGTTGGGCTCGAGGGATAGGGCGAGGTGTTTTTACTTACCGACACAGTCTGTTGGAGAAACCTGCCAGGTTTGAGAAGGTGGTGCTTCGCCTGATTTGCAGAGTTCGGAACCTGGATTGATGCAGGGGATGAGGCGGTTGGTTAGGGTGAGGCGGTGTTTGCCTGGAGCGTAGAAGGTGGTTAGTGAAGGCGTCGAGGGCGAGGTTGAGGTAGTAATGGACTTACGCTGTTGGCAGTTGACGGTGAGGGGGGCGCACATTTTTGTTGTGTTGCGCGCTGGGTCGGAGGGAAGTGTGGTGGTGTTTGATTGTCTGGACTGAGGTCGGGTGGAGGTTCGGTTGATGTCGAGGTCGTGGTAGTGGATGATGTTTGTTGATGTCTTGGAGCGCTCTTTTATATGGAAAGAAATGCAAACGTGTCACGAGCAAACGGGAAAAGTGGGTCCTGCATGTGAGATTTGAAGAAGTGAACTCACTTTTCCTTAGTTGATTTGCTATTCACGAGCACACTTCACTTTTCTTGAGGCAGATGCGCTGCGACTTGGATCTATATCAACATTCATTATTTGCGTATACTTCTTCTCCAAAACAACATCGCACTCTCGGCTCGGATCTCAAGTCTTTCAACAATACATCAAGAACCTAAAGCGTTGTTATTCTTTGCATCAGGAGACATGTGTCGACCACTCACAGTCCGCTGCGATGAAGGCAACCACACGTATACCTTCGAGGACATTGTCCTACACTGCAAGGAGGTCGGCTCTTTTGCGTGCAAGCTGGGCCTGGCAGAGCTGGCCGATCATCAGAACGCGTCGACTTCTTGCATTTGCGCTGACGTGGAACATGAGCCCGACTGTGTCGCGTGCGCGAGGACCTGCCAGCAAGTATTGAAGAAGTGAGTACTTTTGACTAGTATTCAATTGTCGAAGGCGGCTCTGGTTTTGGTGAAGCAATTTCCGGAGATGTACTAATGCTTGCAGATATGGCGAAGCGCTGCATCGAGGCCCCAAGAAGCAAAAGTCATGGGTGGGCAAATTGTTCATGGCGAGAGAACAAGAGCACGATTGGCAAAAGTCTCTGGAGGAAGCTCACAAGGAGGAAGTTGGCGGCGGCCTTCTGACTCGTAAGGAAAGCGATGGGGCCCTCGAAGCGTTGCGTCGCGTACGGTTGGACGTTAGAGGAGAGAGGGCGTAATGTATCGTAAAGTGAGCTTTGGCGAAGGCCCGCCTGGGACGCTTGACTCCACCCATGGTGTTTGGCTATGCAGATGGTGTTTCGACTGGCAAATTTGCTTTTAGCACGAATACGGAGTTAATCTTGGAATCGCATAATATTCGAGAAAATACTGTGGCTGGCACAGCAAGATCCATTGCGAGACATGAATTTCTTTCTGAAGTTCTGACATTGGATGCTGTATTCTTCGGAGCTCCTAGCTTGACTCCGTGCAGCACGGTCTGCTGAGCCGCTCGCATCGCAAGCAGGTATTCCTGAAGGTCGCTCCGACAGAGAGCTGATTTCCTCACTGCCAGAGACACAGCTTGCCAGATGCGGTACCAGCACCAACCCAGTCCATGGTAGGATGAAACTGCGCCACTGCGGGCACAGCAGTGATCGAATCTCCTCCAAGCTGTGCCAGCTGCTGGCCTTTACTGGTGTAGATATCGACAAAGCGATTCATATTTCCAATGACGAAACGCTGAATACCATCCTGGGGCTGCATCTGCCATTGCGCTCTGAGAATAGTGACCCATCGTCCAGTCTGGTTGTTGTGAGGTATGATAGTCGCAGGATTGATCTCGTTGTCGGTCAGAGAGTATCCAGGCTTCCAGTCTCCAGATTCCGAAAAGTCATAGATCTTGACAGTATCATCGTAGGAAGCCGTTGCTACCTGTCCGGCTCCGTTGAATGCCGCGTGTGAGACTGATAGCTTTGACAGATGCTCACCAATGAGATGCGGTGTGCGATTGCTGGCTTTGCCGGTGATCTTGCGCAGGTCCCAAAGCTTCAGCATACGATCTAGAGAAGCTGTGGCTAACAGATGCGGATGTGCAGGGTGCAAGCTGAAGCCTCCGATCTTCTTCTCAGACAGCTGCATGAGTTCGGCAGTTTGATGTGTCGGCGTTCGCATGTCCTTCATTCCAAATTGGCCGTCCAGTGTAGTGAAATGTAGCATGTTGGGATCAAGGTGAGATATCTGGACTCCAGAAATTGGGGCATCTTCGCCTTTGTCCTCTGGAGCGTATGCTTCGACCGCCACTCCTTTCTGCAAGTCCAGCTTGCGGATCGAGGAGTCATATGAGGCTGAGTAGAGCGCGTTATGGTCATGAGGTGCAAATTGAAAGGCCGATATTGTGCGAGTATGAATCTTGAAAGTGGTAATGGCTGGCTCGACTTCGTCGTCCACATCACCGTCTTCGTCTGCGTCGTCTGCCTCTTGTTTGATCTTCTCTGGTGTGGTCTGGGATGCATCGAAAAGACCTAAGCTGCCCAATTTGTCGCCAGCGAATACCAATGCTTTCTCCTGGGTAGGGTGGAAGCCGAGAGCATATATTCTTTCCGGCGTGATCTTGATTCTGTTCGGTTCCGCGCCTTCCCACAACTCAAGACCGCTCATGCGCTCTCTTAGTGCCTTCAACTCCTTGTCCGACGTGTCTTTGATATCCTGCTCGCTGAACGTTCTCTCGCCAGGATTCGCCGGCCCCACTGTCGACAGCCAATTGCCTGCTCTATTCCAATTTGTGCCATTGACGATCGCATCGTGTAGATTAATGTCGTCGCTCACTCGTTGCCGCTTTGCGATCTGAGCCTGTTGGAATGCTTGGTTCTCCTCTTCCTGCTTCTGCCGGGCTACTTCTGAGTCGGCAACGATACCCTTCAATCGAGACGATGTCCTCCTCGGACCTTCTTCTTTGATCTCTTTCTTGACTTCGCGCTTTCGTTTCTGTCCAGCTGTCGATGCTGGTTTCGGTCTTGACTTGGGTCCAACTCCGACCTGCTGAGCATCGAGCTGCAGTTGCTGGAGAAGTGCCTGGTTCTTTGCGATTTTCTCCTGTCGCGCTTGTTCGTACTCTGAAACTGCAGCACCAGTTTTCTTAGTTTTCGCCGCCATGATTACTATGCAACAAGCCTCCAAGACTATTCATAGAGAAGTGGTATACAGATTCAAGTCGGAAAGTCATTGACGTAGTGCCTCGACGCGTCCAGGAGTCGCGTTCACTCGCGCATCGGGCTTTGTCAGCGGCGATCAATGCAAATCTCAACTCCATCACCAGAAATATTTCATCACGAATTGCATGTATATCAAGCACCATGAATGCTTGCAAGTTATCGAGAGCAGTAAGCAGGCCTTTGCTGGCTGATGCTCGTGCTCCGATACTGCCATTCCTCTATGCCACCAGAACCATAGCCAGAAGCTATGCAACCGAGGGACCAGGATATCATATCACATCGCAAGAAGAAGTTGATGCAGAATTGCGAGCCATTAAGGAGCGATGGTCGAGCCCAAGCAAGAAGCAATCATTGGGTGACCGACGATCGCTGGCACGGTCACGTCCAAAAGGGACGAAAATGGAAAGAATACCTTTCGAAGGCAGTACGGGTTCTGCCAATCCTGACGAGCGATTCGAAAACACGACCATGACTCCACGTGAGCTTCGAGTATTTGAGGAGCTATTTAGGCAGGGTGTGAAGACCAAGCCCGATGAGAGCAAGAAGCAATTCATCAGTCGGACACAGCATGAATTTCCTGAGCTCCTTCAACCTCTGGCAGAAGAGGCAGAAGATATGCGACAGCAGGCTGCTTTACAAGCAAGAGCTGAAAAGCTAAACAAGAAGCATTCCAAGCGTGAGGACTTTGAGATCAAGGACAAGCAGTCAAGGCAGATCAAAAAACGAATGGACGAAGCACAAACGGATGTGGAGCTCTTCCAGGTGCTCGAGTCTGAAGTCTTCTCACGAGTTCGAGGACTAGGTGCAGACGGACCCATAGACTCAGCTAAATACGCTGCTCTTCCTGCTCTCCTCCAACATTACGTCTCGCTCATCGAGAAACACTTCCCAGGCTCGCCTTTAGGTCTAGTCCTCCTTCCAGAATTAAGAAAGCTCGGTCCTTCCGCCTTCGCTCTCGGCGCGTCAACAGGGCTCTATAACCAACATATGCGAATGCTATGGCAGAAGTATACGGATGTCGATGGCATTGTCGATGTCCTGGCAGAGATGGATAAGGAGGTATTCTCCTTCAACGATGATACCTTGGAGCTGCTAGATCAGATGTTTGTGCATGCTGGTGCTGCGAGACGAGGTGATCTGGGACCTGGAAGACGAGCGCTTTGGTCTACAGATCGCAAAGAGCGAGCACTTGAGAAGTTGAGGAAGTGGAGGACTATCGCGGGCGAACGTTCAGAAGCCGCAGCTCTAAGAGAAGCGCGAAAGCAGCAAGAAGTATTCGAGCATGACGAGATCGAGCAGGGTGCAGCTCAAGGACGTGCTGTGGCAGCGTGAAGCATTTGCACTCTATCTTAGAACCAAAATCCTCTAGGGCTGCGAAAGCGCTGTCATCTGCATCGTCTTGCAGAGTGGCTGAAGCTAGCGCTGCAGGCAGATGGGCTCGCTTGGCTGGGTTGCAGAGACGCGAGGCGGAGCTATAGCTGGAACCTCATCTCTCAGATCTCCATCTCTGCTCTTCACAGTCTGTCACCCCATGCGGTGGTTGGGGTCATAGTGCTGTGCGTCTACCGGCGTGCATTTGCACAAATGGTGCTTGAACAGACATGATACGCCTACTCAACATCTTCACCCTCGAACCTCGGGAATGGCTCGGCGACGATGTGCCGCCATACGTGATTGCCTCTCACCGGTGGCTGGAAGGCGAAGCTCGATATCAAGACCTTGCTGCTAAAGATGGAAACGACACGCCTGGGTTTCGCAAAGTTGGAGCATTCTGCGAATTCATACGCTCACTTCCAGACTGCTCTGGCTTCCAATGGCTGTGGATCGACACCGTATGCATAGACAAGACCAATAGCGTTGAACTTTCTGAGGCCATCAATTCGATGTTTCGATGGTATCAGCGAGCTTACCTGTGTATAGCCTATATCTGGGATGTCACCACTGGACAGATTCCACAGGATCAAGACAATATCCACCATGCCTTGCAAGACAGCGACTGGTTCAAGCGAGGCTGGACACTCCAGGAGCTTCTTGCCCCCGACGTTATCATGTTCATTGATCGAGACTGGCGAGTTATTGGGCACAAAGGTACATACAAACCAGATCGAATGCCTCAGAAGCTGTTGCGAGGCCCGCCTTTGAATCAACACCTTTCAGAGATTACCAGAATTGCCGAGGAAGTGCTGTGGAACTATGCCGCCAGCAAAGACTTCAGCTTTCGAAAGAAGCGGACATGGTTGGACAATAGATCTACCACCCGGGAAGAAGATCACGCATATTGCATGCTTGGCATCTTCGGCGTATCCATGTCGCCCATCTATGGAGAAAGACGGAGTCGCGCGTGGCAAAGACTGGAGGAAGAGGCCAGAAGGTACGAAATGCGTCAAAGGCATGATGACACTCAGTCCGAAGTGTCTTTCGTTCAGAATGCCTTCAAGAGCGGTACAGATTCGATGGCACATCCGCCCTCCAGGCAAGATGTTCTTGCGGAGGCGACTAGAAGCTTTCAACCCTCCGAGGGGCCGCGCCATAACACTGAGATACTCGCTCTTCAAGATCAACTGCATCGTATTGAAGAAGAGAAATCTGCACTCATCGAAGAGCTTCGAGCCGCAAAGAAGTCTGCGAGAAGAGCACTCACTGACTCTGAGCAGCTTACCAGTCAGCTTTCAGAGCTTGAGTTCAAGCTCGCTGATCAGAGATCGAGATGCCGAGATCTCGAGCAGGAGAACACTAGAGCTTGGGCACTGGTTGATACGGAGCGCTGGAAACGTCAGGCCGGGGAGCAAGCTATTCAGGATCAACGCCATGAACATGATGCAATTCAAAAACATGCAGAGGACCAATCTTGCCGAATAAAAGAGCTCGAACAAGAAGTAGTCGAACAATTGAAAGTGCGCAAAGACCTGGAAGAAAGTTCAGCTAAAGCTTATGCAGCGGTGACACAAGAGACAGCATGGCGAAAACAAGCAGAAAAGCAACTTGCGCAGGATCGCATTGCACGTTCAGTACCTGAAGCCAAAATTACGTCGCTGGAGAGGGGCCTCGCCGATAAAGACGCGGCAATAAAGACAGAGCAGGACACGCGGCGCAAGGTCGAGCAAGAGCTCACTGACGCCATGCGCGTACTTGAACACACTGAGAAGGCTCGAAAGGCTCTCGTAGAAGATGTCGAAAAACTCAAGCCTTTGCCAGATTCGCTTAAGCCACCTATTCGCTTCAAAGATGCTGTCGGCAGGAGATTCTCTTTTCCATGGCATCTCTGTAAGACTTGGAGAGGCATGGAAGAATTGATCAAACAATCCTTCCTGATGGTGGATGATCCAATTAGGCGATACGTGAATGAGGGAAAGTACGACTTGACAGGCCCCGATGGAGAGATCGTTCTGCCGCCAGTCTGGGAGAAGATCATACAGCCTGACTGGTCGGTCACCATGCATTTATGGCCTGCTGAAGAGAATAATAAAGCAGAGACCGATGAAAGTCTATGCGCAAATCTCGGGTTTGAATACAAAGAACATTCGACGAGCAAAGCCGAAACTAAGCGAACGCCTCCGCACTCGTCTTTGCATTCGATACCTCTAGACGCCTTGACTGCTTTGGACGTAAATGCGAAGAAATCATCAAGGACGGACAAGCCTCGCTCGATTCAAAGACGCAGCAGGCCAAACCAGACCAGCCCGCTCGCTGACTGGTTTCTCGGCGGGTCAGGCTCAGCAAACAAACCTAGGGACTCGCGATGAGAATCGACTATGCTTCGTCTGCGAAGTCAATCGACCCATAACGAGCTCGATTGCTGCTGCACTAGAACCAGGCCGCACGTGCGGGCCAGCGACAACAGTACGTTCTTACTACAATCTCCCAAAGGACTCCTGTTCCAGTTTGAGCTCCTGCGCCACACCTTGACAAAAGGCTCTACGAAATGCCGCATTTTTCCAACTCCGATCTCTCTGGTCGGATCCGCACAACATACATCTCCTCACGGCATTTCCATGTCTCTCTCCAGCATCCTCGCAAACTTGACCAATGAGGCGCTTAGCAGTGAGGAAACCGGAAGTAGATATATTCTATTTACTTGTGATGCAGGTCTATTAGCACAGAGGCCGGACTCAAGAGCGTCTCTGCGTCGACAAGAAATTGCTTGACTATGTTCCCCAATAGTAGTCTGATCTATGCGCTGGATATCGAATATCTACAATCAATCGACCCTCGCTATGGAAGGCGCTCTCACTACAGCATAAGTCCTTGTGATATGGGGAGATCCCTCTCGCCCGAAAACCCACGTCGAGGGCGCCAGACACCACTTGTGTCGACCTTGACTTTGCCATCGTGTCCGCGATTGAAGAGTAAAGTACCGGCTCGCACAGAGGAGTCGTCATTGCGTGTCAATTCATCCTTCGTCCACAAGCTCTTTGTTCCTTCCATTGTGCTGTCTGTAAAGAAATGGCTAACTGACGCATGCTTGATATTGGCCTCACAGTGAAGCACATCAGTCGTCTCGCTCAGTTTCTCTCTCCAGGCGAAGATGATCTTGTCGAAGAGCGCTGCGAGACACTTCCCATCTTGCCAGCACTTCATTTCGACAGGCGTGGTGACATTCATGCATCTCAGCGTTTCAGCAGTGCGCTTGACCTCGCATTCAGGGAAATGCGCCAGAAGCAGGTAGATGGGTATGACAAGCTCAGATCTGGGGTCGAGTTCGACTTGCCATGGGGAGGCATTCCGATCCGAAAACTTCCTTCCATCACTAACATTTTCTAGTGTGAATCCGGGTGCTGTGAATGCAAGGCCGTCTCTGACAGCCCATGCCTGTAGTATCCTCAGTTCCAACGAGTTCTTGTCGATTTCGGACATCACGAACGAGATGTCGTTGTCCATCAAGCTCTGTATTGGTCGAGGTCTCGGTACTAGTTGTTTAGAAGGCTCGCACAATGACTCCACCGTCCAGTGTATGGTCTCATTGGTTGTTCCCTCTGGTTGCGGTATATGGCGAGACCTGAAGACCCGCCTAATCCGGCTCCCAACCTGTGCGAACACGCCTTGTCGTGTTCTGGCAATGTGTCTTAGTGGCACGCGAGAACTCCATCCAGCCATGCGCATGAGAAGCGCAGTAGATCCTACGCGAATCTCACACTTAGCTCGCAAGCTCGTAAGGGGCACCTCGAAGACGAAAGCAAATCGTCCAGGATCATCGGTCAAGCCCACTGGGAAGTCTTGTGATCTTTGATGCAAAGATCGCTGCGTCGAACCAGACAGTCGAATCTGGCAAAGACGTGGATAGTCTAGCTCGACTACTCCTTCAAGCTGTCCCAGGACCCAGGAAAGTGCAATGTTCGAAA
Source organism: Pseudocercospora fuligena (assembly GCA_014298035.1). NCBI lineage: Eukaryota > Fungi > Ascomycota > Dothideomycetes > Mycosphaerellales > Mycosphaerellaceae > Pseudocercospora > Pseudocercospora fuligena. The sequence goes on along the minus strand of JABCIY010000316.1, from coordinate 105,868 downwards.
GAACGCTGTCTGCTTTGCCTCCGCCTACATCCGAGTGATTGCCAAGAAACCAACACTGCCGAAGGTCTGCGGCGGAGTGATGATTCGCGGCTTCTGAGGCGTTGTTTTTTGAGAAGCCTGAATCTGCAGCACTATGCCTCCAGAGTAATGGCGAGAATTGAGTCCGCTGCTCATTCAATGACAAGGCATGCACTGCTAGCTTCACGCTCCGAGGGATCGTCTCCCCGACGAAGCTGAGCTGATCGCCGGACAGAGCGGCAACAGTGTCCCAAACCGCGCAAGCCTTTATGTCAACGTTACGAAATAGACAACCTCGATGTTCAAGGCTGTCCAGAGCAGTTTTCATTCTCGCTGACCACGACTCCTTTGCGGACAACTTAGGAGACCTCGTCTTTGGAAGGAAAGATGCAAATGTTTCGAACCATGTTGGTCGAGCGTCCTGGCCTTCCCTTTCACGGATAAGAAGGCGAGTCTGAGGATTGTACGACTCCTGAGCTTTCCAACTGTCGTAAATGTCGCGAAGGTACGGAAGTCCTGCCTTCGTCAAGACACCGACATCGTCGATTAGTCTTGCAAGCGCGCGGACAGTGAATGCGCCCCCGGAGAAACCGGAAAGCACAATCTCGTCTTCAGGGCTGCAATAGTTTTGACAAACGAAAGTATAGGCTTCGCGAATGATCCGATGAATGCCTGAATGATACGTTCAGCAGCATACCTTAGACTTGTCTCCAACTGAGATCAACCCACCTTTGCCCGTCATGCTATCCCACGTGTTGGCCATGTGACCAGTACCGGTACCTATGCCCGAGCGATACCACACAATCTGGATGAAGGGCTTTTGTGGGTCGGTGTGATCTTCGGCGCTGATGCATTGAGAGACAAGCGCGACATTGGTCAATGGATCTCTCGAGTTGATGCCATCATTGGTCGTTCCGTCGCAACAAATGATGAGTCTTCTGCGTAACATGTTTATAGCACTGGCTGACCGAATGCACGGAACCTTTCCAGAAATGTGGTCTTTACGAGCAGAGGATACGCGGCGAGACTCCCAAGGCTTCTTATGACAGCAGCCCGCTGCACTGGTCTGAACGTGTCTGCCTGCATGATTATTAGCCAAAACATGTATCCCTAATGTGCTTGCAGGCCCAGCCCTGTGAGACCGCAGCGCCACGTTTCTTGGGGTCATCTCTCGACAACATTCTTTCCTTCCTCTCTGCTTCTAGTTGCACCTGGGAAACTTTCGTGTCAAGCTCTCCATGGTCCCTCAGATGTAGTCCGTAATTTAGGCCCTAGTTTACTGCCTCGTACGCATCTCAAAAAGATATCCGAAGCTTAAGTGATTTAGACGTGGCTCAAGAGCTGAGAGCGCTTCCCTACAAGCTTACGAAGCCACTGCCATGTTTGGGAGCCGTTGTGTCACGCTGCTACCAATGAGGGCTGTATAGATCCGCAAACAAGGCTGTAGGCTTCGAGGTATCTATGCCCGGTCAGTGTGAAGCAAGACATTCAGAATGTCGATTTCGAGAGCGTCAAGCAGGGTTACCTTTCGACACGACTGGACCTCAACGTATGCCCCTCTTTCCTGTTTTTGCAGCTTCCCTCGATTTGTACAACAGCTCCAGATTCATCGTCAGCGCCTTGGTCGCTAGCGCAGAGTAGCGATGATGTAAGTATGGACAAATGTTCTTTGCTTTTCATTTCACATGCAATTCCTCGTTCCTTTTCTATGCATATTCTTGAGGTCCCAGCTTTGATCATAGAATCAAAGCAGCTCTTATGGCGAGGCATGATTAAGCCTACAGCAATTCCTCCACTACGTCCGTAATATCTTCCCAAAACTTCACCACAGTCTCGAGTTCCCGGAAGCCAACCCAGCCAAAATCGCCGTTCTTCTTACCTTTAAAATCTGCAGCGTTCCAGCCTTCATGAACTTCTTCCAAACCCTTTGCGACGTCGTCGAGAGTGACTCCTCCATTCTGCTTCTCAACTCTCACAGCGTTCAAATCGAACATGGTGCCGTGCTTGATGATTGCTCCTCCCTGATGACTCACTTTCCCGTGAGGGTGGAAGCTCATAGAATCGTCTGTAGGCAGGCACAATTCGTCCGTGGCGTTACTGAAGAAGTAATCTTCGCCGCGAGATGGTTGAGTGAGGAGCATGCGTCGCCAGCTGGATGTATCGCAGTCCATTTTGGAGGCAATAGGCTCGTCAAGATGGAGAACCGTGGTGCTCGATGATTTGGTGATTGGGAGAACGCTGGTCAAGAGCGTCTTGGAGCCCGGCGTTTGTAGAACAGTGGCGCATGGTGTGTCGAGATCGAAGAAGCGCATGCAGCGTTTGGTCCTGGACCGAGAGGTGGGTGGCGCGGGTACGGGCTTAAGGAAGAGGGATCGCTGTAATTTGATGGACCCCGTGATGGTCTGCTGCCAGGACTTCGCAATACGTTGGGCTAGCAGCACGTCGCGGATTGGCAGTTCGAGCAAGATTGATTCCAGGAGTTCCACCGTGTCGAAGACTTTTATTGCCGACATTGTGAGCCCGATTGCTGTTGGTTTTCATGAGCTGTTCGAAGGCTTGAGCTGATGTGAAGTAGTGGGGAACATCTTGTCTCGTGGAAGCCAGATGTTGTTGCAGAGATTTCAGTCACTGCATCGTGGTGAGTACGACTTCCTTGAGAGTCATGATTACAGGCAAGAGCGTTGAGTCACATGTCAAAGCCCGGATACATAATCGGCAGGTCAGCAAACTTTACTGCGAGGAAGGCACGCGCGAACACTAGAGAAATAGCGACTTATGGCTTGTCTTGACCATCAATTTCCATTCATGCTAGCTAACGACGTTCTCAACTCAGGATCTGGGATGTGTCCGAGTTTTCTAAAGCGCCGCGCGCACGTTGAATTTCCCTCGCACTTTCGGAAGCGCTACTTTACTTTGGGTCGTCAAAAACGTAGGTCAGGTGGCAGCGACCGCAGTACTGGCGGTTGTGCATGGCAGCCATGAAGATACCGGCACCGCACTAGAAGAAGTCAGCATAGTGTCCCAGAATAGAGATGTGGCGCATCTTACGGTCTCGGCTGGGCACTCTCGTCGCAGACGCTCGATCTTGCCATCACCGTCCACCTTGTAGTACTTGAGCACAGCCAACTTGGTCTTCTTGCGCTTGTGCTTGATCTTCTTTGGGGTGGTGTACACCTTCTTCTTGCGCTTCTTGGCCATACCACCACGCAGGCGGAGGACCAAGTGGAGGGTCGACTCCTTCTGGATGTTGTAGTCGGAAAGAGTGCGGCCATCCTCGAGCTGCTTGCCGGCGAAGATCAAGCGCTGCTGGTCCGGTGGAATTCCCTCCTTGTCTGCGCGATTGTTAGATATGCTCCAGCGGCGATTCCAGCGGTGCGCGTACCTTGGATCTTGGACTTGACATTGTCAATGGTGTCCGAAGACTCCACCTCAAGGGTGATAGTCTTGCCCGTGAGGGTCTTCACGAAAATTTGCATCGTGCTCTCCCCAAAGATGGTTCTTCAAACAAGATGGTGAGGGAGAAGAAGATTTGAGATCGGTGGAGGCGGCAAATGCTCAAGGTGCGCCAAGGCGGGCGCTGCCGAGCTTATTCACTTTTCGCTCTTGCCTCAAGCTCGTTGCGGAGATCCCTGCCGTTAGTTTCACCCTTCCCGTCGTCGTTGTTCTGCTGCTCCGACAACACCAACACCATCACCATAACAATGAAGACGTTTGCTCTCTTACCGTCGGCTCGGACATTTACCAGTATGTCGAGCCACGGTAGTATTGCGCAATCGCAGCGCAATCGCCACACGAAGATTCAAGGGTTCCAGAGATGAGGCTAAACGGCGTCAAACTGGGATGGGTCCGTGAGATATCACCACAGCAACGTGATGTGTTGACCCTGTAAGCGATACCTCATGCATTCACGTCAATGCGATCTCTCTTTGCTTAAATCTACCCCAACCTCTCCAATTCACGATCTTCTAGCTCTTGCACGACTACTGCTGTACATAGCTAGAAGCGGAGGCGAGCTTTTGCAGGCACAGAAGACTCACTTCTAAACCACATCGGCCTAACAGGCCTCATACCACTACACCTCCTCAGCTCGTGTTGGGATTCACGTCTGAGGGAGGAATAACAACTTGAAGTCACCGCCCGGCGGCTGCTGAACTGCGTGGTAAGTTGGCGCATCACTTCACTCATCATCGACATCGCCATCATCATCAATGCGCATGATTCTAACGCTCCTGCAGAGTTACGGGACCCACGACGCTCATTCACAGCTTGAGCGTCAGACCCACGGACCACCATAGGACCTTCCCGGACTCTTCTTGCACATCGAAAATGCTGCCCGCAAGCGCATCTTCGATCCAAAAGCGACGGCAACTTCATCGCAGACAACAATCACTCGAAGTGCCCATCCTTGCGACACCATTACCACACCAACCCCGGAGACCCAATTCGACTCGACCAGGCCACCATCGGCGAGGGCTCAGCGCAGACCAAGCGATGAGCGCCATCAACTCGCCCGGATTTCGACCACTACTGCCCCAGGATCACCACCAAGGACCACCAGGACTACCCTTCGCAAGGAGCCATCAACAAATGACTAACGACACAGGATACCAAATGCCGGATCAGTCACAGCATTTCATCAAGCAAGAAACGCAGGAACGCCCAGCACCGCCGGGACTCAGCGCGCTGCCGCCGCAAGCGCATGGGTCCGACTTCCAATCCCACCTCCAATCACAGCTGAATGGTGCCTTTGATCCATCAGCTGTAGATCCTAGCCAACAGGCTGCAATGCAAGATTTGCAAAAGCACATTATGTGGTATGAGCAAAACTTTGTCAAAGGATCACCCAATCCCCACGCGCAATCGCAACCACTCATTCAGGTCAACCATCCTCTTCCAAACGAGATGGCCGCGCCTGTCTACTTCTCACAACCGTCAATGTCGGCCATGCCCTCGACGCCCATCACCCACGGTCAATCTCAGACTGTGCCCAACACGCCACAAAACCACACACAGAGCTGGCCAAGTCCGCCGCCATCACATGTCAAGCATCAGCGCAGCCAGAGCTATCAACTCGACGTCGCGCCAATGCCGCAACAGCTTGACGGCAGTCAATTCGCCAATCAACAAGCCTCTTTCCACAATGGATCATTCGGCTTCCAAGGCGAGCAAGATTATGCCGCCTCAGCCTACTCATCGTCAATCGCCGATGCCTCTTCGCCACCACCGCAGCACAGCACACCGATGCCGACGCTGTACGAAGAGCCACCAGCCGATCTCCTTCTACAGGCCACCGCCGGAGCCGAGCACGACTTCAACAGCCCGCACTTCATGATCGGTGGCGGCCCCATCTGCCCTGAGCAAGCCGCGCTTGACGCTGCTGGTATCGATGCAACATACATCGACACCGGCATCAGCGAAGAGCAAATCAACTCGTGGCTTGTTCATCCTCAGGGCAAGGGCGAGCCGTACCGATGCAAGTGGGAGGGCTGCGATACCGCGATCAACCGAAAGGAGAACGCTCGCTCGCATGTTCAGAACCATCTCGACGATCGCCGCTTCCGTTGCAATCCATGCGGCAAGCGATTCAATCGTCTTCACGACACCAAGCGTCATCACCTCACGCACACTAACGAGAGACCAGCTGTGTGCCCATGCGGTAAGACTTTTGCTCGAGCTGACGCACTAACCCGCCACCGACAGCGCGACATGTGCGAGGGTGTCCTGCCTGGGTTCGAGAAGTTGGACGAAGAGAAGCCCAAGCGTGGTCGCCCGAAGAAGGATCGTTCTGGTGAGGACAAGTCGAAGCGATCGAGTCGCCCTGACATGGACGCGCGAACGAGGAAGGCTGCGATGGCACGCGACATCGATGCCGCCAACGCTGTGCATGGCGGACATGCATCCAGCATGAGCTCTGCAGCAAGCGTCCGCAGCATGCCAGACACTCCGCCGCAAGACAGCGACGAGATGACCGCCAACGACTTCCTCGACATGGACGGCACGAATTCATCATTCAACCAGCACAGCAATGGCTGGGTCGACACACCGCCGACATCACCTCCATCCGCACCGCACACGCAGACTGCGAAGTCCAAGATCTTTATCGACCTCAGCATTCCAGAGGAGCCGGTCCACGCTGTCTCTCCATCGAAGCTGTCGACACGATCATCGCCAAGCCCCGTCAAATCATATCACCACGGCTCAAGTCCACCGCAGACACAGACTGTCTTCACCGACTACTCTTCGCCTGCGGCATTTGACGGCTTCACTGGTGGTTCAAGCCCAATGGAGGGCGGCGTCGACATCTTCCACGACACTATGAATTTCGACATCATGGACACGCACCCAGACGTCGGTCGTGAGGTCTTTTCTCCTCCAGGTGAATCTTGCAGTGGCTCAAGCGTCTACAACTCCGACTACGACACAGTCCACGTCAGCGCAGCCGTCAAGCCACCTGCTCACATGGCGCCGATTGCCGAGTATGGTACAGCCATGACCGCTCGCAACGCCTTTGGTCTCGACGACTTCATGAGCGCCGCCGAAGAAGACCAGTACGGCGAAGTTCGCGATATGCTTGATTCCTGGATCGCTTCGAATTAGAGGCGGTCTCGATATCAGCAATTCGTGTGTTTAGCGTGTACGATTACGGCGAATGAGATGATGACTCTGGATGACTACTGCACAGCATGAAGACGATGATCGACGACATCAAAAGCGATTGTGTTACGATATGATCTGATCAAAGATGGTGGATGGAAATTAATGGAGATTGAGACGACGTACATGAATGACTGCATATTTCGACGAAGACGAGCGGACGCGACTCAGAAACGAAGACACGAGCATATGGACTTTGTGTGTGAGCGATTTGGGCATTGCGAAAGGTGTTTTGGGCGTTTACATTTGGGCAAGAAAGAATGACGGAGACTTATTTTTTTTGATTTTTCGACGCAGCGAAGATGTGGTCGGCTTTACTGCTCAGACTGCAAACTTGTTGCTTTTTAATGACGCTTTTTACCATTCTGGAAGTGTGCAAAATCTGTCGCTACAGCGAATGTACACTAGCAGAAAGATGCTGGAGGTTTCGGGGGAGCGAGGGGAAGCGGTAGATAGCATGTCTTGGGTTGTAGTCCTTGGGTCATACTGCGGGTTGAGTTGGTCCCAGGACCTTGACTCCTTGCTGTGTGAATTGAGTTGTACTCCTCTTGATATGGAAGAAATGAAATGGAGCATCTTTTCTGCAACAAGACAATCACTCTCACTCCTTCATGCCATGCTAATAACAACATTTCTACCCAACACAACGATTAGCAGCATCTGTCATATCACCCCCAAGCAATGGAATGGCATCCTTTGTGGTGTCTGTCTACGACGCCGGCGCATTGGCTCTACATGTATGAATGCTGATCATGACCTCGTTTTCATCATGATATTTCATCGCCTGCCAAACTTCCCTCTCCTACCACCAGCCTTAGAATTCTTGTTCTTGATCTTAAGAGCTCTGAAGTTCGCATGTGCCAAAGGATCGACTTTGCGGCCTCCCTTTTTGGGCTCTTCCTTCTCCACCTCTTTGCCTTGACTTTTCGAATTCGCTGTCTGCTTTGATTTCCTCTTCGCCTTCTGTTCGGTTTCGGAGCCAGAGTCAGAGTCCTCTGCAAGCTCATCTGGCTCGCCCGGATCGTGTTGGAGTTGAGTTTCAGTGACGAATTCTTCCTCCTCGCTCTCCTCATCGGCCTCAGCTTTCTGGGGCTTGTGCACAACAGGCTTCATCTTAACCCGTCTAGTCTGCCTCTTCAAGCCCTTCTTCTTCCAAGGCTTCCTCCCAGTATCCCTATCCTCTTCTTCACTTTCACTCGACTCGGCGGCCTGATCTGGGCCTAATGGCATTTCAACATCCTGACTATCCTCCACCTGTATCTTTGCCGGCACTTCCTTCGGTCCTCCATTCGCCTCCTCTTCCTCAATCTCATTCATAACATCCCATTCATCATCCATTCGCTTCTCTTCTTGCTTTTTCAAACCTTGAATAATACTACTCAAACTCCTCACCAAGCCACGTTTCCGGAAAGGTGGGGGTAAAGATGTTGAGGTTTCCGCATTGTCCTCTGCTATAGGCGCAAGCGGAGCAGATCTTCGGAGGAAAGACGGAGTGGCGAATTTGCGCTTCGAACTGCTTGTCGTTCCGATGTCGTTATCGTCTCGTTTTCGTTTCAAGGGAGTGCCAGCGAAGGCGTCCAGGAAGTAGCGCTTGCTGAGAGATTGAGGGGTTCGTGAGTGTCCTGATTCCTCTGAAGCGGTTGCAGCACTTTTGCTTGGGGTGCCTGCGATTAATGATATGCCATTGGTCTTCGATGGGCTGTCGCCTTTTAGTGGTGTGTTTTCGATTGCGATGTCGAAGATGCTTAGAACTTGACCATCTCGATGTGGTGTGGGTCCCAATGCATTGCGTATAAAGGCAGGCGTGGGTTCAGCTTCTTGAACAGGCGATAGTACGGGTGCTTGTAATGTAGATTGCTTCTTGCTCGGCGTTCTCTTAGGTGTTGCTTTCGCAGGCTTCTCGATTCGGGAATGCTTGATGCTTTTGCTCGGTGTTGAGGCGATCTTCGGCCGGGACGCTCTCGAGGTCAATTCATTGTATAGCTTGTATTTCGCCTCTACCAGATCATATTAGCCTGTGTCCTGTTCTCTCACATTGGAGTCTGCCCCACGTATAATCGCGTCCTTCTTGATATCTTCGCGTCCAGCTTTGCGGCCGTTCTGCTCCTTAAACGCCGTCTCCCATGCTTTGAGTTCTCCACGCACAGCCACAGGATCAATACTGTTCTCCTTGCCCTCGACTGACATGGCTGCGGTGCGAATGCTAACAACATCGAGTGTGTTCTCGATTACCAAAGTACAAGCATCACGAAAGAAGGTTCGCGGAGACGCGTCTCCACGTGCCAAAAGCGGGCCCGGAATTTGTATCACCGACGTCACAGCAAGCATGCTTCTCGCATTCACTCCAGCCTCTTCTCACCCTGCTGACAACACCCTCTCCCAAAGCTCCATCCCAGTTCTCGGTGCTAGAGCTGCTTTCTCAGCTCGTGCTTCGCCGAGCTCGCTGATATACTAAATGACACCAAAGCGGACATTTGCTTCACCGTTCTTCGTTCAAGAAATTGCGCAATAGACGGAATTGACCCGCTTGATGACAATCGCAGCAAAACGGGGCCATGTTCGGCAACACAAGTCGAAATCTCTCATGTGTCTCCGGGATTGAGCCCTACATATATGTATTCTGTCGAGATCAGATAAGTCGGCTTACTCCCGCCGAGTTTTCCTATACGCTCTCGTTACTCGCTTTGCCCACAGCACCTACCAGAAATAGCCTCCCTTCCCTACCAGCTCCAGAATGGATCCAACCTTATATGAGTACCCATCGCCTTTAGAAGGCTGGGAGAACCATGAACCTCTTTCAGAGTAAGCCGAAGATCTCAGAGGGACGGAGTTCCGCATATCAGATCGAATACAGGGCTCTACCACAACCATCGAGAACTGAGTAACTAACACCCCAAAGCGAACGAAACGAAGACGGCAAATCCCTCAAAAATCCCACCCCAACAACCCAATCCCCAGCCTACAATGCCTTCCCCTCGCCCATAACAAACGACATCCGAGGAGGTTTCGACATCCACATCTACTTCCTCCAAACCAATCCTTCCGAACTAGAATTCGCAAAATCCCTCCATTCAAGAATCCGTCTCGAGTTCCCTGAACTGAGAATCTATCAAGTTTGGGAGAAACCAATAGGTAAAGTCGCCCCCTCCCCTTCCCTCACTCTTTCCCTGTCCTCACTTCGCTTTTTATACTCACTTACGACTTCTTTATACTCACTGCCGTTTTTATATACTCACTTCGTTCGTAGGCCCCCACCCCGTAGGAATGTTCGAAGTCAACATCTTCACACCCCAACAATTCGGAGCTTTTATACCTTGGTTGGTGATAAATTGAGGACCACTTTCGGCGCTGATACATCCTAATACTGGGGGGGATGAAAGGGATCATACGCAGAGGGCGACGTGGATGGGTATGCCGTATCCGCTTCAGACGGGGATGTTGAGGGAGGTTGGGAGGAGGAAGAAAGAAGAGAAGGAGAAGGGGAATTTGTAGTGAGTGAGTGTGATTAATTATGCTTGGTACGAGACGATCGTCCCGTTTCCCATCCTCGTGTATAAGACTAGCCTCGATAGTAGTGGTGGTCCTTTGGGGTATCACATTCCTTCCTTCCCTCCCATTTCCACGATGAATACCAGCATCGTTAGGTCAGATAACATAGCTTCGTAAACGCCCTAGCACCTTGCTTCATAAAACCAAACAATCCCCTTCTCATCATCTCCTCCTAACCCAACCCACAACACCCTCGTTCATTAATTGTCAAGAATTCCCACTCGTTGCATGCTGAGGTATAACCCCAGCAATAGCAGCCATAATCAAAACATACACTGACCCACAAACAGCCCACTCATTCAACGGCATAAAATCTCGGATTTTCGTAGTAGTAGCCGTGACCAAAACCGCAGCAACAGAGATCAGAAAGGTAACGATTAATCTTCCTGCCAAAGTCGGTAGGACGCTGAAGAGAAGAAGTGGTAGCATTAATCCGACGGGGAGATAGGTGAGCCATATCTGATCTCGATTCGTAGAAGGTGCTGGTGGTGTACGAGGTCGAGAACCAGGAAGCAAGAGGTCGTCCGCTTGATCCAAAAACTTCGTCTCAACTTCATGAATAGGAGTCTTTTCTTTCAACCATTCCCGATACGTTTCAACTTGTTCAGGTTCGGGAGATGTTCGGTCCGCGCTTAGATCTTGGAAACTTTTCAGGGCACGATTGTACTGTTCTGTTTTCTGAAAAATTCTTCCTAAGAGTAATGTTCGTTGATGATGCCAATCGCCTCCGAAAGCTGCGTCGCCTCGCCGGGAAGCTGGTGTTGTTTGCTCGGAAGTATGATCGAGTTGTGCGACGATTTCGTCTACAGTGCGTAGTCGCTCTTCTAGTTCTTGCAATTCGTCTTGGAGGTGGAGAAGGATTCGGTGGTTGAGGTACGAGAATTTTCGATACATGGGTTTAACTGATGATGAATCGTTTGAGAGTTCGCGTGCGAGCATCTCGTAGCCTGCGATAGTCACTTGGCTGGGGTCGGGTGCGTCGGGAACGGGCAGTCGATCTGGATGCGCAATGTGGCCGTTTGTGGTCTGAGGAGGTGGAGGATAGGCCATTTGTGCTGGAGGTTGTGGATATTGGTATTGCTGCATCGCAAGCAAGTGTTGCCATTCTCTTTGCGCTCTGGCGGAGCCATTGGACGATGTGGAGTGAGAGCGATGTTGTGCATGAGCCGGATCGACATAATTTTGTCCGTGTTGACTCTGGGTATGAGCGACATGATGTCGCAATTCATCTTGTTGCTGTCTTAATCGTTCCTCATATCGCCCGGGCAGGTTCGAAGCCTGCGACGATGACCTCTTACGTGCATCGTACACCACTTCGTTATATGGTGGAGAAGGTTGCCGTGATTGTTCCTCGTCCTCCGCAACATCATTTATCTTCGGCAGTTTCCGAAGATTTCGCGGTATGGCTTCCGGACTGTAACTGTTGCTCCTGGTAGAGCCGGGCGATGTGTTGAAGTGCTGATCATACTTGCGACGAAGCTCGGCGACGCTACCGACGCTGCCGGTCAAGGACCCACTTCTTGTTGCGGTTGGTGAAGGAAATGTGGAGTGGCTGGATGGCGTTTCTGGCAAATCGCTAGACCCAGCATCAGAAGGCTCATATTGCGACGATGAAGACGATTCTGTATAGATTGATTGCCCGTCGTGGCTTCCGTCAACCGAATTGGCGTCCATGGCGTCCAATGGGTGAGGTGAATGACCCTTTTTAGTGGCGTTGATATCGGACTCCGAACGTTTTCGGGTCGTTTTTGCTTTTGTATACTCTACGTGATGTTGGTCATATGACTGCTGCGTGATCGTTGTATTACTACTGGACGATCGATCTGAGCTTCGCGTCAAGCTAGAAAGGACCGACAGCAAGGATGGGTTGAACCTGGGAAGGGGATCCGTCCGTCTCGATAACGCGCCCACTTTGTGCTTGACTGGCTTTCGATGCAACGAGACACTGCCGTCCTTGCGAGGGCTGCGACGTTCGCTGCCTCCTTCAAGTCGACGACGAGGAGCAGTCACTCTCGAGTTGGGCCTCGAGATGACGCTGGAGTCCCCAGATTCCAGTATCCTTGCAAGTTTGGGAAAGAAGCCGCCAACCTCACTTTCCGTACTCCGCCGGCTTCTTTGACCTTGTGGTGTTCCACCTGTACCGTGATTGGAGCGCTTGCTTCGTCGTCTCGGCGTATTTGCTTCAATATCGATCCATTGTACTGAAGCAGGTTGACCGTTCTCCTTGACTGCGCTCTCGGTCTTGCTTCGTTTCCTGGCTATGGTCGGCTTTCCAGCGTCGTCGTCTTCAGGACGCGAAAGGATCAAACGTGGTGGTGTTCGTTGCGAGGCTCGTCCTGCGGGCGATGCTGGCTCTGGCTGCATGAAAACGCATGGAGCGTCAGTCGTGGGCGCGAACGTATGGAGGACTGTGGAGAAGGCCAGGAGTCGCGACACGTCTATGTACTTACCATAGTATGCGCGGCCGTCCAGGATGGCTGTCTAGACTGACTCAATGAATCTGGAAACGCAAATGGCGAGTAAGACCGCTCATGTTAGTAATGCGAGTACCCAAAACCAGGAAGCGAAACACAGATTGCGGGACGTGGAAGATAGCGATTGATTGCGCGACCATGGTATCCGAACAAACAGCAAATAGTAGGCCAAGAATAGGAGAGATGGCTGTGTCTCACTGCAAGCACTTCCCTGGCTCGCCTGGCTTGTGTTACTCCTGGGTGTGGCAGATAGCCTCTCAGGGGGGCAAGGAAGGCCACTTGCGACTTGCGCGTGAGAACGTTGCAAGCGGCGGAGGATGCGCTGGAACAGATGGCGGAAGTCCGTCTGCAAGTTCACATTCCAGAGCAAAGCTCGAGCTCCGTGAGAGTGCACGGAGGTGACATAGTGTAGGTGCAATGGTTGCTGATTGGATGGCCTGTGATACACATATCCACGTGAGGCTCACTTTAGGCTTTTCCTCGGCATTCGCGGTGGATGGCAGTCTGCTTTCTCAGGCTTTGGCTGCCATCTCAATTATCGTCCAACGCCATCTCGTGCAAATATGGGGGCGAGACGTGCAGCGCAGTCGGATGTGATCGTCAAGCTGATCGTCGGCGCTGGACAGGCGTCGCCCTCGCCACCCGTAGGTCCAGCGCTGGGTTCCAAAGGAGTGAAGAGTATGGATTTCTGTAAGGTAAGCAATGTTATCAGCAGATGCAATGTCTAGCATGAAAATCATCTGACATATCGCGAAGGAATTCAATGCGAGAACGGCGAACTGGGTGGTCGGAACTCCAGTGCCAGCTCGTGTCACTGTTCGACCAGATAGATCCTTCCACTTCGAGATTCGAACACCGCCGACAGCATCGTTACTCCTTTCCGCAGCAGGCGTGTCACCGATCAAGAACAAGTTGAAAGGCGCAGGCAACACAGCAGGCCCAAAGTCGAAGGCTGGACTCGCTGGTGCTGGCAAGGCATCGTACACTGGAGCCGCTCCGGGCAATGGTGGTTTGGGGACAGTGGGAACTGTGAGCTTGAAGCACGTATACGAAATCGCAAAGATCAAGCAGGGCGAGACAAGGCTGTCGGGTGTGAGTCTGGAGTCGATGGTGAAGAGCGTGATAGCGCAGGCTGGCAGCATGGGAGTTGTGATTGTGCCTTGAGGGAGCGAAGCATCGAACAGGCACTTATCGCAATTATCGCGTGCCTTCGCAGGCCGACTTGGTGGCATTCAGGAGCACCGAAACCTTGTGGCACCACGAACTGTCTCGCCCCTGGTTGAATCCAGGATAATCATCGGCATCTGCATTTGCAACCATCTGGGAAGGAGTTCTTAGCGGGATGGTGTTAAAAAAGCTTTGGCTTGGAAGGGCAGAATCAAGACGAGCATTTGATGGGCGTTTGGGCAAGAAAGATACCCAATGTGTGAATATGTGTACAGTATAGAGGGTCAGAAAGGCAGTGATTTCGCCTCTCACATGAAAGCACGGCCCGAGATCAGGTACGGCCACCGATGAGGAAGGCACGGTGTATTTGTTCTAGAGTAGGAAAAAGATAGTGGCTGAAGTCGACTCCACTCTTCCGAGTGCTGTCATATGCGCGTTGTATTATGATTATATACAATTTCCGTTGCTCTCACGGAAATATTATGCAGCATCAGGTCGTGCCATTTCCCACCTCTTCACGACCTCTTGAGCCCAGGTCGCATCAACGCCGTCCCTATCATGGCCCTCAGAATTTCTATGCCAAAAATCTATGCATCTTTGCCATATGCACATGCCGCCAGATCCACCTGCTCCATCGCTGCAGCACATCACTCCTAAGCGAATGTCGCTATACAAATACACAAAAGCGAATGTAGGGTATCTTCGAATAACACGCTCTTCGCTGGTACGAAGCGCTCGGGAAGACAAAGTTGCGCCGCGCCTTGCTCAGGTTCCAAAAGTCCTTATCGTTGCTGAAGGTGTGGATGAAGCGCTGGAAATGCTCGTCAAAATGGGTAAAACAAAGCGCCATGCAATGCTGTTATTGGTCGTCACATTCATTATCGCCAATCATGTGGCGAATGCGAAAGATCGATCATGTTCGAGTGGGCAAAGAAGCACCTATGCTTTCTGATACTCGTTGTCGGATGAGGAAGCCAATGTGTCACCTTCCCAAGAATCGCTGTCTGCGATTGGTGATCGCATGCCAGTTGATGGCTCGCGGCTGCTGCTCGAGAAGCTGGAGGATGATCCAATTGTCCATTCATCACTGTCGCCGTGAAGTGCAAGTTCGTACTCATCCATATCGGTGAGTCCGTATGCATACTTCTCTGGTTCTTCGCCGTGCTCCACGTAGTCGTAGTCCCAGCGGAACATCTTGCCCGGCTGCAGTCGTGGCAAGAAGCTGCCTTTCGCGATGAAGTATGCAATAGATGCAATTATGCTGCCTCCAACAAGATCTACGGCGTAGTGGTGACTCAGGTACATGGTAGCGTACCACATCCAGAGAGTGTAGAGGATGAACAGAGGTCTCAGCTTCGGAAAAGTGTGAGACATGAACAATGCCTCAATGGTGGCGTTTGCTGAGTGCAGTGATGGGAAAGCCCCAAACACTAGAGGAGATGCGGTGAAGGTCGAAGTGTAGAGATCGACGCCGAAAAGCTTGTCGATGGCTGCAAGACCCGCTGGAGATCCAGGTATCGAGTAATTTGCGGGTGCAAGGCCGTACATGTTCTCGTACCATGGCGCACTGCACGGGAATAGGATCTGAACAATGACTCCAGTCATGTTCATGTATCCAAATGCACGAGCAAAAGTAGGGGTGGTACCAGGCGGTCCAAAAATGAACATGAGACCAGAGCACACGAACGGTGCACCAAAATGTGTGATACCGTATGGTAACCACGCAAGCACATCCAGAACCGCATTCTTGTGTGCTGATAGGATGTTGCTAAGATTCGCGCCATAGAGGATGTTCTCCATTGCAGGAAGTACTCGCACCCAGATCCCGGGCCTGTACTCTCCTGGGATGAATTGGCATGCGTAGAAAAGGATGAGCCAGCCTGCAATCGGTAGGAATGGCAGAAAGAACTGCCTCGTTATCGGTATGACTAAGCTCGTCATGAGCAGTGTGGCCACCACGGTCTTCATGAGCGGTCCAGGGGATTGAATCATGCATAAGCTGAAGATGCCTATTATCGCGAGGAAGAGATATTGAGCATCGAAATAGCTCCAGTGGTGTGTTCGAAGGGCGCGTATCGTGTCTGCCGGGTTGAATGATGTCTCTACTGACGCTATTGAGCTGGTAGGAGCCTGCCTCGAATGGATTTTGCTCTTGGTCGACCGCCATCTTCGTCGGATCCGGTGTGGTATGTAGATGGGGAAGGCTGGTAAGTAGGCAAGTAGACGCGACGACCCATCGCCTGCGAGCGACAGGTATGTCCGCATGGCTCGATTGTCGCGGTCGTGATCGCGGTTGAGGAGTCGGGCGTGAAAATTCGGGGGCGGACGTGGATGTATGAAGTCGTCGAGGCGCTGGCTGGTTGGTCGCACACAGCACAGCCGAGTGGATCGGCGTTACGCAGACAGTGAAGATGCACTGCGAGTCGCGCTGTCCAATTCACAGCGATCTCGTGCGCGGCGGTGGTTGCGAGGGAAGGCACGCGAGCAGAGAGTGCGAGTGCGAGAGTTGCGACTGTTAATCTGTTCGAAGTAGACCCACAGACCGTTGGCAACGCGAGATTGGACTTCGGCAAGGATGCTAGCCGCTTTCAGAAGGATGCCAAGAGCTGATCAGTGACCTGACCACGGGAGTCTGGCGATGGCGGTGCACCAGCGTTGTTGTCGTTGCACAAACAGCGCACAGCAACCATATATTTGACGCACACGAAATGAGTGCTGGAGGTGAAAGCAAAGGTTGAGCAGTGAGAAGGGCTGCAGTGTGACCGTCATCAGGACCTGAATGATGTGCTGCCGGCCGTCTTCATAATACTCTTCCACGGAACCTTTAGGATGGACTAGTAAGCAAGGCTCTCACTACGGGATCTGATTCGTTCACATGGCATTTGGCGCCGAAATCTGCGCCATCACAAGCCTCTGCAGCTAGGTGCATTTCTGACATCAGAGAGCATTCGAAGTCTTGTGCTCGTGTGCTTGGACTACGTCTTCGATTATGCCACAATAGCGATGCCCAATTCCACTCGTACATAGATATTCTTTTGCCTGGACAACATTACAATTCGCTGCAATTGCACAACCGTTCCATCTGCTGTGGCTTCGGTGCCCAGCACCCTGTTCCGTCCGCAGAAGTTGAACGGCGATTCGGCAACATCAGGGTTCCGAGGGAAATGTGCAGGCATCTTGTCTTGGTTCCGTGCAGAGCCGGCAGGAATCGCGAATGCTCACTCAGCCGCAAGAGCTTCTGCTCAGCTCAAGCTGCTGCGCATTTCATGCTCTGTCACCGAGCTGTCACCCTTCACCTTAGGCAGCCACATTCCAAACCCGTTCGCAGAAGGATACGAGCTCCACAGCCATGCAAGCGACCGCAAACAAGGCTTCATCAGAACAGCGGTCTCAATGCGATGTCCTCTAGTGACATGCTTTCGGGATCCGGCATGTGTTGGCAGAGCTTTTGCAGGGTTGATGGTCGGCGTTGATGCAGGTCAATGAAACTGGATTTGTGAGAGCAAAGGTACTGTTCGAGCTACCACAGGAATGCCATGCAACTCCATGTTTCACGACAGCGCACAGCACGTGGTCGCCACCAAGAAATGAGCACCGCACTGCCATGATCCCGACTCGTGGAGAGCTGATATTCATTCAGCAATCCGATACGTTTTCCTCCTTCTCGCGAGTTGACAAGAAGTGGAACCCATGTTTCCAAGTAGGTGAACGATCAATCTCGGCGCTCGAAAAATAATGTCGAACGTCGTGCTATACCGAGAGAACACAAAACGAGGGTAAGAGCTGCACATCGAGGTTGGTATCTTAAGGTTTTCTCAGTCTCATTCCGCGAAACCTGTTCTGCACCAGATCAGCTCTGACACCACGCTTGGACGTTTCATCTGGCCTTTTTCCGAGCAGACGAGGAGAAGTGATCACCAGCAAGTCCAAAGGAGCGAGCAATATTTGTACGGTGCGGTAGATCAAAAGGTCCTCCGATGGCATATTGAGCTGTGGAAGCGCCCGAGGTCGCCAACGACGCCGGAGGCCTTTGAGATTGTCTGCGGGAACCACGCTTCGAACGACAGTATGGACCAGGATTGTAAGAGCAGCAAATGCCAACTAATCTGACTCACGAGACGGGACCTGGAAGTGGTTGCCTTCTTGGTTCCTGTTCCCTGTGTTGACCACCAATGCAACCATTGCGACTAGAAGATTGTGACTCCCGAACTCATCGACTCTTGCACTTCCGACTCTGGAACTATAATAACACAGAAAGCGATCAGCCCCAAGTGGACATGGCAGCGCGCAAATCCAGCACAGTCCTGCCAGAACTGCCGCTCTCTCCCACGCAGCAGCGATTCCGAGTAGCATTCAACCGACAAACGAGCTACGTGTTGGCATCAGGACACGAAAACAACATGCAAGGCCTAAGTCCAGGTCCTGAAAGCAATCCCAGAGATGAATTCCATACACCATTACCTGCCGACTCTTCTATGCTGGACGACAGCACGATCAGTTGGCACACAGCACGCGAGCAATGTGAAGACATGGAGCCGATCAGCCCGAAAACACCTCCACAATTTGAGCTTCAATACCAGAAACCTTCGTCTTCCACCAAAGATAGTCAGGCCTTTGAGGGTGCTTGCAAGAGAGCACGGCATTTGGCCAGGCAGCAGTCAGGACAGGTCGCAGAGGGAGAAGAGGAGCGGCGACGTCGCACGCCTGTGAAAGCAGATACGACTCCAACCAAGCCAAGGCTACCGCGTGAGCCTGAGCTTTGGGAGAGCCCACCGCAATATTTCGGGCTGCCTTCCTCATCAGGATTGGAGTGTGAGACGGAGCAGGAATGTGAAGCACGAGGGCGTGCAAGGAGATCACCACAGCATGAAGCACCCGGAGGGAATGATGCAATGGAGACTGATTGAATCACGCTATTCTTCGGTGAAGAAGTCGCAGTTGGTGCTGGACCAATTTGGCGATATGAAATGAACTTGCCGAGATGTTGATCATTAGACGAGATAATTGTGCCTTCACATAGCATTCGAAGTGAGCAGCATTGCAGAGATATGCCTCGCCGCCATTTTCTGCCTTCATTTTCACTCACTCTTGTCTTGTTCAACCTTCACTTCCTGGTTACTTCCCGCGAAATACTCGTGCGTGGCAGTTGCGATGCAGAAGTGAGGAATAGAACCCTTCTGTTGCTCAATAAAAGAACAACTACCATACTCACCACACCTGACATCAAGACACACCAAGCATTCTGCCTCACGTCTACCACAGCATCTCCGACAATCCACATCCAAACCAACAAGTCTAGCATCATCTGCAACAACCAACGAACACAAACAACCACAACCTCAGCTGCCCAGCCCACGACCACCTCTCAAAATGCTCATCCTCCTCCTACCCCTCACGCTCACCCTCCTAACCTTCACCACCCAAGTCTTCTCCGTGGTCCAAATCTGCATGTTCAAAGACAGCAACCCCTACTGCGACATTACAGCTGGAGAAGGCTCACACCTCTGCTGCACCGACCACCCAGCCGAAACCTGCTGTTACACGCAAGGCACAGACTACTGCTACGCAGCTTTCGCCCAAGGCCTTCAAGAGAAAGACTTCGTGGACGCCTATGGTGATGTCCCCTGCAAACAGGACAATTTCATGTGGGAATGTAAGGCGAATTCGACTGGGAAAGTCTGTTGTGGTCCACTTCCGCCGCCGTTTCCTACTCCGATGCTTAGGTGTGGGGCGAAATGGAGGACGCGTGATCCGACTGAGGATGTGGAGGGGGAGAAGGATGTGAAGTGTGTGACTCCGGATTTGTTTCATTATACGGATGAGAATGGGGTCGGGAGGGATATCTTTGTTTCAGAGGGGGAGGATGTGGTTGTGAGTGATTTGCTTAAGGCTGAGGATTGGGAGGCTCTTGCGAAGTATCCGGATCATCATAGGAAGCGGTCTTGAGGAGTCCAGAGCAGGCGATTTTTGGCGATCAGAGGCGACATCACACAGCATACGATGTCACATCATCCAGCGAGCTCTGAGGAGGGGAGATTCAGCTTGAGAATATGAGTTCGGAGAATGGTTTCTCCTCTTTGGGGTATGGTCTCTCATCTTACAGCATGTGCTGACGTGCTACTTTCCATATTTTGATAAAAGGGCAATCAAAATGACACTTCATATCTGCATTGTCCTGCTAGAGCTGAGCCATGGACCGAGAGTTCGTTTATGATCAAGTCACAGCACTTGGTAGTTTGTGCTTGACAGCCATGTTGAGCTTCACAGTAGGCACCTTTGCCTCAGGAGGTGGACGTAAAGTTTTCTGAGCGCTCACGACGTATGGCCTGAATTTTGGGTTCCTTGCAATCACATCTCGCGTGGCATTGCTAGCGAATGTAGACAGCCTGGCCAACTGCTTACATACCAGACTATGCACTTCTGCAGCTGTTGCACCACGCTGACCAGCTTTCACCAACTCCGTGGAAGCTTCGGCAAGGACTTTGTCCACTTCCTTGCCTCGCTGTTTTCGTACCATTTCGACCTCCTGGAAGAGACGTTCGACGAATGGGGCACCTCCAGGAATAGTAGTGGCATATGCAAGCGTAGTTCTTCGCAGCATATCGATCGCTTCAGGGGCGCTGTACGTTCCAGCCTTGAGGCTGGTGATGACCTCCTCGATCAGATTGTCCATACAAAGCTTGGCTGTTCGTGCTGTAAGGATGGCTGAGTCTACACCTGCTATGTTCTTCCAGAGGCCAGCTCCGAGAATCACAGCTGCTCCTGCAGCACAACCTACTAGGCCGCCAGTCACCATGGCTGGAGAAGCGACTGCTAAAGCTTTCGCCCGCTCCTGTTTGGGATGGGTGGAGTTGCCATCTTTGCCTCCAGAGTCAGAGCGAGGAGCGGGTGTTCGCTTCGCTATACCTGTTTGCGGCTGCGATCTCTTCGCAGTTGTGGACGGCTGGGCCTTCGAGGGCAGTGTTGATGCTGTCGTAGCAGCTGGGGCATTGCTCTTGGTCCCGAAGCATGATACGAGCTGACTGGCGCCATCTCTGGTAAGACGAGAATCTACCCCTGCTGCTGATTTTGCCTTCGCAGACTTTCTCCTTGCTGGATTCAATCTTGCTTTCTTCTTCGCCGATTCAGCTGGTGATGGTGCCGAACCAGCGGCGGTAGCTGCCATACTAACTCATCGAAATGACTGATTCCACGACTTCTACGGCAATGCTCGGACTGAATCAGAATGTGCGCCACGGAGGACCATAAAAAGACTCCAGGTCTTATCGCGGCGAGATGAGTTGAGGTTCGCTTGGCCAAAGATCTTGGAATCTAGCGTGGCTTCGTCATCCCTGTCATCGCTCTTGCTCGGCATTCGAATCGTATCATTACGTCTGGTCTCAGAATCGCCCTGGCGACAATGCAGTTGTCTCTTTCACACACCGATTGTCTTGTGGAAGCACGAAGAAATACCTCCCGCATAGTATATCGCGCTCAATCGGATCACCATGCCGAAGCCGTTGACGCAAAAAAATAGAGCTTGGCAACAAGGTCCGATAGTGAGACTTCGCGCGTACTCAAACACCGCACCATCCTCAAAGTAGCCGACTTCTCGACCTCAATCTGGAACTACGCTTTGGTCTAGTCATGGCCGAGCTGCGTATCACTGGAACAAGAGTAAACCGCTCCTGTTCATGAGAAATCCCAAGGCGTGGCAGCGAGCAAGAATGTCTTCAGCGTACGTGTACAGCAATGGTTTTATTTAGCAGTTCTTATTCTCTCCTTTCCTCTTGCATTTGTTCGAGATCAATATACAGTATTCTTCGCATTCTTACAAGGCGCGTACGGGTGAATAAAGGAAGAACGACAGGACAAAGAGGAGAGCAGAAGGTTGAGAAGAGAGCACGTCGCTGCGTGGTATTTGGTCAAAATCTGTTCGAACGACCATCCCGCCCCCGAAGATGCGCAAAGCAGCCCTGCTGCTCGCGGCACTACCCTTCGTCCTATGCCAAACGACCTCTCCGAAGCGCGGCCTTGCATTGGTGGAATCTTCTGCCCGACACAAAGACGATGAACAGTATTGGACCTCTGGAGACTTGACATGGTATTACAACTGGCGTTCTACACCGAACAGCGAAATCGATCATACAAAACTGCAATACGTTCCGATGATGTGGGGTGCAAATAGCAGCGACACAAGCTTCTACACAGAAGTCAAGAATCTGAAAGACAATGGCTACAATATAACATGGGTCCTCGGCTTCAACGAGCCAGACGGTTGTGTCAATGGAGGATCTTGCATCGATGCGGAAACAGCAGCAGAAGTCTGGATACAACAAATCGAGCCTTTGAAAGATCTTGGTATACAACTAGGTGCACCGGCGGTCACTGGAGCGCCGAATGGTTTCGTTTGGCTGCAGAATTGGTTCACGGCGTGTGCAGGCAAGTGTACACCTGACTTCATACCTGTTCACTGGTATGGCAATTTCGAGGGCTTGGCTAGTCATGTTGGTCAAGTCAATGCGACTTATGAGAATATGACTATGTGGATTACTGAGTATGCCTATGCG
Organism: Pseudocercospora fuligena; assembly: GCA_014298035.1. Taxonomy (NCBI): domain Eukaryota; kingdom Fungi; phylum Ascomycota; class Dothideomycetes; order Mycosphaerellales; family Mycosphaerellaceae; genus Pseudocercospora; species Pseudocercospora fuligena. Next base: position 83,457 of record JABCIY010000316.1, on the reverse strand, counting down.
AATGCAGACTTGGAGGAGAGCCAGGACTTCTACAATCAGTCCAGCGCATTCTTCGACAGGATAGAGTCAGTCCGTGGAGCGAAGAGTTCCCGATATCTTGCTAACGAAGTCACAGTTATATCACTCATTACTCCTACTTCGGCGCATTCAGATCCGATGTGTCTAATGTTGGCAAGAACGCAGCAATGCTTACTCAAAAAGGCGAGCTCACAGATATTGGTGCATGGTACTTGGGTCAGAAAGCAACCGGAAACGTGCCGAAAGGCGATTCGACACGTGTTGCAAGCTTTGCTGGTTCAGCATTGCTGGTTCTCGTGGCGGCTTTATGGTGTCTGGGATAAGCATGTTGAGTATGATGTGGACTTCTGGTATTCTTGATCATGGGCAGCATAGCGCGGAGTTGGGCGGTGAAGCATTGCTTTCAGAGGATAACGCATTCGACAGATTGTTACAACAACCAGTGTTGGCTACCCGAATCCTTCTTCTTGTGTTTCCTTTCTCTCAGCTGAAATTTGCCATCCCGACCAACCAAATGCACAACTCGCGAGGCTGAAAATATTTGAGGCTTATGAGGCGCAAGGATATCCATGCTGTGTACAACAGGCCGAGGAAATACTTATTGCAATGTTCCACACAATTGCCACGCGTTCGGATCAATTCTCTGCCTATGCGCTCGAAAAAGCAAGAGTATTGCCAACATCAAGAATCAATGAACGGACTAGACCATCGTTTCATCTTTTCAGCCAGCGCACCAACACTATTCAGCGAGTGTAGATCTCTTTCGCTGGCAGATCCTGCACAACCGGAAAGCAAGGCCTTTCTTTCATGACATGGCTTACCCTATACGCCTACTTCTATATGCGGGAAAATCGGACTTACTTGGTTTGACAGATCCTTGTGAGACTGCTGGCATAGCGTCAGGTCAAGCTTTGCGGTCACCAACACTGGTCTTGCAGCGACTCAGTGGTTTTGGATGGCAGGCAGAGGGCCTATGAAGTCGCGCTCATTGAGTGCGACAGTTGTACCAACCTGTACCGTCTATACCTCGAGAGTCGGGTCCGGAACTGACATTGCGCAACTTTCTTCGGTTGTGCCATCGCGGGTACCTCAAAACGTGTCCATGGGGAAAACCTAACACAAGCTCTTTCACACGCATGACCTACGTGGTATCCTCGTGGTTTTCACGTACGACCAGGTACGGCTGCCGTCGGTGCCGTGAGGCCGCAAGGTGTTCGTTCGGTCTCGGAAATGTATGAGCTTTCTACTACCGACCAACCCAATTTTTTTTTGAGAAGCTGAGTAGGGCCTGGAGGGACAAGTAGGTATCGAAAGTATGAATATCGACTTTCTGTCGCGTGATGTATCGATGCAGTTGAGTCGCGACCTCGGCAACGCGAGTGAGTCCTCTCAGCCTCAACGTTCCAGAAAACGTGGAAAGGATTGCCACAGCATCAGATCCCGAACAAGGGTCTCCCTCCGACGCCGGCGCGGAAGTACCCACGTTGAGTTCTGAGTGTTGTATTCATGTAATTGCCATCATGGTCGATGCCATATTGTATATTCATGCCCAGCTCCTTGAAACTGCTTGTTACAGAAAGAGTCGTTTCCGGTTCGTGCTCAGGATGGAAAGTCTCGGTCGGAGGTACGGCAAACCCCAGAGACCAGAGTGGAGCAAAAGTCGATTTGGGCCAAGGACCAAGGACAGAACGTATTTGGGAAGCGAACCTCTTACTCTTGCTAAGCAAAGCAATCTCGATAGTGTGAATGTAGCCAAGCCTTCCATCAAGCCGTGATTGAGAATTGGGAGCGTATTTCAATTGTCTACACGTACACGGCTGCTATCTACGTCAAATAGAAAGAGCTGATGGGAGTTGTCAGAAGAGCTCTTTCCGATCAATCGTTAGCCTTATCTCTGAGTCCGAGCAGCCAGTCATGTTGCACCATTTCTGCCCTTGTCGACGAATATAGAAAAGCTCGAGATGCGTGGGCGTTTTAGCCGAGCCAGTCACGACCACTTTCTGGCATCTCTCCTAACTCTATTGTGAGGTCAGCAGCAGTTGTCATCTCTCCGATAAGAACAAACGATGGAGATCGAATGATAGACGCGAGACCGTCTCATCTCCCACGAGGCGCGGATGCTGGGCACGAAAAGCACAATGTGTTGAGCCGCGATTGTCGCTTGCGCCCTGTGCTACAAGTTCGTGCTGAGCGAGGGACATCCGGGTACAGGCATTTCTCTGGTGCTTGCTGGCCCAAAGAAAGTAAAGAGGCCCTCTTTTAAACATTCCCAGGGTCTTCGCTGCCGAATGGTAAGTTTCCGAACTGTGCGACAAGGATTGAAGAAGAAGATACAAGAAGCAAAAGCAAAATGCAGTATTGGATATCAAGCCTGATCTTCACACATGCCACGAGCCAAGCACGAGCTGGCGAATCCACATGCATTCCTTTCACAGCGTTTCTCTAAAATTCTGGGCGTTCCTGCGGCGCTGGCTCCCTCGTCTATGCTAGCAGACCTAGCAAGATAAGGTGATGTTGTGAGCTAAGAAGGTTCAAAGTAGTGGGAAGATCTGTCAGAAATGGCGGCTCATAAGGAACCCAGTGCACCCGTCCTTCTCCGCTGATCGTGCTTCTGGCCCTGCAAACACCATTCACACTTACCACTTACTTCTCTTTATTACCTGCACCTCTTCCTCTCTCTCGCTTTGCATTTTGGTGTTGCAAAGCCTATCCTGCGCCGGCGTTGGAACTATCTATACACGACATCAACACCACCCCTTGCGTCGCGTGCCGAGCAGCTGAATTGGATAGCTCTCTACTCTTTGTTGCTTGCGGCCGCTCAACAGTAATTATCACCGAAAGCACTGCGGGCTTCCCGCTCGTCACCGACACAAGATGTCGTACGCTTGGGTCGGAGCTCCAGCGGAGTTCAATGGAACGAATCAGGATCTTGGCGGTGACTCCAGTGAGTAACTTCACTTCCCAATGTGGCTATCAACATCACACTCGCGATACATACCATCAACAATCACGTGTCAAAAAAGCAAGTAACACAAATACTGATTACGTTCATTCACAGACGTCGAAAATCTGAACCAATGGTTCGCAGCAGGAGATCAAGCCTACATCATCGTAGCCTCAGCCATGGTGCTAGTCATGGTTCCAGGTCTAGGATTTCTCTACTCAGGACTTGCACGAAGAAAGTCAGCACTCAGTATGATTTTCGCGTGTATGGGCTCATACTCAATCATCACATTTCAATGGTATTTCTGCGGATACTCGCTCGCCTTTAGTAACTACGCGGACAACGGATTCATTGGAGACTTCAAGAAATTCGGACTTATGAATACCCTCGCACATCCCTCGCCTGGAAGCCCGCTGATTCCTGACTTGCTTTACTCGTTCTATCAGATGCAGTTCTGTGCGGTCACTGCGGCTATTGTGATGGGAGCTGTTGCTGAGCGAGGTCGATTGATTCCAGCTTTGGTCTTCATCTTCTTCTGGGCGACATTCGTATACTGTCCGATCGCATACTGGGGATGGGGAGCCAATGGTTGGGCATACAAATGGGGTGTTCTCGACTACGCTGGTGGTGGACCTGTCGAAATCGGTTCTGGAATGTCTGCTCTCGCCTACTCCATGGTCCTCGGCAGACGTCAAGAGAAGATGATGTTGAACTTCCGACCACACAACGTCTCGCTCATCACTCTCGGTACTGTCTTCCTCTGGTTTGGCTGGCTTGGATTCAACGGAGGTTCATCTTTCGGTGCCAACCTCCGTGCCGTCTACGCTTGCTGGAACTCCAACCTCACTGCCATGTTCGCTGCTATCACCTGGGTCCTCCTCGATTGGAGATTGGCTCGTAAGTGGTCCATGGTCGGCTGGTGTTCCGGCACCATCTCTGGCCTCGTCGCCGCCACCCCAGCTTCTGGATACATTCCTCTCTGGGCATCCGTCGTCCTCGGTGTCGCAACCGGCGTCGTATGCAATTTCGCAACCAAGATTAAGTACTGGATCAAGATCGACGATTCCATGGATGTGTTCGCAGAGCACGGTGTCGCCGGCATGATCGGTCTCTTCTTCAACGGTGTCTTCGCAGCACCCTACGTTATCGGTCTCGACGGGGTCAACACCGGTCTCTACCCAGGAGGTTGGATCGAGCGAAACTGGAAACAACTCTACCAACAAATCGCATACATCGCAGCAGCCACTGCCTGGTCATTCGTGATTTCCGCACTCATCGCTTATGCAATCAACTACATCCCCGGCATGAAGCTTCGTGCGTCCGACGAGGCAGAGCTCCTCGGTATGGACGACGACCAACTCGGCGAGTTCGCTTACGATTACGTCGAGGTTCGTCGTGACTACTTGGCCTGGACACCAGCGACCGATGCACCGAACGCGAACGCCGATATCCCACAAGGCGATCGCCACGGTATTCAACAGCATAGCGAGATGCTTGAGGGTAAAGACCCGGCTGGAAGTGAGGGTAGCAGTGAAGGTAACGGCACTTCTCATACTGGTATTGGTGGTGATCGACACGGTATTGCCTATGAGCAAATGCAAAAGGAGAAGCATGAGAAGACCAGCGGCGGTCATTAAGAGTCTTGACGTTGAATAATTCGCGAGTTTGTGATAAGAGCATGTTGATGATCATTTTGAGATACCACGAAACGTAACAGCACACGTTACTACTGCTAGTCTAGAGAGGAAGAGCGAGAGAACAGGCGCTATTCACCTCATTTTCTTATATGGAATGTAAGAATGTTGAATCGAAAGCATGAATCTCATCGTCATTCTCAAGCTCCCCTGTCTCAATGGCTCACGAATCATCCCGTCCCAAGTCCAACTTCCCCGTCGCCCAGTCTAGGTTCAGCATTACGCCAAGTCCCCGGTAGATTTCGTCGACAAGGTGAGCTTCCGGCTCCCAAGGCTTGACCTTGTTGCTTTGCCATTCTTGGCTCACAGTACTTGCTTGATCGGTAACACAACAGATCCGGATCATCCGAGTAGTAGTTCGCATGGTTGAGTTGGGGTTTGCCAAGGCTGAAGAGAAGAGGTTGCTGGTTTGGTGGAATGCTGTTGATGCGATGATATTAATAATGTGATGATGTTGACATATGATGGGCTGATGGACGGGGAAGAATTGCGCTTCGGATGAGATGTTGTGCTGGCCTTTTTCAGAAGCGGTGGAAAGAGGCCGGGCGGTGAGAAGATGTACGGGAGGTTTGGGGAATGGCTGTCATCATCTATAGCAGAGACCTTCTTCACTTCGCGAAACGTCTTCAGATGTCGCCATCGAGTCGAGTCATCTCGGCGTGGACACGAATTCGAGCTTGATGTCTTTGTATAGCAATTTCGAGGATGACCTTAAAGATAGTGAGTTGAAGACTCAGACCCAATATTTACTTAGCGATCATGATGATATGGTCCCCAAAACGACGGATGACACTCCTCAAAGCGACCTCTGGCCATTGAACCAAAAGATCAAAAATTGAACCACCGTACTGCGGAGGCTGCAGACTGAGCCACCAGCCCATTTCGAGGTTTGCAGTTGAAACTGTTTCGTACTCATACGCTATCTCGCAACCCAAATGAAGCATCCAACACTCCTCGCTGATGTAGCCTTTCGGGGCCAAAGTCGTTCGAGCCAGACCAACACTCTAGCTCAGTGGCAGCAGTAATGAGTCCCGAAGGCTTGCAAAAGTTTTATGCACATCATTTCTCATGACGACTCGCTTTGCTATGAGAAGGCACACAAGTTGCTGAAGCAGCGTCAGGTTGTCCTGCCGCTGTCCTGCAGGAGAAGAAGCCGTCGAATGATGGCCTGACACCGCATGACTTAAAAGGTACGGACATTAGTTCCATGTACGTTCGATATGTCATTCAAGCCTATTGCACATTATCGACCACAGTAGCCTTTCCCTTCTCTTTGCTAGTCGATGGCTGTGTGACATTTGTAGATACGCTAGTGAGTTGGTCATCCTCGGTATTTTCTTTGTCTTCCTTCTTCCAAAGCATGAACTTCTTCTTGATTGTGTTGCTCAGCGAGCGTTTGAGGCCTGGCTTCTCGTTCACGACCTCGATTCGAACAATGCGACCTTTGCTGTCTCTAGCTGTACTCCGTCAGCAGCGGTTAGATCAAAGTCCTGGAGAGTTCGTACGCGGTGGTCTGTACGTTGCGCCGTTGCCGATGTCCCACGAGATTGTCTTCAGGCTGCTAAGTGCGATCATGATTGGGAGCTCGAACAGTGCGCGTTGACGAAAGTGGTGGATACTGCTGTAGCCTGCGGCGAAGGCCTCGTCTTTTTATGTTTGTGAATCCTGAAATGCGCTCTTCGTTGGTCGGATAAGTGCCCTAGAACGGTACCTTCAGTTCTCCACAGCAACGGAGCAATCGGGCGCCCGCCGCAAGGACACGAAGTCAAACGAAAGTATCGACATGCATGGCGACACGCAAGCGGCTGGTACGTGTTGTCATGAGGAGCCTATTCTCGACCATCATGGGACGAGTTGAAGTCGAGATGGTCACAGTTAGGAAGGACATGCCATATATCAGAAAATGTCGCGATGCCTCAACGTTTCTAGTGGTTGTGGTTTTGAGCGGAATTGCTCGGCGAGGTTGTGATTGGTATTAGTAGTATCCGATCCAGCATTGATTGCCATTTTGAAATTCTTTGCTTGGTCCATGTTCAGCTCAGCCTTGACATTCAGGAATCGATGGTAGTTTTCCACGTCGAACGAGCTCAGAGCTTCATCGCACGATGTCGGACTTTCAAATGCGCCTTGAGCGGACTTATTAGGACACATCAAAAGCATTCGCTAGCCCCATTTGATGTGATCAGCTGTGATGGACTGACTATTAAGTTCATGAAGCTCAACAAGGATTCGTTGACGACACAGCTCGATGCATGCCCTTGTCCCTTGATCAAGACCCGGGGTGGTACATCAGTCGTCCAAGAGCATCATCCAGCTGAAGGCTGCCGATACCTCATATGGTGATAGTATTGTAGCCAGATGAAAGCATTGAATAGCAAATCGAGATGCGTTTCAGTGATAGCCTGGTCAAACTTGAGAGAACTTTGGCCCGTCGAAATGATTAAATGGCATTCCTCCGATTTTTCACCACAGACTCGCTCAAGCTCTGTGTCGCTACAGTATCCCGAAGGTTGCGAAGGCCCGTTCGCAGTCCAGATCGTGCTGTGCAACCTTTTGAGTCGGCAATCGTGCTCCCACGAAAAGCAACAACTCAGATGACTTCTTCTCGTGATTCGTGCTGTAATGGCTAGGCATGCCGATGAGTGATGTCGTGACTTCGTAACTTCGTGCCCTGAGGCCCTCAAACAAGATGTTTTGTTTCAAAGTGTTGTCCTCGCGTCTGGTCGCGTTCTCTTCGATACACTCGCGCACAAAAAGGGTAGGCTTGGTTCGTAGGAGCATATCTAGAACTTTTATATGAATGAGCAGGTGCAACTAAGAGGCAATCGGCATTCTCATCTTGAACGATGAACGAACGATTGCCTCTTGTAGAGTGGCCGCGGTGTGCGCGCTGCTTCCCGGCCGCCTTTGATACTGTTCATGAAGCTTGAACTCACGCCGAACGCATGATCAGTGTCCATGTTTTTCTTTCTTAGTGGCTGAAGAAGACATATTCCCCGATGAGGTCTGAATCATTCCCATTAGATGTCGCACCACTTCTGGCGAGGCAGGACTTTGTTTCCAGCTAGAAGTCAATTTTCAGGGCAGTCATGCATGCGCAAAACATCACCAGAGCATCAGTCACCGGTTGCATGCGCATCAGAAAGACGTTGTCGTTCCGGAAAGTATGTCTTCGGTCGGTATACTTGCATGTGCTCATCGCTGCAAGTCATGTTCTTGGCCTAACGTCCAGTACTCATGATAACACGAAGACATGACTCCGTCTCGCGCCGCTATGCTCTGACAATGTTATTGCTGCACTGCTTCATGCCTTGCAGGTATGAAGAGGTTCCACCACACACGGACAAGCACTTTCGCTCCCCAGCTTGTGCCACGCATCCAATGGCAGATGGTCAGGAGTCTTGCAGCGTTTCAGAGCCGTACACAGCGGCCGAAACGCTCACTCAATCGGTCTGTCGTGTTATGGTGTCTTGCGGCACGGCTGTCTGCTGGAAGTGCGGCCGCGAAACCTTGGTCGATTCAGAGCGACGAGTTGACTCGCAGTGAAGAAATCTTGGATGCCGGATATGCGCCAACGGGCCACGATAGTTCATCGCCGGGTCGGCCATCCTTGTCTCGAAAGTGAAGATTCTGCATAAGACTTGATAGAAGTCTTGTCTATAGGCTCGTGCAATGCAAAGGTTGGCGAATGGTGGGCGGTCCAGGACGAAATTACGTGCAGGTCGAAATGGCCCATCGGCAATCATATTCTAGCGACTGGTGCTGGGCTGGGCTGGGCTGGGCTGGGCTACGCGAGGTGCGCGTACCCGTTTGACCTCCCTACCTGGTCCATCATTAGAGCCATCTGTTTTGTATAAACAATACCCAGAGCCCCAATGCTCGCCTGCGCCTTGCCCCCATCTCGCTCATATTGCACACGCGAACGAATACCCGAAATTGAGATTGGAATTGGATCTGGTCAGTCGAGGATCGATCGCGCGCATTGACGTCGATGTGCCAGGGAGCAGTTCTAGAATAATACCATGCGGGACGACAGCCATGTCCGCCGCGACGTCAAGTCTCAGACATCGCTGAGCTCGCTGAAGTCATATCGCTATGAACAGTTTGAAGAAGGATTGCCGCCGCGGGCGCGAGCTGTCAATGGCAATGGCAGCAACAGTCGCAACAACTCCCCCACGAACTCTCCTGCCGCAGACAAATCCCCCTTGCCATTTTCTCAGGCAAATACGAGCTCCTGGTCGTTCAGACCGCGAACGTCGCCTTCGCCGCATCCTCCCAAAAGTCCCATCGAACGCTTCTCGGTGCTGTCGGAGTCGGACGAGGTCAAACGCGACTCCGGCATTGCACCCTCAGTATCGACTGCAGCCTCCACCGAGCACTTCTCCGCAGACACGCGAGCCGCGCGAGAGCCGACCCTGCCCACCATCGTAGTTCAGAATGACGAGACTGCTGCAACTGGGCGGAGCAGGTCTTCGTCAGGCAGGTGGCAGAACAAGAGGGAGAACCCGCAGCGAAGTGCAAAATCCAACATTCGGAGCGCGTCGGCATCGCCATCGCGTCCGGCCAAGATGAGCAGCTTCGAAGGTCTGCCAACGCATTTGCCAGCGACCAGCGCGAGCATGGACGATCTCAGTCTGGAGGATCTGGCCTCTGACAAGGTCGGCTTCTCCACCAGAGGCAGCATCTTGTTCGGCGGCCGGAAAATGCAAGATCTGATCCATGCCCAAGGCGACGACAAGGCAAGGAACGCAAGTAGTGGCGTGACCACGCCAATCTTCAGCGCTCAAGCCGACAATCCTTATGTTCTCAGGGAGCCGACTGTGAAAGCCGTCACGCCAGAGTCAGACACACCGGCCGATGGACATCAGCAACCGGACCCCACTGCAACTCAGGAACAACCCAGACCCGGACTAGTCGCCGGCCGTCGAAAACCTAGCGTACAGATGCTGCAAGCTGCTATTCATGGCGGGCGGGTCCTGTCTGCTGAAGAGATTACGTTTTCCATGAAAGTTCGAAACATGTACGAGCATGGTGACGAACGTGCTGCCGAATGGATCAATCCTGCCAGCGTAGCGACCTCCGGAAAGACTACCCCAGAACTCACCAGAGACAGCTCTTCTCCCGATATGGTCAATGGTGGCCTGAGTGTCAACAAGACGCGAGAGTTGAATACCGATAACTGGCCTTTGACCGAGAACAGATCAAGCTATCTTTCGACATATTCACGTGACACTCATGAGCTGGCTGGAGGCATTGAGGACTGGGAAGACATTGACAGCTCTGCCGTCGATCGCTATGGCTTCATCCATCAGGATCGCACATCGGGTCGAGCCTCCGCGATGTCCCATCGATCGCAGCAGATAGGCACTGGAATGCAGAGAGTGGCAACGTCCCTCCGAGTCGAAGCTGAACAGCCACGTCGAGAACGAAAACTAGCGCGAGGACCCTCCAACGCGCGCTCTTCAAGATCAGTGCCACCAAGGCCGAGCAATGACTGGGCCGGCAAAAAAGGACCGCCATCAGTGCATAGCACTCACTCGACGAGCTCGACTCGAAATCCCTTCCGCTCTAGAACCAAGCGGCTCCTGGCTGAGGCTTCTGATATGCTTACACTGCCACCAGGTCTCGAGGATATTGATGAAAATGAGGATGCTGGCAAGACCGCTTCAGTACTCAAGCAGCGCGAGTGGGCGCGAGAAGAAAAATGGCGAAAAATGGCTAGACCTGTGAAACGTTCACGAGAAGCGAAGGGAGGCGGCATGCATTTCGAATTCGACACGATAGATCCGAAACTGATTGAGCGAACATGGAAAGGCATTCCAGACCGTTGGCGAGCCACAGCATGGCATAACTTCCTAGCAGCCTCTGCGCGAAGACGAAACAGCCCGGCAACAGATGAAGAGCTGATAGGACAGTTCCACAAGCTGCAGGCAATGAGTTGCGCGGACGATGTTCAGATCGATGTTGATGTCCCGCGAACTATCCAGCTCCACGTCATGTTCAGGAGAAGATATCGCGGAGGCCAACGACTACTATTCCGGGTCCTCCATGCCATGGCGCTCTACTTCCCAGACGTCGGCTACGTACAGGGTATGGCCAGCATAGCTGTCACGCTCCTTTGCTACTTCGACGAAGAGAACGCATTCGTGATGATGGTCCGCATGTGGCAACTGCGAGGACTCGAAAGCTTCTTCAAAGAAAACTTCAGCGGTCTCATGGCCGCATTAGAAGATTTCGACAACCAATGGCTACTAGGCGGAGCCGTCCACGACAAACTTGCCGAGCTTGGGATCACATCTATGACATATGGCACACGATGGTACCTCACCTTATTCAACATGAGCGTCCCATTCCCAGCACAGCTACGAATCTGGGACGTCTTCATGCTTCTCGGCGATGATCTCTCCGCTGCCCCTAAACCCAACCCTCCACCAAGCGCTCGTGGCGATGTCACACCTATGAAAGGACTTTCCACCAGCCAAGCAACAGATTCTCACGCTTTCGGTGGCGCGAGTCTCGATGTCTTGCATGCTACAAGTGCTGCATTGATCGACGCGACCAGAGGTATTATCTTGGATAGCGATTTTGAAAACGCGATGAAAGTCCTTACGTCTTTCATTCCGATCAAGGATGAGGATTTGTTGATGCGTGTTGCTAGGACGGAGTGGAAACTGCATCAGAAGAAGAAGGCGTAGCATGTCTTCCGAAGGGGCAGTATTTTGAGGGGCGATGGTCGCTCGTTGACTCAGGTCCATGGGACCACGTTCGAGATGCTGGTGAGGAGTCGGAGTGGGAGGTTTTATTGAGCAGGCGTTGGATATGGGTTGGAAGTGGGCCCACGCGCCGTTCAGGGCCACGGGCAGGTTGGAGGAGTTTTGCGGTTTTTTTGTCTTATTTCGTTTGAGATACCCTGAGCAGTCAAACAATACATGGATGTATACTACAGTAATAAGGTAATGTATAGAATCAGATGAAGATTTATAAAGATGAAAAACGATGACTAGTCATCAATTGAGACTCGTGAGACACGTTAACGATGTCTTGTGGGGACCGTGAACGTCTCAAGGTAGAATTTGATATGCGCTGAAGCTTAGTGAGCATAGTGTCACTCCGAAGGCAATCTTCTACCTTTGGTAGTGACATGGAGGTGTGTCATTATTGTTGATGAAAGGCTTCTAAGGTGCATTTGGATGAATGGTGAATTTTTGGACGTCTGCTCTGTCTGGAGCTTGGATGTGCAGTGAGGCCTGGTGAGGGATCGTATGAAGGTCATTGTCAAATGCATGAGGTCGTAACTTCGACTTGAGATCTAGCCCAGCTCCCGTTTGTGCTCGTCATGAGATCGACCTTGAATGTTTGGATGACTTTGATGAGGATGGACTCCGACTGTGATCGCCTGCTATCGAGAAGAGAGGATTTATGCGATCTTGGCTTCTGACTGCTTTCTGCCTGTATGCAAGACATCCTGGGTGCAGCTGCTGGGATAGGAGAATGATGGGCTCAGTATGCGTGGAAGGAGGGTAAGTGACCGACAAGTAAGTGTGGTCGGCTGCTTCGCGCCTGCATGTCTTCACTGACGGGGTTTTATTATTTGTTCTGACTGTTCAAGGATGGACCTCAGATCGCTGCGATCAATCTTTGAGCCCTGTTAAGGCAATTGTCCCCTCTGCATTGGGCTGCTGCTTCTGTGAGCACTGTGACAGAAAGCAAAGCCAGCCAGCCAGAGGTATTCACGGAAGGACAGAGTCGTGTTGCATGGTAAATGCTGGGCGGGGAGCAGATGCAGATGCAGATGTAGTTCGACACACCCGGACTGGTTCGATCTATGCATGTCTCAGATGAGGTGCAGATTCTGGGACCCTGGGAAAGTCGATCAGCTACGGAGAGAAAAGAGAAACTGGCGTGAAGTCTGCCATGTACAGTTTCGGGAGCAGAAGCCAAACTGGTTCAGGTTGGATTTCTTGCTCAGTAGTACACTCGTCGATGCAATGCAAGCTATGCCAGGCACATTGATACCTTCCATACTTTCCCGGGTTGGACGAGGTGACATGAATCTGTGCGGCTGATCTTTCGAGATACTTTCCAAAGACTGATCAAGACCGGATTTATGCGATGGTGTGATGAGTCTTGATTGTGCAGGTCTGTCGATCTCTGACTGCTGATCCGGCTGCACCAAGTCAGTTTTTCCAACCACATAGCGGTTTCGCCACTCTATTGCCTGCTTCTGGCATGCCGTTACTCGTGCTGTTGTATTACGACTCGATTTGTTGCCCTTTTTACATCCTATGTCCTGCCATTTCGCTCGAATTATTCGCATGTTCGTTGTCCAATCTCAGTCCGACCGTCTGTGCCTGCTCGATGATCCGGCTCGATATACAACCCAGAAGACGGGCTCGTGGTCAGACACTCGTGTCCTCCACGACATGCTGCCGGCCGTAATTTCGTCCAAGTTGTGCACGTTCGGCATCAGGTCCAGCTTAAACGGGTTGCCAGATGCGTTGCCTGCACTAACCTGGTCAGTGGATCTTAGATCGCAGTGGCGTAGACATCAGGTCTGCAGGCTGCATGTGCCACAGCGAGATCAGGCTCTCTTGTTGGTGTGAAAAGAGTACATTTCCGCCACTTCTCCTGGGAGTTGCGAAGTTATCAGGCAATCGCGGAGCTGCTACTTGGAGATCGTTGTCACTGCCGGCTCTTGCCGGTCTGCCCTCGTTCTGGTTGCGCGACTTCGGTTTGCTTTCCTTGCAAGGTTCGCATGATTGCGGAAAGATGGATTAAAATGCAATCGCAAAGTATCAATTCACCGTGAACTCAAGTTTCGCGCTTGCTCAGCTGGCTTTCGCATTAGTACTTCGAAGACGTCAATACCAGAGTCCACATCCAGAGGTGGCCGCGGAGTATCAGTATGAGGCTTGAAATTACCAAGCCTCGAAAGGTGGCTAACAAGCTCGCGAAAGATTGCCTGCTCGTTACTGCCAGCCAGGAATCCTTCGACGATCAGTTCTTGCTGCTCGCCAAAACTTGTTGTGAGGGCAGATCAGCGTGATATGCAGTCCTGATCTGGACTTGATCTTCAAATGCCACGAGCAGAACACGCGACGAATCCTGGCAATCAGTGAAGCTTATACGAAAGTTCGAAGTGGTTCACGAGGCGAGTGATGCTGCAGCTTCAAGCAGTAGTAGAATTGCATTCGCTACAGATCATCTCTGCGATGATCTTGTTCAGGCCAATGACAGGGCAAAGTTGACTTTCCGGAGATGTTTCTCAAAGTGGAGTGACACGTAGCCTACTTTCTTGTTCTGCTCCTCAATTCAGCGCGTTCTGAGAAGACAGCCGGTGGTGCCGCTCAAATTTCGAGCAGTCTCGGGAGTCTAGCCACACCAACACAGCGCGTCACGTATGACCATGTTTGAGCCATACGTTTGAGACTGCGGGAGTCGCGGGAAGCGGTGAATGGTCCTTGGTGGTTCAACGGCACAACGGCATTCGGGTACTCAATCTGCAGCAAAGCGTGCACTAGATACTTCACCGGCGTCTGGATGTTGCGAGACATGATGGAAGGGGCGATGGAGTCATCTTTCCATTGGACAGAGTAGGCCAATTGACCCATTGAGCAGAGTTGCGCAGAACACTCCGCTCTCCAGCAGGTCTTTTCATCACGCGAGAGCAACGATAGCAGGGCAATGTTGCAATGATAGACGTTCTCACCCACCAATGCCAGCAGGATACCGGGTTTCTCACGAGCAGCCTCGTGGTAAGCATGCTTGAGCGTCCAAGCCTCTCACGCCTCACCTAAGAAGGATCCCCATCCCACCTTCGGTTCACCTCCGAGCAGACGCGGCGTTCTACCTTAACCTCCTTAGGCCAGTTCACGAGCTCGATGCACGGCAAACTCTGGACAGCGGTCCGTATCGATTTGCGTGAGTGAGATTTCCAGGAAGGGATGCTGCCAGCTCTTGGATGTCAGTCTTAGGTGGCAGGGTTCCATCTCTGGTCAAGCTCTGCCGAGTCCGCTTTCTTTTGGCCTGTTTCATCGCATCTCACGAGACCACAAGCGACATTTGCGGCGAAGCTTGTCCCCATCTCGCTGCACTTGTTGTGTCCGCCGAACCCGTTTCTGGCCTGGTACTGGCTGTGCGTGTGGTGCGTGGTGCCGCAATCCTCTCCGCTTCACATTCCAGACTTTCCTGTAGGAGCATCTCACAGCGGCCTTTGTCCACTCTAGCAACTACACACAGGATCGACGGCATGCATTCGACCCGCTCTGTGCTGAGAGTGACAGCGTACCGAAGACCCAACGGCCTGACCGTTCTGCAGGGCGAGATAATCGCAGTGTCGATGGCTTGTCCTGCTTCTCAGCCACTTTCACTTCGTTAGATTCGGTCCGCTGAAGGCTCGTCATTCCGCACTTTAGGTTGCACGTATCAAAAGCGTATGTTCGCGCTCATTTGTCGACTCAGCTTATGCCTCTCTATTGACAGCATCTCACAGCCGCTGGAGCAATCGGCGCAGTCTACTTGCATACCACCAAACAGGGACGGGATCTACCTGGCATTACTCTTCTCAGCTCTCGAACATTTCGGGGTTCTAGGCCGCTGTGCGCCGTCTCGCTCTTGAAGCTGTCGTATGCGCGTCCTGGAGACTGATTCGATCGCCTTTGCCCGCCTTACATTCACTCGAATCTCCGCAACAGCTTGCTGCAGTTTAGCTTGCGCGCTCTTGACAGTGCGTGCCCTAACGCTCGAACGAATCATCGTTGACAGACCGTTGATCGACACTTCAAGCAGGGTCCCACTGGAGCTTAGCAGAACATCGATACCGTTCCACGAATTTGGCTGACTTGAGAAACGTCACACGTGGTTTTCAAGTATGTAACTATCGCATGTTCCCTCCACCTACTATCCTTACCCTTACCGACCCCTCTTGCGAAGCACGAAAGATTTTGCTGCATATCACTATCGATCACGTGCCCAATTCCAGCCTAATCAATGTCTATGTCGCTTACTATATCTCAGCCGACCAAAACTGAGTTCGGCAACAGATACACCCATGAGTTCAACCCAAGAATATCGCTTCACAAGTCGCGTTTTTCTCCCAAACTACGGGTTGCCAGTACTCCCTCACCGGTGAGCTCGCTGCGGGTCAGCGCGACACCGGACGAAACCAAGATGACAACTCCTCATCCTCATCGAGGTCTACCTCCTCCTTCTGCAATGACTCTTCCGGATCCAAGCAGGCCTGGACCTCCGCCTCCCTTGAGTCAACAGCTGGGAGCAATCCCAGAACCTCCTAGGCAATGGCAGGGCCAGGAAGACCACATGCGCAACTGGCTTGCTGCAAAGGCTGAGGAGGACAAGAGGAAGCAGGAGGAAGAGAAGACGCGGCAAGAGAGTTTGCGACTTGAGCAGCGCAAGATCGAGCAGGCGATGTTGCGTGAATCATTACAGGGCGGCGTGCCGCCTTCCATGGTCCCTATCATATATGCAGGCATTGGGGGAGGTCAACACCTGGTGAATGTTAGCATGGATTGGTTGCAACAGTACGCCAGCCAACTACAAGTTGCACAACAACAGCAACTGCAGCAAGCTTCGCCCGACATGCGACGAGACGGGAGGCTCATAGGAGCTCCTCCTCCTCCACCACCTTATGGAGTGGCTCAGCCGAGTCAACAGCAGATGCTGCCGAGTCAACCAACTGCTGAGCCCCAGCCTCCGGGACCCATCCACACGACGTTTTCGGCATACCAACCCTCACCGGCAAGAGGCCAAAATACTTCGGCCCCACGTTCTGCGACGCATACGCAGCTGCCAAGGCTCACCACTAACGAGATGTATGTTCACCAACCACCACAGCCCGGACCGGGGAGCGCGCATCCACTGCAGCAAAGTCAAACGATCCAACAGGAACAGCCGTCATCTTCACCCTCAATATACTTTCATCATTGGGTACCGCCAAGTGAATCCAAAACTTCGAATATGCCACAAACTCCGGCCAGCAGAGGCGAGCCGTCATCAGCACATCCAAGTTCCAATATCCAGGAAGGCGACTACAAAGACTCGCCTCGCAAGCGAAAAGCGCAAGGCGGGCATCAGGCAAATCCACCACCTTCTGCCGGTCCGCAATATACTTCGCCTTCGTTCTCCACGACAAGCTCCACGTCACGGAAAGGTGGTCCGGGTCACGCGAGAACCAGGAGTAACGCGTCAGCCACGCGAGAGTCGGATTCGAGACCGGATACTGGAAGCAGTGTCGGAGCTCGGCGAGATGATCTACCACCACCTTCATCGCAGAAGTCGGATCATAACGGAAATGGCAATGGTCATGGCGAAGATCCGCAGAGGCCTGCGTCTCGCGCTCGAGAGCTTGCAGAAGAGACGACAAGGCCTACATCTTCAGCATCTACACGCCAGGAATCGCATCCAGACCAACCGCGACCGGGATCTCGCTGACGGCCATGATGTAAATGGACGAATTGTTGATCTTTTACGGCCTTGCAGAAAGCAGGCCTCCCCAAGCGTTTATAGAATCCGGCAGCATCCACGTGCACGCAGCTCTAGAAAAGGAAGGAGATCGACTGGATTGGGTCTGAGTTCCTGCACATATGTTTTGGGGTCAAGGTTTATCGGATTTCCTTTGTGACTGCATCAGGCGAGATACCCATATCTGTCCTCGGATTCTGGATCAATTTGTTGCTGCGTTCGAAGCGCTTCTGTTCCACCATGGCTACAATTTTGAGTTACGAGAATCTGACCTTGCGGAGGTACGCGGAAAGCATTTCGTGATGGAGATCCTGTAGCAGATAGCCGTTGTACACACCAGATGCCATTGAATGGCTATGAGCACAACTGAGATGAGGATTTGGCGTTTATGATCCTTGTAGTTCCGGATGTGAGATGTAAGTGCCCGTGTCGACTCGGAAGGTGAGGAAAAGGAAGGAACAACAACGGTGAGGTACCAAGAGGACTAGAAGAGGGAGGGAGCATGTCAAAAAAGGTGCCGAGGCCTGCAACTGATCGTCTGGATACCCGTGCTGAATGGAATGCCAAGGAGCTTTTTATCCGGCCAGGGTGTCGAACTTACCCTGCACTTCCATCGTTCAACTGTGAAGACTTCCTTTCTTTGCGAACATAACGGAGCGCCATTCCATGTAATGCGCATCGTCGTATAGCGTAATCGATTTGCAAAGGCCGGCGAGTCGGCGATGCTTGCGCGGACAACGAAGCAGACATACGCAATTCTATGCAAGAATCCGAGATATTATAGCCGGATCTTGAGCTTACCGGTATCGACTCTTCCGTCGCCAATATGCTCGACATACACATGGATTAGACCCGGACGCCACGACCAGCAGCATTGCCTCGCATCAAGCTCGTCTTCGACACGATGGAAAGCACGGCAGGGAAAGGACTCCTACGCAAGAGAAGCCAAGGTCGCGGGCCTGAAGTCTCGCGCAGCCTTCAAGCTGCTTGAGATTAATGAGAAATACCGCCTCTTCCACAAAGGCGATACCGTGGTCGACTTAGGCTTTGCGCCTGGCAGTTGGAGCCAGGTTGCAGTCAACAGAACAAGCCCTGGAGGACGAGTAGTGGGCATAGATATTATTCCAGCCCAACCTCCACGCGGAGTCAATGCGCTGCAAGGAAATTTCTTGAGCCCAGAGATCCGAGAAGAGGTGCGAAAGTTCGTCAGCGATCCTGATCGAGGCAGAGTGAGACGGAAGAATATCACGGAAGGGGAAGTCACGGAGGAGGATCTGAGCTCGGCAAATCAAAGCATTCTCGAGTTGGAGAAACATGCTGCCGAAGAGGAAAGGAAGCTCAAGGAGATACCGAAAGAGGGCATGACCCAGAAACAACTTGATCTTGCCGAGGGCAGAGTCGTGCAGGTTGTCTTAAGCGATATGTCAGAACCTTGGCCCTTGGTGACCTCTACTTGGGTACGCAGCGTTTCTAACCCATATAACAGGCTCATGAATACCAGTGGCATTGTGGCGCGGGACCATGGAGGTAGTATGGTAAGTGGTGAAAGGTACGAACTACAAATCAGATCCGGGCTGATTGAATGTCAGGATCTGTGCATGTCTGCTCTGACTTTTTGCTTCGATACCTTGGCGACCGGAGGGAACTTTCTTTGCAAATTCTATACTGGTGCTGAGGACCATGACCTGGAGCTGCGTTTGAGGAAGCTCTTTGAGAAGGTGCACCGTATCAAGCCTGACTCTTCGCGCAAGGAAAGTCGCGAGGCTTATCTTGTTGGCCTCAAGCGTAAAGCTGGCGTCGAGCGTGAAGCTGTACTTGGCGACGGGTGATCCAGAGATCTGCTTGCTCGACTGTTGGATCTCAAAACGCCGCAGCTTTACTAAGAGTGCCGTCAAGGTCACTATGGACCTCCTCAGCCAGCCTGTCCTCTTCAAACCGATTACCAGCCTGGAGTATTTCCGTGACTCATTATCCGACGCCATTGGTCTTGCTTCATTCTTGTGTTCCATAACTGCTGCAAAACAGCAACCGAAGAACGCTCAGACCGAGTGGCCGAGTCCTCGATACCAGAGATGTATCGTCGTACATAAAGTGGCCAAACTTGACCAATGACGACCGCCAGAACAGTTGCAGGAGAGGGCTTGCAGCCCGGATGAATTTCAAGACGTGTTCAAAGGCCACCTGCGAGCTTGGACCTGGATTTGGTATCAGCACTTCTGCCAATGAGCACCAATGGCAGATTCATCTTGTGCGAGGGGTGTCGTTCCGTTAAGATGTGTGAGCCCGTCGCAAGGGACGGTAGACTGCATCAAACACAACAAAGTGGCCGCTCTACTGTGAGTCTATGTATACCACGGACTGCCGCGTCGACTCGCAACTGCTGCCTGGAGACATCACTACTCGACTTTGAGAGAAGTGTGCAATAATGTCAACACGAAGAGTCAGCTGTCTGCAACAAGAGCAGGATGCAGATGCAGACTTGGGAGATTACAATCTGGATCCTATTGTCCAATTCAACACCTTGCATGCCAGTAATCAGACATTCGACCCTTCCAGCAACAGCCATTACCAATTTGCTTCACTGCCCCAAACATTCGACGAGAACAGAACTGGAGTAGCATCTCAATATGCGGGCGCATCTTTTTCGCCAATTGGCATCTACTTCAGTACTTCTCAGCCCTTTCAGGAGTACGCACAGCACCAAACACTCGGATGGAATTCTATAGATCCAAGTTTGTCGACCCCGCTGGCTTGCCAACCCAGCATTCCAGAGCAAGATTCTGGCCCAACATTTGACTTGAGCACGCCGACCACAGTCTCTCCAGTCTGGTCTTCCTCTGGTTCTAGCAGTCGGCGAGGTCACGCACATCATAGGTCTACAAGTAGCAGTGCCTCAAGCTCCTCGAGCTTCACGTATGTCTTGCATCCTCCAGAGTGGCTGTGACCATACATGAAAAGCAATTGACGAATTGCACAGGCAACTCCGAACATCATATGCGTGTCCGATATGCTACAGATCTTTCACGTATCCAAAGGACCTGCGCCGGCACTCGCTCACGCACGTGCCAAATCATGAACGACCGTATCCATTCCTTTGCCCCGTCGACGGATGCTCCTACGGCGTCAGAG
This sequence comes from Pseudocercospora fuligena, assembly GCA_014298035.1. Lineage (NCBI taxonomy): Eukaryota > Fungi > Ascomycota > Dothideomycetes > Mycosphaerellales > Mycosphaerellaceae > Pseudocercospora > Pseudocercospora fuligena. The sequence goes on along the minus strand of JABCIY010000316.1, from coordinate 63,192 downwards.
GGTTTGCTCGACGAGATGCTCTGATTCGCCATGTGCGAGCCGTTCACGGCATGCAGAGCGTGTCAAATCACTAGGGATGGGTTGTGAGCTGTGGTAATCATGATTCGAATGAAGCACGATGCGTGTCACTTTTGTCTGTCCCTCATGAGATATATGTTCGGTAATGTCAAATCGTACACCGCAGGCTGTAATGCCAACGCGAAGCACACATGGAATATCTACCAAGAAATCCTCAAAGCTAGGAAACAAAATAATGATTGCTGCACCGCAGGGCTGCAAGACTTTGTGGAAGACAGACCTCTCTCGTATTGCACATTCTGGCATGGTATCAATGTCGTTCAGCTTCGGATTGAAGCTTGGTCATCCCACGTGCATGCCGTTCAAGGAACCATGTCATGGTGTTCCAGCACGGTCATCAAGAATGCCCTTGGACTGAGAGGACAACTGCGATTTCTCCCACTTCATCACTCCCATCCTCCACGATGTTCGATCGAGACTTGTCGATCTTCGTAGCAGCATAAGCACTATCTCATGCTCTAAGATTGGCTCTTCACATGCAGGTCATGCCACGAGATCACATGGGTCATATGGATGGTCATATGGATGCACGGACGTTTTTGCACGCTTTCGCGCTAAGTCGGATAAACACGGCCAGTCCACGGCCCTCCGGTACCTCCTGCGCTTCACGGTCACAGTCCACAACACATTTCCCCTAAGTACAGGTATACTCGAATCACTTGCACTTAGGGGAATAGTATCAGCACTCAACCAAAATCCGATACGTAAGTCTCTGCGCAGCGGTCAGAGCTAACACGCGAAGTCTGCCGCCCTATCTGGCTCATAAGGAAGTCAAATTCCCAATGTTTCCTTGTTCTACTCATTCCAGCTTCACGTTTCATTGAAGAAACAGTTCGGCCACGCATTCGGTAACAAGCTCACAGACAAAAGGCATCCGACCATTCGGCACCAATACGCCTAGCATACATCATCAAGCGCCCTAACATAGCATCGCACCCTTCGAAACCGCAAAATGGACGCACCGACTATTCAACCTAAGTTTCTCTCGAATCCGAACGAGCTGGGTCTCGTTGCGGTAGGCTTCAGTGGTGGACAGGTGAGTCAATAAATGCCTCGAGTCTCTAAAACTGAGAGCTGACGAGACGTGAATGTAGTGCAAGCCAGGAACCGATGCGGCACCCATGGCCCTGATAGAATCAGGCCTGGTCGACCAACTCTCCGGCGAACTGAAATACGACATCAAGTACGATGGCAAGGTGCATGCATATGGCGAGCTGATGCCAGACGACGATCCGGACCACCGCAATATGAAGAAGCCAAGAGCAGTCAGCGCAGTCACGAAGAAGCTGAGCACACAAGTCTACGACCACGCACGAGACGGACGCTTCGTCCTCACGTTGGGCGGAGACCACAGCATAGCTATTGGCACCATCTCAGGCACTGCCAAAGCCATGCGAGAGCGACTAGGGCGTGACATCGCTGTGATCTGGGTCGATGCGCATGCGGACATCAACACACCGGAGACAAGCGATTCGGGTAACATTCACGGCATGCCGGTCGCTTTCCTCACAGGTCTTGCATCCGAGAAGCCGGATCAGCCTTTCGGCTGGCTCAAGGAAGACCAGCTCATTTCCTGCTCCAAGCTCGTCTACATCGGTCTCCGAGATGTGGACCGCCCTGAGAAGAAGATTCTCCGCGACAACAACATCAAGGCTTTCTCCATGCACGACATCGACCGCCACGGCATCGGTAAAGTCATGGACATGGCGCTGGGTTGGATTGGACGAGATACACCTATCCATCTCTCGTTCGACATCGACGCGCTCGATCCGATGTGGGCTCCTTCTACTGGCACTGCTGTTCGTGGTGGCTTGACGCTGCGAGAGGGCGACTTCATCGCGGAGTCTGTGCATGAGACCGGCAATTTGATTGCGCTGGATCTGGTGGAGGTCAACCCAAGTCTTGAGGCGCATGGAGCAGAGCAGACTGTGCGTGCTGGAGTGAGCATTGTGAGGTGTGCGCTGGGCGACACACTTCTATGAGAGAGAGACCAGAGGGATGCTACCACATTCGATGCGATACTTTCAATGTCTTGTAGAGGAGTTTGCGGATGGAAATGGCTGGACCTAGACGCTCACGCGAATCATGAAATAGACATTGATTGAGGCATAATGAAAATGACCCTGTACAATGTGCATGTACCTCACTCACGCCGCACTTGCTTCATGGAGATGACGCCGAGGCTCCCACTGCCTCCCTACCTTCTAATGCATGTGAACATGCTATCTCATTTACTATCCAACTAGTGATTACTGTCTGGCTCGTGATTGTGCATTTGATGAGGTTTCTGTCGCGCAACTATTCAATTGCTTAGTTTAAGATCGGTCTCATGAGATCGACCTGAACAACACCTGGCTTCTTTAGATTCCGCCAGCCTCGAGCGGCCCCTCGATCGCACCTCACACCGAGTCATGTCTTGTTGAACAATTCTGCTTGGATCGCTAGCTTTTCACAAGGCCATCATGGCCAGAAACACAATATACAAAGCAGCAGCCCTGGTTGGCTTGCTCGCTTCTGCCAAAGCAGCACCATCTGTCAACGTTGCTTTGCGGACGGCTTTCGATGCGCCTCCTTATCTTGTAGAACTGCTGTAAGACGTATACTCTAGGGCTTTCGGGACAGGACTGATCGATGCTCAGTGAAACAGCAGCAGAAGAAAACGCGACTTCATATTTCCCAATCCTCGATCGAATCGCAGACGGTTACTTCGATTCTTCGAAAACAGACGAAGAGCTGTACAAGAGCTTTAGAACACTATTAGAAAAAGATGGACATCTTGGGAAGGAGGATCTCTCGTCATTCGACTACGCACTTTCGATCCATTCGGCGGCACCGAGGATAGAGGCACATTACCAATACTACAACACATCTATCGTTCCTTCATTACCAGATGATGCACAAAGTGGCTGCGAGAGCTGGGTCTATGTACCTTTCAGCGGACAACGATATTGCTCAGCAGACTTAGACGAGGCGACAGCCCAATCTTTTGGCAAGGCAGAAGCTTCAGTACATCAGCTGCCATTCGATCGCGTATTAGGAGACACAAACAGCGACAAGCCTTCGATCCTCTACGCAGACCTACTCTCCCAATCGTTCCGAAACTTTCACAAGACGTTGAGCAAGACCGCAAGAGATGGCGGTACATCATATCGAGTACGGTACAAGACTTCTGTTGGTCATGAGCAAAAGCCATTGACTGTGAGCGGATATGGCATTGAGCTGGCATTGAAGCGAACAGATTACATTGTCATCGATGATCGGAATGCGGATGACGAAAAGAAAGAAGTGACAGTCAGTACAAACGATGGCACGCTCAGCGAGGAAGAGGTGTCGGACCTGAGACCACTTTCTCAGTCAGAACTCAGGCGACTTGGAATGAGAGCAGCGAGCTTTGTCATGGGCAATGAGCAGCCATTCGACACACTCTTGAGACTCTCTCAAGACTTCCCCAAGCATTCGAGCTCCATTGCAGCAACTGAGATCTCAGAGGAATTCATGGCCGAGCATAGTGCGAACAGAGAAGTACTGCTTCCGGCTGGCTTCAATGTGATGTGGATCAATGGTGTGCAAATTATGCCACGAGATGTCGAAGCATATGCTCTTCTCGAGCATCTGCGACGAGAGCGCAAGATGATCAAAAGTGTTCAGGAGATTGGCTTGAGTGGTACTGAAGCTGTCGAACTGCTGTCACACGAAGCCATTACTGCGTCGCAGGTTGAGCAGGAAGTCCAGCGCTATGACTGGCGCGACAACGCTGAAGGCGGCGATGTCATTATCTGGATGAACGACATCGAGAAGGATAAGCGTTACACTGAGTGGCCAGAGACTGTCAACATGTTTCTCCAACGCACATTCCCTGGCCAGCTTCCGGCTGTGAGGAAGGATTGCCACAACCTCGTCATTCCCATCGACTTTGCAGACTACAACGATGCTCTACTGGTCGTTGAGAGCTTGAGAGGGTTTGTCCAGCGCAAGGTCCCCATTCGATTTGGTATGGTGCCCATCATCAAAGGCCCCGACAGTGAAACTCAAGCCAAAGTCATTCATTACTTGATTGATCGATACGGCTTAGCGACTGCTCTCGACTATATTGAGACATCACTCGAGACCGCTGGCCGTAAGTATGGGCCAGTCATTCAGAAGCTATTCCGTACGGCTGTAGAGACTGGTAAGCTTCGTCCCGACAAGGAAGAAATGACGCTCGAAAGTATCAACAGCGACGCCTACCTCCAGAGCCGCATCAAGGGAGCCAAAGAATGGGTTGCTAGGATTGGAAGCACAGATGTGATACCTCCAGTACTCATCAACGGCGCGCCAATTCAGAGAAGCGATGACTGGCTCCAGACTATGAGTGCTCGAGTGAGCCAGGATGTACGAGTGATACAGCAAGCTGTCTACCTTGGAGAAGTGACTGATGAGGACTACCTTCCCGACCTATTCTTGGAGAAGGCAAGCTTGAAACGCAATCCTCTTGTCATACCTGAAGACGACAAGGACATCCGCCATGTCAATCTTGGAGAGCTATCAAGTTTCGGAGACTTGCCAAGTCTTGGTGCAAGCAAAGATACCATCGAGCGAGAGCTGGTGCATCTCACTGTTGCAGCAGATCTCGACAGCAAGGAAGGATTTGAGCAGTTGATGGAAGCTCTCATGTACAGAAGAGAACACGACAACGTCGAGGTCGCTTGGTTGCACGTTCCGCGCGATGATACAACGGAGACCAGGCTGGGCTCTATCTTCTACAGGGATGACGCGCTCGAATCGCTTTTCAACAATCTGTTCTGGCAGTACGATTCTCTGGTAGCCGAGGACCCAGCTTCGAACAGAGAAGGTGACGCACCACTTGACTTTGCTGCGAGGAAGAGGATATACGCCGAGCTTTACAAGAAGGTCGCTCGCACTAACAGCCCTGAACTCGATGAGAAGGTCCGCAGCATTTGGGCACCTTTCCGAAGTACCATCTCAGCAGCCGGAATCACACCTGGAAAGAAGGCTTTGCTGGTGAACGGCAGGGTTGTTGGTCCCATTTCAGACAGCATTGACCTTGATGTCTCCGATATCGAGGCATTGCTATCTTACGAACGGAAAAAGCGCCTACTACCTGCAGCACTTGCAATCGAAGGTCTCAGCCTTCAGGATAAAGCTTCTACACCATTGGCTTTCGCCCGTGTCTCAAATCTAATCGCGCTGTCAATGGTGTCTGACATACCCGAAGGCATCTTCGAGGCAGCACCTACTGTGCGCACTGGCATCTTCAAGACATGGAATTCCAGCCATACGGCAATCCATCTGGGCGACGAGAAGACGGCGACAATTCAAATATATGCCTCCATCGATCCAGCATCGGAAGTGGCGCAGAAATGGATCCCAATCATCAAGACTGTTTCTGAGATGGAAGGTGTCTACACAAGATTGTTCTTGAACCCGAAGGAACGCCTGGAAGAGATTCCTGTCAAGCGCTTTTACAGACATGTGCTTAGCTCCAAGCCTTCGTTCGAATCTGATGGCTCGCTGCAAGCCAATGCAGCTCAATTCCGCGGATTGCCTGCTGACGCGCTTCTCAATATGGGTATGGACATGCCGCCGGCGTGGTTGGTTGCACCCAAGATCACCGTGCATGATTTGGACAACATCAAGCTCAGCGCCGTCAAGAGTGACATCGAGGCGATCTACGAACTTGAAAACATTCTGATCGAAGGCCACACCCGTGATGTTACAGTTGGCCCACCACCCCGAGGAGCGCAGTTGGTACTGGGTACTGATGCTGACCCTCACTTTGCGGACACCATTATTATGGCCAATCTTGGATATTTCCAATTTAAGGCCAACCCAGGCGTCTACAACTTGGCGCTTCAGAAAGGCCGCAGCGAGGAGATCTTCCACATCGACAGTGCAGGTGCTGCAGGCTACAACGAACAGCCTGGCGACAACACAACTGAGATAGGCTTGATGAGCTTCAAAGGCACAACTCTATTCCCGCGCATATCTCGTCGACCTGGTATGGAGGATGCAGACCCGCTCGAACCAGCAAAGACTGCGCTTGACTTTGTTGCAGAGGGTGCAGAGAGTCTGCTCTCGCAGATCGGCCTCGGAAATCAAGCCAGCAAGTACCTCTCTAAGGCCACCAAGCTGGGGTCTGGTCTCCTATCTGGAGCCCGAAAGACTGACAGTATCGCAGAGCGCAAGCATGCTGACATCAACATCTTTTCTGTCGCATCTGGTCACCTGTACGAGCGTATGCTCAACATTATGATGCTTTCGGTCATGAAACACACCAAACACAGCGTCAAGTTCTGGTTCATCGAGCAATTTCTATCACCTTCCTTCAAGGATTTCCTGCCCGTCATGGCCGCGGAGTATGGATTCCAATACGAAATGGTGACCTATAAATGGCCTCACTGGCTGCGCGGCCAAAAGGAAAAGCAACGCGAAATCTGGGGATACAAGATCCTGTTCCTGGACGTCCTGTTCCCACTAGACCTCGACAAGGTTATATTTGTGGATGCTGACCAAATTGTGCGCACGGATATGTATGAGTTGGTCACACACGACCTGAAGGGTGCACCTTACGGTTTCACTCCTATGTGTGACTCCAGAACCGAGATGGAAGGCTTCAGATTCTGGAAGCAGGGCTACTGGAAGAATTTCTTGAAGGGATTACCATACCACATCTCAGCGCTCTATGTCGTGGATTTGAAACGATTCAGACAGATGGCTGCTGGTGATCGACTCCGTCAAAACTATCACCAACTCTCGGCGGATCCGGCAAGTCTGAGCAACTTGGATCAGGATCTGCCGAACCACATGCAAGCACTTCTGCCTATCCACAGTCTGCCACAAGAGTGGCTGTGGTGCGAGACGTGGTGCTCAGATGAAAGTCTGAAGGATGCAAAGACTATTGATCTCTGCAACAACCCTCAGACTAAAGAACCAAAACTTGATCGCGCCCGGAGACAAGTCCCAGAGTGGACGGAGTATGACAATGAGATCGCTGCTGTGGCTAAGCGACACAAGGAGAAGCTGGCTGGTGGTGTGCCAGCTGTCCAAGGCAGTGAGGGAGAAGAGAGTATGCAGGAAAGGCTGCAACGCGAAGACGCGGAACGGGAGCGCAAGAAGAAGGAGCATGTACGAGATGAACTATAGTAGAGTGCAGCATTGTAGAGCTAGACTACATGTACTACCATTTGCTACAGTACCCTTTCGAGGGCTCTATGACGAAACACCAACCCATACACCACATGCGCTGTGATCTGGGGATGCGACGCTTCTGCGCCACTTTGCTTAACTTGACCACACTGGTACGAACGCGCAGTGGGGCTTAGGTCGAGCTTGTTACGACTCCTGAGACCTGGACAGCATTGAAACGATGAGCAGAGTACTACTCTGAAGATGACCCGGCATCACAGCCTTTGTCAGACCTGAACGAACTCTACCCGCATCGAAGATCAAGCCCGAGACTGCGGTAAACGACATCATTCAGGATCACTAGACACGGCCATTGCCTTTCTTGAGCACACTTTCGTGACACCGTTCCACAGGACTGTCCGGAGTGCATGAGTGCCTGAGCAGGAGTCGAACAAAGAGACCCGTACATTTGACATTCGCGTACTACCATACGCAGCTCGCCGACTTGCTTGTCTCTGTGCTCCGACCAAACTATCCTCCTCTCATGGAGTCCGATATAAGTAACTTCCTCTAAATCCTGTCCATCACTCATCACAACAATCAGTCACTCGCTACTCACCAAACCACCAAACTCACCACGGAACCAATCATGCAGCTTCCACTCACCACCTCGGCCCTCCTGCCCCTCCTCCCCCTCGTATCCTCCCTCCCCACAATCCAAACAACCTCCTTCTTCACCCTAACAGCCGCCCGCTCCGCCAGTCCAATCCACTTCGGTCAGGTAGTAGCAAACGAAACCGGAATCTGGATCGGGAAAACTTCTTCGAATTATTGTCCTGGAGTAGAAAATCAAACATGTCCAGATCCTTCTCCTTATACGGAATTTACACTCAATAATGGGGTTCTTGGGTTGGGAGTTCAGGTGAAGGGGGGACAGCAGATGTAAGTAGGAGCGAAGCGACTACCAAAAAACATGAGAGATGGGGCTCGCTGCGCTCACCGCTCGCTGACTTCGCTTCGCTCAGTTATGTCGACTACAACGGCAAAGTCCGCTACACTCTCGGCAACGACGGGTACATCCCCACCGGCGCATATATTTCTGGTTGGACTTTAGAGGAGGGAGAAAGTTTTGGGAGATTGGATTGGGTTAATGGGACGCTTTTCTGTGGTTTGATTCCTGGAAATTCGAGCGTTGGACCATGGCAACTTTTTGCTAAAGTTCCTTTTGTGGATTTTGGGGCCGAGTGTCTTGGGGCTAGTCTTTTGGTAAGTATGAAAGAAAGCAATGAGTTGGGGTGTTTGGGGTGTTTTGCTGACCGAGGGGTTTTAACAGGCTAGTGGTAATTTGACGGTGGCGAATGCTTATGAGTATGTCTAGACAAGGGAAACAAATGGAGGACACGGAGGGTGGGATCGAGACGAATTATGAATTTTCTAGCATCTAATACGTCTACAGTTTCGCCTTCTCATCAAAATACTGCAAATTCACAGGACTAATCGCCTTCCCCGTCTCAAAGTATTGCAAAATATTCTGCATTCCCAACGTCTCAAATCCCATATGACTATCCGTACTAGCTCCAGCAGTATGTGAAAGCATTTCAACATTATCCATAGCTGCGAGTTCAGGGTTGATGTTCGGTTCGTTGAAATGTACGTCTAGACCTGCTGCTGCCAGATGACCGCTTTTCAAGGCTTCGACCAAAGCTTTTTCGTCGATGAGTTTTCCCCGTGCGATGTTGATGAGTCGAGAGCCTTTCTTCATTTTTGAGAGTTTGGAGGCGTTGAGGACTGCTTCGCCTCCGAAAGGTGTTGCTACGAGGACGCAGTCTGATACTGCGAGCATGGAGTCTAGATCTGGGTAGAATTTTGCGTTGATTTCGGATTCGATGGTTGAGGGGAGTTGGCGGATGTCGTTCTGAAAGTTCGGAAGTCAGTGAATACTCTACAGTCTCGAGTTCGTCCCGACTCACATAAACAATCCTCATACCAAAACTCTCAAACGCCTTCTTCGCAATGCCAACCCCAATTTTCCCCAGGCCAATTATACCTAACGTATGACCCCTAGGATTCCTCATCAACGCAGCCCTCCTCTGCGCTTCCTTAAATTTCTCTGGATCGCACGTCTTCGCAGCAGCAGAACTAAATCCGAAATCTCGAAATGTACTCAGAATCAACCAGATCGCAGTATCAGCTACAGATTCTGTACATGCTGCTCCAGCATTACAGTATATGACACCTTTCTTGGCTAAGGCTTGAGTGTCTACCCAGTCGAAACCTGCGCCTGCTGAGGCATAGATTTTGCAGCTTGGAGGTAATAAGTCGATGAGCTCGGAGTTCCAGGGTGACATTTCGCCTCCTGTACCCCAGAAGGGCCGGTAGATTGCTACGAAGTTTCCGTAGGTGCCATTTTTGAGGGCGGTGATGAATTCCAAGCGGGAGGCGGAGTAGGAGCGGACGATTGTGAACTTGGATTGGAGGGTCTGATAAAGGGATTTATTCCAGCGGATGTCGTCGCCGCAGTGTAGGAGAATGGGTTTTGAGGAGGACATGGTGGATGATGTTCTTCCGAACTGTTGTTCAGTGTTCGAGGTTGAGTGTTGATCTCGAAACTCGATCGCTGGCGGCTACGTTCAACCTGTAGGAAGTTGAACTAAAAACCTAGTACTGTTCTGTTTGAGAAGCGGTATTTCGAGATTGTCCAGAAAATGCCTTCTCCCAGGTTCAAAAAGTCCAATGAAAGCAGAAAGACACCAAAGCAAGCAGACGTCTCTCACCGACGGCACTCATTCAGCAATATATCTATCAATAGCCGCCTATGAGCTAACATCAGACGACCTCACGCGCTCGAAGACGCGTTTCTGGAGCTCCACGGGGAAGGTTGTCGTTCTTGCAAGGCAGGAGTTCCCGATGCTTGGCAAGTCAAAAGCCGACGGAAGCAGATATCCGGGATGCAGGAACAGCAATATTGAGCGCGGGATAAATATCCATCTTCGAGTTCGTAGAGAGCAGTAAAGTCGCTGCCAGGACTGCGTTTGACGTACAGCCGCTGCACGTATAAGCGGATTGAATGGCCTGGGCTCGAACAGGCAAAAACTCGTGAATGCCGGAGCTCCCCTCCTCTCAAATGGGAGGACCTATAGCCTTTCCAAGTGTGCATCTGCTATGGGTAGGGTCAAGGCCATGTTCTCGCTGCAACTAATGGCATTGCTGCTAAAGATCGTTCTAGCGCCTTTCTCAAGGTAGTTTCTCATCTTGAAGACCTCAAGAATTTTTGCGGATCAAATCCTGGTCCAGAGAGATCAACATACCAATGAGCTGGTAGCGCAGAGAAGATGCCGCTGATGGTGGCGGATCAGGTCGAATTCTCTGGAGAAAGTGGAAGTCGACAAGTCTCCGAAGAAGAAGGAGACGTGGCGCGGCACCAGGCACGATCTTGGCCATTGTATGAAGAGTGCAAATGGACATGCCTCTGCTCAGTCCCCACTGCTACTCCTCGTTCTCACATGTCCTATCAATCCCGGCGGACTCCCCCATTCATGCGTCCTCGTACTCCCCGGTGTACCTGGCCTTCTCCTCTCCACCGGACTCCAATGTCTCTTCAACGCATCCCCAATAACCTCGTCCTCATCAGCCTCCCCAGGTGTCCTCATACCACCATCATCCTCCACAATCCTAACCCCAGCAGCTCTCATCTTCTCCCTCTCAGCATTCTCCTTCGCACCTTCTTGTTTCCTCCTCTCAAATTCTGCCACGAGGTTCTTGAAATAGACTTCCGCAGCAACAGTCTGGCTGTACGCGAGAGGTGTCCAGTCGTAGTTGTTCTTCGCGAGGGGATTTGCTCCTGCTGCGAGGAGGATGCGGAGGGCTTTCAAGCTTCCTGACGCGGAAGCGTGGTGGAGCGGTGTGTTGCCGTCTAGGTCTTTGACGTGTGGATTCGCGGGAAAGTCGGGGTCTTGGAGTAGAATCGGTATGAGAGCTGTAGAGTTCGGATGTTGAGCTGCCATTGCTAGGGCATCTAGTCCTGCTTTATCACTGTAGGGAATGCATCTTGGGAACGTCTTCGCCAGGAACGTTCCAACTTCGAAGTGACCACTCTTCGCAGCTAACATCAAAGGCGTGTCATGGTCGGAGTTGCGACTAATTTCGTGCTCGTCGTGGCCGTAGCGTATGAGAAGTCCGGCAATCTCGGTGAAGCCATGAGAGGCTGCGATGTGTAGGCTCGTGTTGCTTTTGTCTGCAAACTCGGGGTTCTGGAGGAGTTTTGGATTATTCCGCACAATACGCTCTACTAGTAGGACATCATTCAGGAGAATTGCACGCCGCAGGCGCGTCGATGTGTCGATCCTGTAATGTTGTTAGCACTCCTGATCTTTGGTGTAAACGTAGGATTGAGCTTTAGTCTTGACGCGTACATTTTCTCGTGTCATTAATTCATGGCGATCGTGAAGTATACCTGAGTCCTGCTCAAGGTCAATAGCTAGCCTCCGTGTTTGTGGTGGAGGTTTTGGTGGAGTGGAAGTCAGCAAGGCCGATGTGAAGTCAAGTCAAGTCCAAGTCCACAAGACGTGGGGCCCGCTTCACAATGGCTGTGCTCAGAGACCAACACATATCTCGAAGCATTTCATGGATTTCTCGTGACCGCTGAAAGTCGTACCTTGACGAAGATATGTATCAAGTATGGAAGCCACCTTTGTCAGAGCGGGCTGTCTATAGCTCACAGATATCTTATGTACAGTACATATTGCTATACATGGTCGGCCTTCGACCAGGACACATCGTACATTCGCTGGAATACTCCACAACGCCGCGCTCGCCGCAACACCTTCTGTGGATGTGCGGATGCTCTCGTCAAGTTGAGTGGAAGATCGCCGGCTTCGTCTCTAATTTCTACGCTTCATAACTTTTGAGCACATATCGATGAGACCGACTTTGGCCTCGCTGTCTGGGAAGCTGGAGATCGCTCTCGCTGCCTTGTCAACGTAGTCTTGTGCAAGAGCTCGTGTCTGCTCTATGCCATCACTCTGTATCACGATATCTCGCGCCTGATCATTGTTAGCTACAACTCGAGACCGACGTAGCTAGAAGTCGCAACTTACCCTCTGAACATCGCCTTCCTCTGAGAACTTGCGGCCCACAAGTGTGCCCAGCTCCTTGTTCTCCTTCCAGGCGAAAAGGAGAGGTGCAGTTGCGAGACCAAGTTCCAGATCTGCACCTGCGGGCTTACCCAGCTCTGACCCGCTCACAGTATAGTCAAGCATGTCGTCTACCAGCTGGAACGCAAGTCCAAGGTTCTTGCCGTACTGGTAGGCTGCCTCAACAACCTCAGCCGGATGCTCGCCTAGCAGAGCAGCAGCTCGGCACGACTTGCTGATCAAACTTGCGGACTTCAAGTACGTCTTCTGCAAGTAGTAGGTGATAGTATCCTCACTCCACGATGGATTGCGCTCGTCCAATGCTGTGTTCTTCAATTGCATAAACTCTCCCTCCACAAGATTCGCAATCACTGTCGCAAGAAGCTCGGTCACTTCTGGGTCGCGTAACCGTGCCAATGCCACAGATGCTCTTCCTAGAAGGAAATCTCCTGCCAAGACAGCCATCTTATTTCCAAATTCAATGTTTGCAGATGTGTTCCCTCGCCGCGATTCGGAATGATCGATCACATCGTCGTGTAGTAAGGAGGCCGTATGAATCAGCTCTGTGATTTCTGCTAATCGTCGTTGAGTGGGTAAGACAGAGCTATCGCTTGCGGCCTCTTCAACGCTCGCAGCGCTAAGCGGTGAAGTATCAGGATTGACGTCGTTGAGCACTGAAGATGACGATATGGGCGTATCGATCGTGCTTTGGACGCTACTGTTCGTTCGTGATCGTTTCGGCAGTAAAGAGGTGGCTTGCGACATGAGTAGCACAAGCATTGGCCGTACATATTTTCCCTCGGACTGTGTGTAGTATTTGGATACTGTGTCCAACATTGGATGTCCCGATCCTAGCAACTGCTGTATATTCCCCGTCATGAACTTCATCTCTTTCGCAACACTCCTCAATGGATCAATGCCCAGTGGACCGGCTGGTGGCGGACCATTGAATATTTGCTTCGCGGCTGTTACAGCAGCAGCAACAGCAGACTGTTCCCTCTTCGGCGTATCATTGTAAGCTTTCCGTTTGGTGTTGTGAAAATCACGGTACGAGATTGGTCGAAAGCATTCAGGACAACATTGTCGCAACGATTGAGGTTTTGCTGTGAAGGTCCCAACAAAAGCACGCGAGGGTGCTATCGGCCGAGGCATAAATTGTGCTCGAGATGCAATTGGAATGTGACTTGATCGTGGCAGAGACCAGGAAACAGCAAGTTGAACTTTTGGGTATGGTAGGAAATGAGGGTCAGTCGTCGGTCGCGATAATTAGTGATAGTCGAAAACTTGACGATGCTCCAGAGCAAGCAGAGTCCATGACACTAGCCCGGAACCTGGCTCGCGGATCCGAATGCGAAACCTTCAAGATTACCCTGTTCTTTCCGAACAGGCACCATCCTCCATCTTTCAAGCAAAGTCGGAGCTCCGTCAAGCGTCAACGACTTAGATATTCTGGGGCATGGTCCTTCTCACTATCACGGCTCCTGCCAAAGCCGCTATAGATGAGTTTTGCAGGCTGAAATCATCCTCAGACCGCGGAGACGAGTCCGACGATGAACGCGTCGAGCAGCTGTCGAAAGCCGAAATAGGTAGCCCGATAGAGCATCAAGAGCTCATTGACTTGTCCAAATATCTCGTTGCCCATGATCGGGGTAGTGATCAAGATGCAAAGAAGTGGCGTCTAGACACTCTGCTCAAAGGTGCTTCTGTCTACAGGCCTCCGCCACCACCGAAGCCAGAGCCAGTAAGCCTGTGATCCCAAATCCTTTTCATGAATGTGATATTGACGACCCGGTAGACATCGGAATACAAAGCGTTGATGCAAAGACTTCGGAAACAAGAAGAGCAACGCGAGTACGAGCGCATGATCAATCCTCCTCCGAAGCTGGAGACATTCAGCCAGCGATTTCCAAATGCTGCACAAAGCTTCGGACCGAGTTATAACACCGCTGACGAGGTTGATGAAGTCACGTACTCTGATGTCAATCGACAGATGATCCTCATCATCAATGTACTGATTTCTATCATCTGCACGAGCGTAGCTGTGTGGATGGCAGCTCGTCGCTGGAACGTTGTACCGCGCATGTTACTGGCTTTCGTTGGTAGTACTGTAGTGGCTGTCGCAGAAGTTGCCATCTACATGGGCTACATCAAACGAATTGGCGATGCTAAGACCAAAGAGCGAAAGGCGATCGAGAAGAAGGAAATTCTCGATACATGGATCATCGATGGCAAGTCGACATCTCAGCAGACGAATGTTTCCGATTCTGTACGATTCAGAAAAGGCAAGGGTGGCAAGCATAGGTAGAGGGTTGCAGAACAGGAACTCTTGAGTACCTCCGGAAGCGCAAAAATCACGCTCAAACGCGCCTCTCACGCGGTTGGCGGGGTACAAATCCGACTTCGACCATTGGACACGAAAGACGCGATCGAACAGAAAACATCGACATCACGAACAGATCGTGCTAGGCGAGATGGCGCCAAAAGAGTTTCACCATCCCTTCCAGCCTTATGACATCCAACAGCAATTTATGGAAGCGCTGTATGACTGCATCGAGCACAAGCAGGTCGGCATTTTCGAGTCACCCACTGGGACTGGCAAGTCGCTGAGTTTGATATGTGGCGCCCTGACCTGGTTGAGAGAACACAAGCGGAAGACTTTCGACGAGGCTCTCGCTAAGGTAGAAGTGGATGACGATGAGCCAGACTGGATGACGCAGCATGCTCGTGAAGCACGAAGCCGAGAGATCAGGCAGATGAGAACAGAATTCGAGGCACGATTGTGTGCTGTACGCGAACGTGAGCGAAAGGTCAAGGAACGTGCTGCGAAGGAGGAGCGTCCTTTCAAGAGGCAGAAGGCGTCGAAGACTGAAACCGAGGATGTCGCAGAAGAGGAGCAATTTGTGCTCGAAGACTATGAAAGCGATGACGAAATCAAGCCTGCCGGCATTTCTCAATACTCAACAGAGACGACCAAGCTTATGGAGAAACTCGGGTTGCTTCCAAAATCTGGTGAGGCTCAAGCGAAGGAGGAGGATTTGGAGGAGCTCAAAGTCGTCTTCTGCTCCAGAACTCACTCGCAGCTATCACAATTCGTGGGCGAGCTGAAACGGGTATCATTGCCACCTGGTCTTCCTCCCGAAGATAACCCTGGGGAGCAGGCACTCAAAGTCACGGAAGAGGTCAAGCACTTGACCTTAGGCTCACGCAAGAATCTGTGCATCAATCCCAAAGTCAATAAGCTAAGCAGCCAGACTGCCATCAACGAACGATGTATTGAGCTTCAGCAGTCGAACACGGCAGCGGACAAGAAGTGCTCGTTCTTGCCCAACAAAGATCAACAGGATCTGGTGCTTGATTTTCGAGATCATGCACTTTCCAGGATACGTGACATTGAAGATCTCGCAAAGCTCGGCTCCAAGCTGGAACTATGTCCATACTTTGCTTCGCGC
This sequence comes from Pseudocercospora fuligena, assembly GCA_014298035.1. Taxonomy (NCBI): domain Eukaryota; kingdom Fungi; phylum Ascomycota; class Dothideomycetes; order Mycosphaerellales; family Mycosphaerellaceae; genus Pseudocercospora; species Pseudocercospora fuligena. Next base: position 47,408 of record JABCIY010000316.1, on the reverse strand, counting down.
GCCGGCATTGGCCCTGCTGAGATGGTGACTTTGCCATACCCACTCCTGCTGCAGAAGTCTGCGCGCGAAGCCCTTGGCATTTCGCTGAAACGTCATGTGGTTGTGATTGACGAAGCACACAATCTCATGAATGCAGTTGAAGGGATCTATTCTGCTCGCATCACCGAGGCTCAACTCAGACGGGCTAAGAAGGGTCTCATTACGTACCTTCAGAAGTTCCGCAATCGACTCAAAGGAAGCAACCGGACGTATGTCACTCAGATTGTCAGAGTGATCGACTCTCTGCTCAGCTTCTTGGCCGGTGTCAAGGATCAGAATATTTCTGGTAACGTCACCAGTCCAAGCGCTTTACTCGCCGGAAAGGCCGTCGATCAGATCAACCTAGCAAAGCTGGTCCGCTATGTCGATGAGAGCAAGTTGGCACGCAAGGTGGAAGGTTACATTGCGTTCGTTGCCCAATCAGACACCACGACCAAGAAAGAGCCTTCCATACAACCAGCAGTATCCGATGTACCGACTCTCATGCATCTCCAGAGCTTCCTGCTCTGTCTGATGAACCCGTCGAAAGAAGGTCGATTTCTGTGGACCAAGGAAAATGGCGACGCCGAAATCCAATACCTGCTTCTTGATCCCTCAGCAAGCTTTCGGGATATCGTCGAGGAAGCTCGAGCCGTAATCCTAGCAGGAGGCACAATGTCTCCCATGGAAGACTACAAGCAGCAATTGTTCCCTTACTTGACGAATGAGATCACAACCTTCTCATGCGGCCACCTCATCCCACCAAGCAGTCTCTTCGTCCGCACCATCTCATCCGACAATCAAGGCAGACTAGACTTCACCTTCAAATCCCGAAACGAAAACACCACCAAACGCCTTGGCAGCGCTCTCATCAAAATCGCCTCCAAAGTCCAAGGTGGAATGATCGTCTTCTTCCCAAGCTACACCTACCTCGAAACCGTTCTCCAAACCTGGACCTCCCAATCCCTCACTCCCCAGCTCGAAGCCCTCAAACCACTCTTCTTCGACAGCCGCACCGTTTCCGCAGAAGAGACTTTCCGCTCATACACTCAAGCAATCCACACCAACCCCACCCGCGGAGCGCTTCTCCTCTCAGTAATCGGCGGCAAGTTGTCCGAGGGCATAAACTTCTCCGACGATCTAGGTCGCTGCGTCGTTGTCGTCGGCCTACCCTATCCCAACCTCCAATCCCCAGACTTCAAAGCGAAGATGGAGTATCTGGAAGAAAAGCAAGGGAAAGGTGGTAGTAGAGAGTACGCAGAGAACTTATGTATGAGAGCTGTTAATCAGGCTATTGGGAGGGTTATCAGACATAAGGGGGACTGGGCTAGTATTTTGCTTTTTGATGATAGATTTGAGGATGTGAGGATTAAGAAGAAGTTGCCGGGGTGGATCAGGGAGGGAATGGTGAATGAGGGGAGTGGAAGTGGGAGGGTGGAGGACGTCGTTGAGGGTTTGGGAGGGTTTTTTGATGAGAAGATGGGCAAGTGAGGGAACGAGATGCGGTGACAGTGTCAGGTAGGCTTTGGTGGTGACAGAAGTTTGCATAGATTGAAAGGGTAAGTGTAAACTTTTGAGGTTGTCAGAGATTTCTTACTCTCGTGTCAGATCTAATGGAGACTCAATGTGAGCTTCGTTTCCCACAAAGCGTCGACATTGAAGCATCAGCTGTACATGTATCTTCATTCTCGCCAAGCAAGAATAGAATAGATCAATAGACGAAGCTAAGCCTTAGAGCTTGCTCATCAACCAGGTACCTGTTCCCGTTCCTGCATTTTCGGAGTCCGGCGTGAGGATTCCGTCCAGGGTCTTGCAACGTTCAAGCAGCCTCAACAAGACGATGCTGCATAACGTTGCGATATCATCATTCTTCCGACTGATAGTCGTTATCGTTCTCATAGTCGACATAGTCCGAAGTGTTAGCCTTGACTCAAACCTGATCCCGCATACGTGCATGCGTGTACGGTTGTGCGTTCCGACTGTGCATGCATGAGATGGTCAGCCACAACTCTGACACACTGCTCGTGCTCGCTTTCCGGGATTCTGTGTGGCTTTTCACACGTGCATGCTATATCGAGATGTTACACATTTGATGAGCCTTGTTGCGAACGGACACCGTACTTCGCTTCGTTGCTCAACGAAATTTGGTACGAACAGTCATCTTCATCATCGGTGTAATTCCTAAGAGGATTGCAGGAGCTGTAGTCATCGTATTGCGGTGAACGGGATGAAGGCTGTAAAGTAGGATGAGTGAGACATTTCGGTGTATTATCCTCTCTATTCATCTCTTTTTCTTTCTTGGACTCGTCTCTTCTTGTTGGTCTGATGTTCTGTTTGCTTCAAGTTCTGCAGTCATGTCAGTATCATCGTTCACAATGAAAGGCTGTTTTGCATTGAGCAGCATTCCAAGACAGTCGTTACGCTCACGATGTCGCATTGTCGCTGGTCAACGACGAAATATCACGATCAAGCAGCTTGAAGCAGCGAAGAATGGTAGGCTCGATTCCATCTCACCAGCCGTAGCATTGCTAACAGTTCCAGATCGTGAGCGAGTAGTCATTCTAGGCTCTGGCTGGGGAGGATACAACTTGGCTCGAAAGTTGAATCCAAACAAGTTTCAGACAGTCGTCGTTTCGCCTCGATCGTACTTCGTCTTTACGCCTCTTTTGGCATCCACATCAGTCGGCACGCTCGAGTTCCGGGCAGCACTGGAGCCTGTGAGAACCAGAAAGAGCAAGTATGAGTATATTCAAGGAAGAGCGGATGCTGTGGACTTTGCTTCCCGGCAGATTATGGTTCGCGAGACAGTTCGATGCCCTAAGTAAGTGGTATACAGTATGGCAGTGTTCGCTTTTTCCGGACCGATGGCCATATTGAAAAGGTGCCGAGCATCGCAAGGCGCAGCCAGCATTGTTTGCTTGTACATGTTCCTGAAGTAGACATGCTGACACTATTGCCTTCGTTTCAAGCCAAGGTCTTCTATCAACACGAGCTGGTGAGGCGAAGGACGAGCGACCTTTGGAGATGCAAATCGAAGCCAGTCGCGGAGAGCTGTTCTCAATGTCTTACGATAAGCTTGTCTTGAGTGTGGGCTCGTATAGCCAAACCTTTGGTATCCCTGGGGTGAAGGAGAACGCATACTTCCTGAAGGATGTGCAAGATGCCCGGAAGATCAGAAACAAGTTGCTTTCGGCCTTCGAGACTGCTGCCCTACCTACCACACCTGTTGCGCTAAAGAAGCAATTGCTCAATTTCGCGATTGTCGGTGGCGGTCCAACTGGTAGGTTTGCTGACGGGTCCCGCTTTGAGCCTACTGACACAGCCTCTCGGTAGGTATTGAGTTCTCTGGCGAGCTCCAAGACATCGTGAGAGACGACATGTCGAAACTTTATCCACAACTGATGGAGCACGTCCAAATCACCGTATACGATGTCGCCGACAAGATATTGCCAATGTTTGACGAAAAGCTTAGCAAATATGCCATTGAGAATTTCGGTCGTGAGGGAATAACCATCAAGACTAGTCACAGCATTCGCGAGCTCAAGCGAGGGTTCCCCAAGGTAGCCGGATCTGGTGAGAACGACGATGTCAAAGCAAGCGGATACACTCTGAAGCTCCAGAATGGACAAGAATCGGAAGTTGGTTGTGGGATCGTCGTTTGGAGCACAGGGTGAATGGTGACAGGGATTCTGAACGATCATATTGGCTGACACGTTCGCAGGCTGATGAGCAACCCTTTCATAGAAAAGGCCTTGGGCTCCCCATTTACAGCCCCCGCAAGCTGTGTTCGCCTTCTGAATGACATCAATAGTAATCCGGAATCGTCGGCCGATTGGAGAGTACAGAAGAACCAGAGATCTGGGAGCGTTGTGACTGACGACTTCCTTCGAGTGCAATTGGACGCGGCCAGCCAGGACAAGGGTAAGCCGAAAGCCGTCTTGAGAGACGTGTATGCACTAGGCGACTGTGCGGTGATTGAGGGTACTCAATACCCTGCAACTGCACAAGTTGCCTCCCAAAAGGCTACGTGGTTAGCAAAGAAGCTCAACAAGGGCGATATCAGAACTCAAGGATTCTCCTTCGTAAGAAATACATCCACTCTCGGTCCACATGCGAAATCGTGCTAACCAACAGTACAGGAGAGCCAGGGGATCATGGCGTATGTCGGCGCGTACAAAGCGATCGTGCAGCTGAGCAAACCTCAGGGCAGCGTCTCTGGCAAAGCTGCGTGGTTGCTATGGCGCGGCGCGTACTTATCGAAAGCGATTTCTTGGAGGAATCGACTGCTGATACCGATGTACTGGCTCGTGAACTGGTAAGATCCATGCTCGTACCTTGGTCAATTTGGCAGAATCGCACGTGCTAACATTTTTGCGAGGTGTTTTGGTCGGGATATTTCGAGATTCTGAGTTTCAACGGGGAGGTCAGCAGGTGTCTTCGCCGTTACGCAGATTGCTCAGCAGCTGTCATCATGTTCAGTAGTGTCGCCGTTGCAAGGCCTCGATGCAAAGTGGCCAGTAGTCCAAATATGCAGGGATGCAGAAGCCCCGAACACTTTCCAACAGTGCACGCACATCGTGAAGACATTGGATCCGTGTGCTCGTGTCAAGCGTGGTTGTTCGCTCCGCTAGTCTCCCTGGCGGCGATTGACGCTTGACTCTGCGTTCGCCGTGAAGAGTGCTTTGGTGGCGTCTCCATTCACAGGTCACTTTGCGCCATTCCCAGGATGCTCGCCGAAAATAGAGTTTCAATAGACAGGCTGTATAGACTGAATACATACCATCTTCGCGAGCAGCAAAGCCACTGCGGCCGAAGTGGTTCCAATAGATATGATGCCAGCTCCGTATCCGATATGGGCAATTGCGATCGTCAGGTCTGCGACAAGCAAGCGCCTGCAAAGAAAAAACGAGAGCGCTTCGGGCGCTTGATGTCAATGGCATGGCATATCATCATGTGCCTGGCCGGCAGAAGTGCGGTCCCCTGAGACTAGTCTGGCGAGCGCCTACAACAGCGATCGTGCCGGTAGTGCGATGCCGTTTCTGAGATAGTCTGCATGAAAATGCAGAAGCTTGTTGTAATCGTGGCACCTGATGCCCTCGCCCTCTCCGTGTACCTGCGCGGGAGAACGAGTCGCGCATTGGACTAGAACTAGAAGAAGAACTACTCCTCTCCCTACTCCTTCCGTCTCACGGCAGCGTCCCTCGTCGCGACCGCTGCACCTGCACACACCGTGGTCATCATCGATAATTGTTGTTGTGTTGTGCGGCGACAGCGAGCCGAAGCCAAAGCTGAAACAAAGCGAAAAGCAAGCGAAACACTCCCTGGGAGGCACGACTCCACGCAGGCCTGAGCTCGGTGGCACGCACGCACCCTCATCTAATAACTGCATATCCCCGCCGTGCAGAGCAGCAATCTGCCTCTGTGCTGCTCTCCCGACAACGACATCATCTGCGCTCGAGCGCGCACCTCTCACCTCCGCCTCACGCTGCCAGCGCGACAACACCGCCAGCACCAGCACCGACGCCCCCCATCCCGCGACGCCCACCCGGATGCTACTGCAGGCACGCCCGCCTTTGTGTCTGTGCCATTGTGCGTGTTTCAAGGGACATTGAGACACGAGGCTATTCGTGTCTGCGCTGCCGAGACGCTGGTCTGGTCGGCTCTTGCCGCATTCCATAGACCTCTTTGTTCAACCTCGACGTTGGCCGAGCGCGAGATTGCGACTATTTCGGGCGAGAACAAGAGACGTTGACCGTCGCTCGTCCGCACCGCACCCACTATGGCCGTCTCCATGCTCCATACGCCCTCCCGCGCATCGACGTCCTCGGCAGGCTCCAGCTTCGTCCCAGTGACGCGCCAGAACACCATGAGCTCTCAGGAGGGGTCGCGCTCCATGCGCACCTCAAAGCGATACTCGGTCACGGCATTGTATCTGTCGATGAACCAAAACCAAAGAGATCTCGAAATTGAGGACGATCTAGCGAGAGGTGAGTGGGCAGCGCGAGCCGCTCAAGCCTCGTAAGCAGGAACTAACAAGGTACAGCCCAGAAAGCACTGAGAGACCTCAAGGCGAAGATATCATCTCAGTCCAAGAAGAACTTTGTGCTTGAGAAGGATGTGCGCTATCTTGACTCGCGAATAGCACTCCTCGTGCAAAATCGCATGGCTCTAGAAGAGGTGCGTGCATGCCACTCAATGATTGATCGTGCTACGTCTACTGACTGCCGCTCAGAAAGAAGAAGTCGCCAGCCACTTGGACGATTCCGTCGACCTCACGGAGGGCTCATTTCCCAACGACGAGAAGACGCAAAAATATGGCAACCTCATGTTTCTGCTTCAAAGCGAACCCCGACATATCGCGCATTTGTGTCGACTTGTCACAATGGCCGAGATCGACCAACTTTTACAAACTGTCATGTTCACCATATACGGTAATCAGTACGAGAGCCGAGAAGAGCATTTACTTCTTACTATGTTTCAAGTGAGTGATGGGATGGGACTATCAAGGAGGCAAACACTGACACAAGCAGTCTGTTTTGACGTTCCAATTCGATAATACTCCCGACTATTCATCGTTACTTCGAGCAAACACACCAGTATCACGAATGATGACAACATATACACGAAGAGGACCAGGACAGAGCTATCTGAAAACAGTGCTCGCCGAAAGAATCAACTCGTTAATCGAGATCAAGGATCTGGACCTTGAGATCAACCCGCTCAAGGTCTACGAAAGCATGATCGACAAAATAGAGGCGGACGGAGGGAATCTGCCACAAAATCTGCCCAAAGGCATCACCGCGGAGCAGGCGGCCGCGAACGAGAACGTTCAGCGCATTATTGCGCCACGCATTGAGATGCTCATCGAAATTGCAACCTCCTTCCTGGACACCATTATCGATGGTCTCGAAGAAACGCCGTATGGTATTCGATGGATATGCAAGCAGATTCGAAGTCTCACGAGGCGAAAATATCCGGATGCTCAGGAGCAAACGATCTGCACACTAATCGGAGGTTTCTTCTTCTTGCGCTTCATCAACCCAGCTATCGTCACACCAAGGTCATACATGCTCATCGAGCAAACCCCAGCCGAGAACCCGAAGAGAACATTGACATATGTCGCCAAGATGCTGCAGAACTTGGCCAACAAGCCCAGCTATGCAAAGGAGCCGTACATGCAAAAGCTTCAACCTTTCATTCAGCACAACAAGGAGCGCATCAACAAATTCATGATGGACCTATGCGAGGTGCAGGACTTCTACGAAACACTGGAGATGGACAATTATGTAGCACTCTCCAAGAAGGACCTCGAGCTCTCCATCACCCTGAACGAAGTATACGCCATGCACTCTCTGCTGGAAAGGCATCAGGTGGAGATCGCAAAGGAGGAAAGCACACATCTCAGTCAACTTCTAGCTGAGCTTGGTCCGGCACCAGCACAGCTACCAAGGAAAGACAACAGGGCGATCAATCTACCTCTATACAGCAAGTGGGAAACATCCCTTGACGACTTCACGGCCGCTCTCGATATCACACAGGAGGAAGTGTATTTCATGGAAGCTAAGTCGACTTTTGTTTTGATCCTCCGATCCCTACCGGCAAACTCAGCAGTCCTCCGGCGGCCTTTGCGATTGGACAGAGTTGCGGAAGCTGCTGCGACGACGAAGAATGACTCCGTGATGGTGCGGAAGGGCATCAGAGCTATGGAGTTGCTCAACCAATTGCAAGAGCTAGGCATCATCGATAAGGATGACAGTTATGCTCTGCTCAGAGACGAAATCGAACAGGAACTCATTCATCTCGGTTCTCTCAAAGATAAGGTGGTTGCCGAGACGGACAAGCTGGAAGAGGTCTTCAAGACAATCCGTGACCACAACCAATACCTTGTAAGTCAACTGGAGACTTACAAGAGCTACCTCCACAATGTACGAGGACAATCAGAAGGCACATCGAAGCGAAACCAAAGCGCCAAGGTGCTTGGACCGTACAAGTTCACCCACCAAGAATTGGAGAAGCAAGGTGTAATCCAGAAGAGCAACGTTCCCGAGAACCGGAGGGCGAACATCTTCTTCAACATCACGAGTCCGAGCCCTGGCACTTTCGTCATCAGCTTGCACTACAAAGGACGCAACCGCGGTCTGCTGGAGCTCGACCTAAAGCTGGACGATCTTCTGGAAATGCAAAAAGAACAACAAGAAGATCTCGACCTGGAGTATGTGCAGTTCAACGTGACCAAGGTCCTTCAACTGCTCAACCGGCGGTTTGCCAGGAAGAGGACATGGTGAGTCTCAGCATTTGAAGAAGTATGTGGATTGATGCTAATGACCTCTAGATTCGATATATGTGTACGACTAATATTCATCATTCAAGCGTTATTGCTGGTTGCGACGGCACGTGGGAGGCAGTCTCAGCAGATTTTCACAAGAGGAGGCGATTGTTGTAGGATGGATGGACGGACGGAATTGTGGCAGTATGTGTTTCTTTGCGTTTATTCATTTTGTGATACCCGAACGGAAAGAAGGAGAAGGCTTGACAAGCGTTTCTGATGATCTGTGTGTGCAACTGTATGAGTAGCAAGTTTGGCGTTGGAGGAGGCGGACGGGCGGAGCTGAACACATCAACATCATCACCACCAAATATACCCCATTATATCTACGCCCACCACAAGAAACAACTGAGAGGGAACTGCTGTGCAAGTACTACTAATACATGAGGATGAGATGGATATGAGAGGGGCAAAGTAATAATGTCGGAGTGGAGTGGTGTAAGACAGACCGGAACCCGATCTGAATGCAAAGATGTTGAAGGTCTAGATCTCAACATCACATAAATGTTGTACTGCCTGCCTTTACGGATAATCTTGGGTTCGAGGCAAAAGTGTTGTGCAAGCAGGGCGTATCATGGCTCTGGTGCCTCTTGGAGTCTCTACCAATCAATCATATGCGGCTGCAGACAGGCATCAAGGTTTCAAAGTAGGCGGCAGGGCGGGTCGGGACGAATCATGCGCATTGCGTGGGACGTGGAGAGCTTCGTCACGCGCAGCGCAGCAACCCGAATGGATCTCGACCTGAGCTTCCTCCGGTCTGCTTTGTGACTCTGATACCACTTTACCACCTACTTCACTTTCCGACCTATGAGTTATCCAATTGTACGATAGAAGCACCTCTACCTAAGCAGCAGTCAGAAGCACAATGTCCTCCAACATCGATATCCCACAACGCAACAAGGCTCGAGGTCAGGGTCAAGCCTCGGCTGAGAGCTCCCCAAGCTCATCCTCACCATCCTCTTTCCCGTCCCTGAGCGCGAAACAAAAGTCCAAACTCCCTATCGGTGCTCTACCTTCGTCATCACCACCACTCAGTCCCTCCCCGCGACGTCCAAGTCTGCTAGGAAGTTCTTTAAGCAAGAGCGAGTACACGGTTATAAATCTTGGAGGTCATTCGGAACATCAGAGTCTCAGGTTGGTGAGTTGTGTTAAGAGTAGTCAGGGTTTTGATTGGAATCAAGGTAAGCAAAGAAAGCAGAGGGACAGGCAGAGGGAGGGAGGGGATTGGATGGGTTTGGCGGCTGACGTTTTCTTAGAGCTTTTCTTGCCTTCTTATGCCAATGATGGATATGATGGACAGGATCTTGAACATCGACCTGATCCGGTTTTTGATATTGTTTTGACTGATGAGGAGGCGGAGAGTATTTTGCCTTCTTGAGGGATGCGTATACAAGAGGAGGGAATTGGGATATAGCGAATGGGTTTAGCATGGTGCTTTGGCGAAGGGTGAAATGGGATACATGGGTTTGGACTAGGAGTTTGTGGTTCTGTCATTTCTTTGGGGAAGACTATACTGTGATTCATTATGGCGCTGGACACGGTCATAGCGGTGTGAATGGTTAGCATTTGTCTCTACTCTTGTGACTAGGTATACAGCAAACTACTGAGGGCGGCCTCGAACCATTGCGGCTGAGTTGTCGTTCTCGTATCTCTCCGAGCATGTTGTTACACAGCGCCATTGCACAGCAGATCGTTCGCCTCGTCTCTGCATCATTTGCATGAAACGCGCACACGCACGCATGCACGTATCCGCAAGTTGATTGGAAGCCTCACTCATCCGACGATTCACTTGCATCACTCACCGATAAGCCGCGATAACGGGCGTCCCCGCATTTTCGGCTGGAAATGCCGAAAGCATATCCAACGCGTCTCAGTCGCGAAGTTCGAGGATGGATCTGTTGACACCGACAACACCGCCCACACAATGGCAACCAACATCTTTGAATCGAATGCCCCGCAATTTGGCGAACGAGCGACAGAATCCGGACATCGAAAGATCGAACTACAATCGCCCGCCGACCTCACGTACCTCATCGCCAATGTCTCGAAAGCCGCGCGAGAGAAACTCGACAAACATCTACCTCCCGATGCGACTCCTGAAGGCGAAGATGCGATGCGGAAAAGAGTGGAACAATTAGTCGATGAAGTGCGTTGAACCTTGCCAGACTATGCAGCAGATATTGACCTATGAAAACACAGTACATCCGCCAAACCTTCGCCGCAGCAAAAGACTCCATAACAATCAACGGCATGGACACAGCCGAATTAGAAGCCGAACTCGCCAAAGCCTCAGAAGGCGAAGGTAATTCACAGGATCAACAGTACTGTCTCAGGTGGCTGACAACCCCAGAACTCGAACCCTATGATACAAAACTCGCACAAAAAATCCAAGCTCTCTCTTCACAAATCGAACATCAGACTCTACAATTGGCGAATTTGAGGAGGAAGGCGCCGCAGGAGACTGCGAGTAAGTTTCTACAGGCTTTTGAGAAACAGAATGAGGAGAGTGAGAAGAGGTTGGAGGTTGAGAGGGAGAGGAGTTTGAAAATTGCGCAAGAGACGGACGTGGGTGTTGGGGAGGTTAAGAGGGTTGAGGAGATGCAGGCTAGTTGGGTGAGGGGGAATGAGGAGTTAGAGGGGGTGAAGAGTGGGATTGGAGGGACGGTGGAGAAGATGGAGAAGGCGAGGAGGGCGGTTGAGGTTGTGGAGGAAGAATAGATTGCCAGTGAGCGAGTCGTCGTTGTTATGATACCCCTGAGATATGGCGTTAAGAAGGTTGTTGGTTTTGTGATAAAATTACAGCTGCGGCGGACGGCTTTGCCATCGCGAAAGCTTCTACCGATACGACCACGGCGGTCCTTATGCTTCGAACGGTTGTGATGCTCCACGAAGGCAACTGCTAAAGTCTTGGCCATTTCAAATGCTCCTGAGCGCATTCTGGAACACGTCCGGTGAAGCAGCCTTTTCTGTCACAGCGAGTGCACCGAATGTTGCAGAACACTATGCTTGGCTCGTCTGAGGTACAGCAGAGCCTGTTCTTCCAGTCTTGCGAACCAATACTCACTCCCGTTCGGACTAGAACGAGGCTCCTTCAGGTCCGTGGATCACTGCCAATCACATCAAGACGAACCATACCACGACATCTTCACTGCAGCACAGCTTTCATTTGGCCATAGCAAACCAATGCAGCACAGCTTACGCAGTAGCTCAGAACATTTCCACACCCAAGAGATCTCCGCTGAAAGAAGCAGGAGGCCGACGCGATGCCCGCGATCTTCGGGCGTGTGCAATTGGCTGCAATCCACCGCCCAGACACCTCGTGGCCGGAATTGTCTTCCAGTCGACCTCCTGTAGCATCTGTCCTTTGGTACTATGGTCCACCACTCAGCCTAGCCTCTAGCGAGTTCCATCTCCAACTTCTCTATAGTAAGAAGCCCTGTCGCTTCGAGTCCAGATTTATCCATAATAAACCTGGCTTGATGCTCGAGGACATCCCTAGAAAGTGCTCAACCCAGACTGTAGTCCCAGCCTTCCCACCCTTCCTCCCACACCAAGTTCTCATAGACTTGCGTATGGATGGAAGGGTTGTCGAGGAGGGATATGCAAGAGGTGTGGAAGTTCGTGTCGAAGAGAGGAAATGTAGCAGACCAAGCGGTCCGGGTTTTATGCATCGGGACAGCATGTGATCCGGCCCGGTAGCCGAAATGCATGTGAAGCGGGTAAATGCGGTGCCATTGAGATGGTTACTCACATGCAAGGCACATGAACGCGAGCGCTGTTGTGCGTTCTCACAAGCTGTGAGTTGGCCTGAGTCATAGTTGGGAGCGGACTGGTATAAAAGTCATGGCGATAGTGAAACTCGCAGGCTTGATTGAGAAGGAAGAGCGGCAGATGCCTCGGACTTGTAGCATGCTTGGTAGGGTCCTGCATATTTATGACTATAATCTGTAGTCTTGGGAAATAAACACAGCTTGACGCTCCAGTGGAAGGGGGAGATTCAGAACTTGTCAACTTGGGCTGGTCAAGGTCGAAGTTGGGTCGCATGCTTTGGCAGGCTTCTTATTCATGATAGAGACGTGCTCTAGTAGTACATGCTTGGGTTCAGATCCTCTAGCTCCTAGCTAATCGACCAGGTAGCATGCTTGATGCTGTCGTATGCTGTGTTCTGAGCTCAAGTATCGGAGATGCTTGTATGGCATCCTTTCACTGAGACGCGGTATTGCGCTTTGCTTCCCATCTTGTAGCAGAATGCGGCTGTGCTGAACGTAGCTCATCTAGCCATCCTCGCACAGTCATTCCTCTCCCAAACGAGCAGTGGCTTATACAATTGTCTCAAGCTTCCTCGCGTAGCCCAACGTGTTCTCAATTACCACATCGCTGTTGCTCATGACATCCTTCTCGGCAGCCAAAGCATCAGCTTCCTGCTGTGGGAAGTAGACCCTGCCATCCTTCGCGACCCAGCCCCTTGACTTCGCAAACTGAATGACAGCGCCTTCAGAATCGAGGAAGAGCAGGTTCTTCGCATTCGAGATCGGGAGAGACGGGTAAGCGCGTTCAGAGCAAGATGCGATTTCCGATCGAATAGTGTCGATGAGGACCTGCAACAACCACGTCAGTAAAACTCATCCCCCAAACCTCTGGTCTCTCAAACACCATACCTCAGAGAAAACCCCAAACTCCGCACTAGGAACCCTCTCCCCCTTCGTCTCTCCCCAAACCTTATCATAACTCCCCTCCATAAGCGCCTGCTCCAACCTCACAGGATACTGAATAAACTCATCCTTCTCAATCTGTTCCTTCCCACTACTAGCCTGCAAACCCTCAAGCACAGTATGAAAACCCGCATAATCACCCACACTCAACAGCAACAACAAATACAATCCCGTTACTTTCCCCTCATTGCTCCGCTGTCTCCGCGATGCAGGGATGGCGTAGAAGGGTTGCAGTTGTTGGAAGTAGCGGGTGAAGGCTTCGGTGTCTTTGAGTTGGATGCTGAGCAAGGCGCCGGTTTCGAGAACGCTGATGGCGAGGTTGAGTTGTGAGGGGGAGATTTCGTCGTGTGGGACTAGGGCGTTGAGTTTTAGGAGGGAGAGCTTTGCGCGGGAGAGGAGTGTGGTGGAGTGTGTGCGGGCGTCGTGTTCGGATTTGAAGCTGTGTAGTTGTCGGAGGATCTGGGTGCATTCGTTCTCCGCCATCTTTAAGGCGTGGATTTGGGATGTGCGCGCTATGGTGAAGGTTGTTGTACGTGATGTGTTTGATGGTCGATTCGAAGCTGAATGCGGGCGGAGTTGTTGTTGGAAGAAGCGTCGTTTGATTGATGGCGATGTTCACATGCAACGACGGAGATCGCTCTGGAGGCTGCGCTGGGTGACGCGAGGTGCAGCACGGACCACGGACACTACGGGTGTAGCCGTACCTTCCATTTCGTAGCCCGAAATATTCACTACCAATACCATTGACTACAATTCGCACCAGGACGAAGTTGAATTCTGATATTGCTATGCTACTTTACAATCATGAGAAGACCGTGCGACTTCAGCATCTCAACTCGGCACACCATGCCTCACTCATTCGGACGCTCCAGCTTGAAGCCCTTTGCCCTCAACTCGCGACCCAGCTGTTCCATTTGCTCCACGAAGGGATGACCAGCAGGAAACTTTGACGGTCCGCCGACTTTCTTGTTCCGCAAATACATCACATATTGCCATACACCGTTGGTGAAGTCTTGCCTCGACTTGAGATCCTTCTTCTTCTTCGATTCAAGTTCTCGCAGCTCCTTTGCCACAGATGCTGACCAGGTCTCCAGGACCTGGCAGATAACCAGATGAGATGACTGAGGGCTCCCCAAATGCCGCTGAAGCTCATCCCAGGGAGACAACTTCTCTGGCACTCCTGCACTGGCTGCAATTGGCTGTTGTGACTTCTCGCCGCCTTCCATCTGTCCCTGGTCCTTTCCGGCGTTTTGCTTACTCCTATCAGGCTGTCTGCGTGTGCCGCGATGTACTTGCTCTCCAGCTTTGTACGCATGGCTGGATGGCGCCTCAGCATTGTATGCTTGCTTGATCGCTACATCTGCGGCTTCACTCCTGACCCGCTTTGGGATGAATTCCTCGTCATTCTCATCTTCATCTTGCTGACCATTGTTAGAAGCCTTCGAAGACGATGGCGCAGCGCGCTTCTTTCCGCTCGACTTTGCGGACTCCTCGAAATCACAATAGACCTTGCAACCTTGGTCAACGCCGCCCTCCCCTCTGCAAAGATCGCTCCTTAGAGTGACAGTCTCCTTCAACGAATTCAACACCACAAGTCTGCCGTTGTCAGGCATATCCGTGAACCCTTCCACGACGCAGTCACTGGAGATGTATCTGAAGTCTTTGCGCAACGTCCAAGATGTAGCTGCAGAGAGCTTCTCGAGTCTTTGATCTTGATCTACCGATGGTTGGCCATAGCACACGATCATGTATGGCTCCTTGAAGGCCGGGTCTCGTCGAAGACCACAAACAAAGACATAGCGATTTGCAAAGCGATCGTGCTCTGCATCATAGTCAAGGATCCAGCACCAGCTTCCGGCGACAATCGTGGTGCTCATACGCTTGTGTTCCGACCTGATTAGCAGTCCGAAGATGAGCTCTGTCTTTCCTGAGCTTACTCGTGGTGTACGAGGTCATCTTTTGGCTGAAACGCCTCTCGTTGACAGCGTTGAGATCAGGGCTGAGGGAGATTCTGCCTTTGTTGTCATTCGTCTCCAGGCAACGCAACGGATGCCACTCGGGCCACTCTGCCATGATGCACGTTGAATTAGGTTTTTTATTTGCAGTGCGCGAAGACAAGCTTGTAGGTATGGAACACCAGGGGACAAGGACAAAGTCGCTGGGTCGCGATGACACGAAAAGGAAATGTTGGGAGGAATAGAGCTTCAATCATCATTCGAACAGCCGATCCTCAACCCCAAATTTGGACCTCTACAAAAGCGAACCCGTTGTGGGCCAGGTTGTATCTCGAAACGAAATGTTGTACCTACAAACGCGAAGGCTGAGACCAGCCCCGGTTGACTGACACCGCAAGCCCAATTGCAGTCACTTGGCACAGTCCTGCCTTGCACCCTTCAATTCAGCGACCAGCTCTCTGGGGATCATTCAACACCCGAAAGCGTCAGTATGGGTAACATGGACCTCTTCCGTCGGGTGATGCGATTGGCCGACAGTCCTCACCTTGGAAGCAAGAGCAGTGAGCGGGTAGCACTGCTTCCGTTCTTATCAAGTGGGAAGAGTTCCAGATTGATACAATTTGTCTGTGAACGTTGATGTGAAGCTTGATGGAAATCTCCCATCTTGCTCGGCTACCTGCAGTGTCTGTGCAACACCGTGGGAATCACAGGTTCTGATCCCTGTCTTGCAAACAACGACTGGTAATCATATTCCCAGAATAGGGTCAACCATTGCTGACACACTAAGTGAGTAGTTTACAAGCAAATCATCCTCAGTTGACAATCTTACGGTCTTCTGGTATCCATCACGGATTAATCTCCGCTTGCAGCTGCTTCGAAACGACCTTTCCCCGTTTGTCACTCATTCGAACAAACACGACTGACAAGGTCGCGACCACTGCTTCGGAACACGCGATATAAGCCTTTTTGAGCAGCTTTCTCACGACCTCTGTCCGTTTCCTAGTACCACGGGAGCATGGCACGAGTCCTGGGTTCTCATAATGCTCGCATAACCCGTTGCTTACACAGCATGATCTTCTTCTTCATGCCGTCTCTGAGGCTCCTCTTCAATGCTCTCCGGCCAAAGACTATACCTCCTGATCACCGGCCCAGCAGCCATCAGAACAAAGAGCAGCCCGAAGGCCCAAATTTCGACAAATGCCGCCGTGCCCCAAACCCACTGCACGCCGACTTTGGCTACCCAAGGAGCATAGAAGAACTGCACCGTAATCGCAAACACAATCCTCCAAACATTCAACGCTGCAGAAACCTCTTGCGGATGTGACTTCCAGATCTCGATGATGTAGTTCGTCTGTGGCGGAACTGCTGCAACCGCAGCAAAGACGATGAAGACCTCTGCCAGAGCCAGAACAATGTAATGCCAGTGATAGAGCAGCGCGGCGCCAAAGATCCCACATCCAATTGGTCCGACGACTAGTGAAGGTAGCCACGCGCAATGCAGACGGTACTCGACACGCCAGATACCACTGTTACGTTTCTGTAGGAGTTTTGGAAATCGATCATTGACCAGAATTCCATAAGCCACGCCAAACAGCGCCCCGATCCAAGCAGAGAAGTAGAAGTTCGAAACACCTAATGGCGAGAATCCATAACCACCTTGCGAAGGAGGCTCAGAAAGAATAATCGGAATCTGAACTCCAACCATAATAAACCAGCCTTGGAACACAAGTCCATACAGTCCAGCCAAGATCGTGACAGGACTGATCCCAATGAAAAACGTAGCCTTCAGCGAATTCCAAATATTGCTCCACCTTCCAGTCGAAGCAGTGACTTTCGTTCCAGGAAAGAATAATGCAATTCTTCTCCCCATCCAAGAACCCTCACTGGCATCCTCCTTGGCGATCGGTTTCTGATTTTCTCTATCCCAGTTCGTATCCTCCCCCAAACCAAGAAAAAGTCCCGCAGCAAGTAAGTTCGCCCCCACAGTCCACCAAAAACAAACCGGCCATTCCACAAACTCAACAATATACCCCGAAAACGTCGGTCCTCCGACTTGAGCAATCATATAAAGTGCAGAATAAATCGCAAAAGCTTTACCTCTTTGATGCACGAAAAATAAATCTGCGATTACGCCGGATGTGAAGACTTGGACTGTTGCGCTAAAGAGACCTGCGATGAATCGGGAAGCTAGGAATGAGGAGTAGCCATTGGGACCGGTGGATAATGCGGACCAGATAGAGGTCAGGGCGACGATTATGGTTGACCAGAAGCAACAGGACATTATACCGAAGACTCGAACGAGAGGGACGAGGAGGACGGGACCGAGGATTATGCCTGCTAGGACGCAGGAGATCTGTATAAAGATATTAGTGAATGAGGGGCTGGAGTGGGAGAGATTGCTGTACTGAGTATGCTGCTTCCGTAGGCGTTACACCCCAGTCTTCGGCTTGGACTGTTGTTGCTAGGACATTTGCTACGGCTGTTGCGATGCCGCAGAAAGTTCCGTAGATCATGATTGTGAAAATTGTCCATTTTTGGCGTGGAGACCAGTTCTGGAAGCTTTGTCAGAAAGGAGCTCGTTGGTCTGAAGATAGGTGCGTTTGTACTAATGGGTCCCGTGGGTCATCGCTAGGCTGAGGTATAAGCTCGCGACGGCCGTGTCGAGTTAATTTGTGCGTAACAGGAGCTGAGTCCGGTAGGTGGGAGCTTTTGAGATTGACTTCATCAGCCTGATGCTGTACCTCTTGAGAGGCATGTTCGGTATGCTCTGCACTCGCGCGACCTGTTGAGTCCTTGTCTTTGATGTCGTCCATTTTTGTGAGGGTGAAACTGGGGGTTTTGATCAACGAGGCACGACGGTGTTACGAGAACCAGTAACCTTGAAGAAGAGCATAGCTGCTATGAACATTACAGTTCCTGCTGCAGGATCAACTCCTCATAGCAATTACCACGGCTATTGCAATAATTGTCCAATGCTTCCAAGCATCGGATGCTGTGCCGTTCAAAGGATGGATTATACTCCATGTGACGTAGCGTTGAACATTTCGGGTCTTTGCCGAAGGATTGCAACTCCGTTCACCGTACCTCTGGTCCACCTTCCACATACTTCGCCAACTCATTGGGGCAGTACACTGTCGTTTCTCTTGGCCAGAAGTTGTGCTCGAAGTCGTTGAAGCTCTGCTGTGTCTGGGCGCTCCTTGGGAAATGTTTTAACATCAATTGTGTCCAGGAGAAACCAGAAGTACTCCTGCATAACTTCGCCTAGCTTCGAATGTCTGATGATTCGTTAGCATTTGTCTCGAGATGGCCTAGCTGCTCAGCAATGAATGCATATGCTCTCTGCGCCTCATATTTGTACAGCTTTCGACCCGAGCAAAGCAGGTAGCCGTCACTTACAAGACTTGCTCCTTTTCACTCCGATACCTCTGCGTGCCATTTCGTATAATAAGTCCCGGATCCTTTGCGTCAAAGCGATAGAAAGGGCCTTGCGAATAGGGCTCGCCAGGTCGTCTCAACCGATCCCAAAAAGACAGACTGGTCTCCATATCCTCGCTCGGTTGCTTCAAATGAGTGCACGGCATTTTGCGATCAGGCCAAATGTAGGCACCGTGCCAATCGAGAAAGTCTTTAGAGACTAGTTGCAGGTTTCTGTTCGTACAAAACATAGGTTCAGCAAAGGCATCTCTCTATGCTTAGTTGCGTGGTGAATCTGAGCCACTTACAGCCTTCGAGTGCTGAGACTAGTCTCACGAAGGGGGGCCTGCGACTGGATCCATTCGATATCAGAGTCTGAATGTACGTTTCGAAGCTGAGCGACCGCCAAGAGTTTGAAGTTGTCTTTGACTTCAGAGAGCCACAAAAGGTTGCAGAAGTAGTTGAGCGTGGCCTGAGGTGAGTCGAAGTGGGTGGGGGCGCTCGCAGCCCGCCTAGTCCCCGACTTGACTGAAGAGTCATCGCAAAGCTTTCCAGGATATTGCCACCTCATAGCTATACACCTGGATTGGTCGGTTCGATGGCGATGCTTGAGTATTGTTGTTCCAATGTTTGATTGCAATAACTGCGTTGTCACTACTATGACGTTTTAGGATAGACTTGGCAGGTACGACAATCATGTTGGTAGAAAGCGCCGCCTCACACTCGTGCCTCCCATCTGATGGAAACATGTTCACCAGAAATCTCGGGATAGCAGCGGCAATTGCGATGGGACGATGGGACGAAACGCATGCTCACTCAGATGTTCTCCTGCGGGAAGAAGAGTGTCCGTCGTCCTGGTAATCCTGTATGCTGTCGCTCCTGCTTTCATAACATGAGTTGAGCTTCCTCAATTGCATTCGAAAGAGCGAGAGAAGGTGCAGAGCGCTTAGCCCTTCGGAATTAAGGTCGGTGAGAGCATAAATGTACTCTTGGTTGCACGAGGCCAATGCTGAAGCCCACGGCTTATCACGAATGATCCTGCCTCGTCGGATCTCAAGTATGCTGACAGTATCATTCACGGACCCAACTCCTAATCGCAACAAAGGCCATGCTGGAAATATTGCTCTAGTGTCCGCACGGCCCGTCCTCGCCTGAAGCAGCCCCGATCCTGCCGCTGTCGCCGACGGCCAACATCATGTGTCAGCGGTTACAAGAAACTGGGAGTGCAGGAAGTGCTGTGGACCTGAAAATTGGTAATCGGCTTAGGATACTTGGCACAGGTACGCAAGTAAGATATGCCAGAATTGCTGCGGCTCCGCATCAGGTCTAGAACCTGATGCTTGTCTTAAATCGATCAAGGCTTGCAACTCCATGCCGTAGGTGCTTTGTAGATAACTTCGTTGAGCTTTTGCTTCACGACCCATCTGTGATGTCCTGCAGATAGCATAAGTTGATCAGCCTCTGTGAGCAGAGCACAAGCTTGTTGAGACCAGCGCCAGAGGTCTGCAAGTCCTCAATCACGTTTGAAGCTTCGGACGTAAGCAAGGAAGGCTTCGTGCGGAGATATTTGCAAGGATGAGGAATTGCCCCAAACATGCTGTGCCCGGTAAAAACGCTGCATAAGAGCAAGTCGACCACATTGTGCAGGGTTGGATGGCTGCAATTAATGTTCCGAGTCGACCACCTAGAGTCGAGTTGTCCAAGGTCAACCTGGATCAAGAGTTTCGTCGTGCCTTGTTTGACTCTAGCTTTACCAATGCCACGGCATCGGCGACAGGTGTGGAGGCGGCCAGACTTCCGCGATGCACGAAGCCTGAAGCCTGTCTCTTTGGCGTTTGCCAAGTGTGCAATATCGCAGCCTGTGTCAAGAGCGTTCGTGAACAGAACAAGAAGAGTTCTCCGGAATTCATTGGCGTATGTCGCTACTGCACGGCCAACTCTCAGCCCTTCGAAGCTGTATCAAGCAAGTCGGTCGGTAGTGTGGTCCAGAGCTCCTCGCTCATCTTCCCAAGATGCAAGTGATTCAGGGTATGGAGCTTGTGGCTGGCAAAAATCGCCAAGAGCAATTGGGTGCTCTAACACAAGCAGTGCTGGAACTTCCGGCGTCCCATCGTGATGATGGTGATACCATCATTGCCGATGAGCCACGGTCTCTGTGGTACAGCTTGTTGGGGTCAAGCTAGAACTCCGAGCAATCCGTCCTCCTTTGCATCTTCGATTGCAGAGTGGAGCTTGCCGGAGTGGTCTGTCCTGAAATTGAGGCGTGTCGTCGAGAGCTTACGCAGCAGCTGTTCGAACGTCAGTCGTTGCAATTTTACGGATATGTTCGGTGGTGAGGACTGCAAATCTTGGCACGTCCTCCGACATGTGATAAAGAGTGCGCTGTGCTTTCGGCTGCGGCCTTCCTGGAGAATTAATGTCAGCTGCAGAAGAAGCGCAATCACACCGCACGGGCAAGAAATCCTGTGGGGAGAGACCACAAGACATGCATGTCGTCAGACAAGCTGATGAGGGCTGAAATGTAGAAAGGCTGATGGTGGTTGCCGAATGAGGGGATTGCATCGCAGACGCCTCCGTATGAGCGATTTCAAGGTAAAGTCGTTATCGCTTGCATTTTCGCAGGTAGGTAGGTCGGATGTCTCGATGTCATTGAGTACCTCCAGGCTTTTCATGACGCCTGATGTGGTTGTGCTGGGCAGCTTTGCATTGGACCATGCTGGATCGCGAAGGCAACCGCTGACAACGAACAACCTGAGAACAGGGAGGCTAAATAACGATGACTCTAGCGATCACATCCTTTCTCCAAATACCATAAACCACTCACTCTCAGAAGCGGCCACCTAATGTTGTCCGAGGATGGACAAGACCGTATCGTCAATCAAATCCGTAAGCTCTCGTGGTTGTCATACGGGTCGAATACCACCCGTCAATCGGCACGAGGGCGTTCGATTGACAGCCACAGGAAGGCCGATTCTGCCGGAAGCTCTCATCACGAAGCTGTCACATGTAATAGGTTCCAAGTGATAGCTACTCTTGATCAGTAGTATTGAAATAGGATGTGCAATAGATCCGTTTTGCCTTGGTCTTCTGCTGATGAGTCCAACTCCCATCGATAGCAGAGGATCAAGCTGTCGCTCAATGATCGTATCTGGACATTCTGTAGCCTTGAAAGTAATCTTGAGATGCAGGAAAGCTCGTCTCCATGTCCTTCAAATTTCGGTGCAATGGACTAAAAGTGGCTGCAATGCACAAAATGCTGCAGGTCCACAGCTCTGATCCTTATACGCACGAGCTCTCCACCTCCAGCGTACGGCTTCTTCGACACGGCGTCCTCTATGCTCAAGCTATGATTGCGCCCCACCACGGCTCTATCAGGCTTTTCACAAAAGCCACCGTGATGGACATTGTAAATGTCTCACAGCGGACGTAGCCGACTTCGCTTGTGGCGTGATGCCGATGAGAATGCGACAGACGATTTGTTGGCCAGGAAAAGGCATCGGCCCAGGATTGCTGCCGGTCTAATGCGAGAAGGCACTTTGCATGAAAAGCAAGAGCCGAAATCAAGCGAAGTCGAGTACTCGGAGCAGGACCTCGATCTGGCGGACGGAGAGAGAAAGGACCCGGCAGGAAGTTGTTAATATCCACGCTCTCCGCGGCAGCTGGGTATGTAGGTTTGCAGAATGCATAGAACTGTCGATCGCCCGGCGCTGGGGCGGAATTGTCATCGTTGAGGTTGGTGGTCTGTCTACGATATGACCGGCTCTGTCGGCCCTGTCTGCAGCCACTGCTGTAAGGTTGGTCCTGCTGCTGCACTATTGATATGCATACACATTGCAGACGAGCTTTGGACTGTCGGTATGCCGCTGTATCTCAATGAGGCTACCGCACTGATGGAGTAGTGTACCTGCTGTGCGAGCAGCGACTTCCTTCACTGCTACGCCACCTCGGCTGGCATAGGCAGGAGCCCTGCTGTCTCGACAGAAAGCAGGGCAGGCGTAATTATGTAGCAGTGCTTGTAGACACGAGAAGCAGATTGAGGCCGGCCGTGTTCATCTCGGAGCAGCCAATGGCCGTAGCGGCGTAGACTGCCGTCGCGCGACCACAGATCCACTTCCTTGGCATCGAGCTTGCTGCCCCGAACTCTGACTGAACAGCGACACAACCTAACGACGAACACCCTTGTCTCACTTGCCATCGTCCACACACATTTGCTTGGACCGACGCGGCCTGATTCGCGGCCATCCAAAGAGCCTTTGCCCTCGCACGACACTCTGATCACCACGCTGCGGCATCCGCAGACGCAGCCAGCGGCATCCCATCCGCCCACGCCCCATCCCAAGACACGCTCCTGCATCGCCTGTGCTGTGCTGTGCTTTGCTTGTGCTGTGCTTCGCAGACACTTTGCGCACGTGAAACTCTGCTGAGGTGAGTGGTGTTCCCGTCCCTCCCCTGATCTGATCCGACGGCCGACCACGACCGCGAGACCGTCACGGTGGAAGCTCGCGGCAGGCCAGACTTGGTGTGCAGCGCAGCGCTGTGCTCTGCTGGAGCTGGCACTAGGAACTCTACTGGCAGGCAGCGTGCAGCAGGCCGGGCATAGCAGTACTCACAGGCAGCTAGTAGCCAGTATCCGCAGCCGGCCAGCAGGTTCTATGCTACGAGCATTGCGTCGGCATCAGGTACATGCGCACTGGCACGGCTCTGCTGGCTGCACCCGCTGCTGACTTTGCCCGCTGACCTGCACTGCACTGGCTGCTGCTGCTGAGAAAGGTGGAGTCCTCGCATACCTGTTCCCAGCTCTAGTTCACCCTCGAGCATGGGCAGCGTGGCGCCCGTACTCTGCTTTCCCTCTCTGACTGGTGCATCTCAATCGACCCGAGACTGACAAGGCTCTTCCTGCAGAAACTAGGCGGCACACGCTTCTGAGAACACACCTGCGACATTTCTCTTCCGTCACTATGGGTAAGTCGTCTGCTTCCCTCTCACGCTCTGGCCTTTGCCTCACCACACCTACATCACTTACCCTCACCTTGTTCAATCTCCACCCTTGGTGGTCGCACCTCATTTGACTTTGCTTGTCACTCTGCGACACGTCAGCAACCACCACTGTCGCAGCCAGACCTCGTTCGCTGACCAGACGTGCACCTCTAGGTGACCGCGACTATCGTGACTCGGTAAGTTACTAACTCTGACTCTGTCATCATGTAGCATATAGCCTCCAGCGTACTGCGCTGTGCGGCTATCACGACTGCGGGATTCCTGGAGCTGGACCACGATGGACTTGGCCGAGACGCGATGGACTCGATGGTCTGTGAGGACGAGATCATCGGAGATATATATGCGGCGATACTGGGAGCTGGACTGAACGAAAATCAAGAAGAACATCGAACAGAAATGCGGCATAAGAGAAGACGCGCGATATATGACTGGTACGCGGATATGAGACCTTCAGTGCTGGACGGCAGTATCAGACGGCATACAAGACCAAGGGCGCGGCGGATCATGTATGATTCGATAACAGCAAGCTGCCATCAAAAGAATATAGCCCAAGGAGTCCACAAGCTCCTCTCATACCTTGTCTTCTTGCAAGACATATTTGACACCAGTCTTCTGCGCACCTTTGCATAAACTCAGCACATCGGCATTATTGCCTGACGTGCGCTTTGAGCAATGCTGAGCCCATATTAATGTTCATTCTCGTCTCTGTGAGGCTTGTCAGCGGAGGCACTATGACATTCGTCTGAAGTACTTTGCGACTTTTGAACCCCATTGGATGTTTGCCAGAGCTGTCGAAAGACGGCATATGGTGTTTTCATCCTTTCTAGAGCACCAGTCGTCAACCAATTCAACATCGGCACTATCAGATCCGTGAGCGGTGCCAGCCACGACAACCTCCGGCTTGAAGCTTTCGACACCACGCAGGAAAGGCCATGTACAGCGCCACCAATATCTCAAGCCGCAAGAGCAAACCGCAGTCGCCCTTTACCTGCGCTCATTCACGGTCTGAATGACATTCTGAGGATCCACGATTCAGCAGCAAGCTCTTCCATATCGCCACTACTCGTTGCGAGTAGAACATGTCGACAAAGACCTCGGCCACTCGTTGGGACCTGGACCATCATGACCCGTTTGCTCCTGCTGTACAGAGTGGCGTCCTGGACTGCGAATAGCTGCCTGGCAATGTCACTCCCTTTCGCAATGGCCTGATCCTTTTGAGCAACTTGGATCAGCAGCGACAGATCAGGAAAGGCCGCAGTACAGATTTCTCGCCCAGTGCTCAACGCGTCGTCTCATTATGGCCACGTGCTCGAGTCTTTCCAGCAGGCTTTTTCAAACCTGATCCTCGGAAGGAGTTCTGCCAGAGACGCGTCATATTCCAGAAGCCGGGTATCCAGATGGCCTACCCATATACATTCCGTAGCGGCCGAAACTTGTTCTTAAATTACTCTACCGGCACTGGACTCAGCACGGCTTTGCCAAGCTCCTTTGGCTCAGCAATGAGGGTCGATTTCGGACCCAGCTCCCAGATCAGCTTTCACACTCGACCCAGCTAAGCATTCATATGCACCTCTGTTTTGAGCAGCACAGCAAGCCGCGAGCACTCTTGTTCGGCATATACGGCGCTAGGCACCCGAAGCGCTTGAAAATGCCAAACCGTTGCACGGCCAAGACCTGGATCTCTCCTTACCGTTTGTCTTCGGTACCAAATCTCTCCCGCATTTCATTGAGGAGATTGGCAATATCTCTCCTGGAGGTGTATTCGTTTCAAGGCCATATATATGTTTCCGCAAGCCTCACGTTCCGTGTCGCTCCTCTTTAACAGGGTCCGCGGTGGAAAGATGAGAGTCTCAGATACCGCAGACTTGTCGACAGCTTGAGCAGCATTCCTTGCTGTAGTCGTCGTGCAGCATGATCAGACTTCTGTCATTCTCCCTTACCAGGTTTTCTCGCTCATGGGTACTTCATATTCTGCCTGGCAAATTCTGAGTGAACACTCACTTTGCCGTCAAAGTCTGACCGGCTCTCGAGACACCCCAAGGACTGCTGGTCTTTAGGACATCGTTAGCCAGTGACGATGCCAGTTCCAAGAGGTTCCGCGCCAGGCCACGCGGCAACTGGGTCACACCAGCTAGCTTCCTGCTCTTCCTGGACATTGTGGCACTGTGATCTTGTGGTCGACGCATGCCCGAACGCCAAAGGTAGAGAGTCAACACCTTGCTCATCGAGAAAGTGATACTCTCATCAGTCCGTCTGGATCATCTTGCTCGACTTCACCGGCTTGCCACTGTGTGACGGTATTTCCATTATCATCGATTCCATCGCGGCTGCAATGGTCGAGCAAGCAGGAGAGCAGGTGCCTGCTTACGCCGCAAGTGCAATGGATCTTCTCTGCAAGGCGCGTCTCTCTGGGATCCGTCGAGACATGGAATGAGCAAACTCCGAGAGCACTTGAAACGCTCTCCTCTTCTCACAACGGCAGGCTTGCTCTTCTTTCTACGAGCAAGCAGGAGCTGCGAGCAGGCGAGATCTTTCCATAGCGATGGTCTCTGCCCAGAAGGGCGTCAGGGAGTGTGACTGGGTCAATCGCCCTCTTGGCCGCGACATGAGCTTCTATGGTGATGAACTGCTGGCTGCCATCGTCGAAATCAACTGCATCCGGAGTGGTCGAGCAAGGAGTATGCCAATTTGTTCTTTCATACTGCGAAGACAATGGATGCTCTTTGGAACACACTTTCTCTTGAGACCTTTCGAGATATGGATAGCCGAGTCCGGAATGCTCCGGGACGCCAGTCTTGCTATACAGCACGATGCCCAGCTCTTCTCTTCGCGAGCAAAAACCTGCAGCAAAGATCTGAGTCTCTCCTCTGGCAATGTTTTCTGGTCGGAAAGCCGTGCAGCGAACTTTCGAGATGCTCGCCCTGCTTGAGAGCACCATGTCCAGCCCTTCTTTTCGCGAGTCTACGATTGCTGCGAGGGGCCAAATCACTACCCTAGCAGTGGTCTATTACTTGGAAGGCGGTAAAGAGAATTGTCGCCTTCCCTCAAAGCACGATGCTCAGCCCTTCTTTTCATGGACGAACAAGCGCTACCAGGAGGCGTATCCTTGCCCTGGCAGTGGTTCGCATCCGGAAGACCGCACAACGAGGTGGATGCGTCGACTGCTGCTGAACTCTTCTTCACACGGGCGAAAAAGCGCTGCTAGAAGACGAATCCCCCCGTAGCAGTGGCTTGTTATCGGAAGGTGGTATAGCAAGATGAGTGCGTCCACGGTGCCCAGCTCTTCTCTCCACCACAAAACGAACGCTGCGGGAGGCAGATCCTCGCCCCAGAGTAGGCTCTTCGGCGGAAGGCCCTGCAGAGAGGTGGCCGTATCGATGGCACTCCTGGTCGTTGCGAGACCTTTCGGTGCATTAGGGATAATGCTCAGCTCTTCTCCACATGGAAACCTGAGAGCTGCGAGGAGGCGACTGCTTGCTCTAGCCGTGGTCTGTAGTCGGAAGGCCATACGAAGAGGTGAATGCGTCAATGATCCTCCTGGCCGATGCAGTACCCTTCCACGTACGAAGACCGATGGTCGGCTCTTCTGCTTACCACTAAACAAGTGCTGCGAGAAGGCGAATGCATGCCCTGGCACTGGCGAGTAGTCGGAAGGTCATGTTAGGGGTGAAGGTGTCAATTGTCCTCTTGGCCTTTGCGCAACCCTTCCGACCAATGCTCAGCTCTTCTGCTCATTGGTGAACGAGTATTGCGAGCCGGCGGCTGCTTATCCTGGCAGTGAAGTCTACTCGGAAGGCCATGTAAGTGGTGAAGGTGTCAATGGTCCCCTTGGCCTTTGCCCACCGCTTCCGCGTACGAGGACCAATGCTCAGCTCTTCTACTCCTGGTTGAACGAGTACTGCGAAGAGGCGATCGCTTGTCCTGGCAGTGATGAGTAGTCGGAAGGCCGTGTAAGAAGAGGTGAAGGCGTCAGTGATACTCCTGGCCGTTGCAGGACCCCTCTGCGTATCAGGACTTCTCGATGCTCCTGGCTTTGTTTTGCTGCATAAATCAGCCGAAGCTCACCCGGCCTACCATACTTACCCAGACTCCATTCTCGCGCAATCCTGCTTCGAAGAGACAACTGCAATCATGGCAGGGCGGCGACAACCCCTGCCAGAAGCTCACCAGCGGCGCTGGGAGAAGGACGAGGAGGATACGGGACTGGTACGTTGGATCTCTTGGCCCGGAGTTCACCCGGCTGGCCATAACTCACCGGAAATTCTTCCTCTCGCTGCTTCCACTCCACAACATGGCGAACTTCATGGACACGGGGTCCTTTATGGACCAATTTCGCAAGGCAAAGGCAGAGGAAGCGGCCGCCAAGGCCAAGGCCATCGAGGATGGCAACCGCCGCGTACGCTGGAGGCTATTCTTGCATGTGATCGCATGTGACTGAACTGACATGGCTTCATTACAGGACCGCCGCTCCCGCTCGCGCTCCCCTGCTCGTCGCGACAGACGCTCTCACCATTACGACGACCGCTCCCAATCTCCCCAGGACCGCGATCACAGACGCAGCGACAGGCGTAACCGTTCGCCACCTCCATCAAACGGTAATAACTACGACTCTCGTGACCGTGGCTCAGCGCGCGCACCACCATCACGCAATTACGAGGACCGCGCACCAAAGGGCGACATGATGAAGCAAGTCAACGAGTCCTCACAGCAAGACCGCCGCGTCTACGTCGGCAACCTCTCATACGACGTCAAGTGGCACCATCTGAAGGACCACATGCGCAAGGATGGCACGCTGGATGTCCTCTTTGCCGACGTTCTCCTACTCCCGAACGGCATGAGCAAAGGCTGCGGGTAAGCTCGAAAACTCCTATCAAAAACGCGTATCTACTGACCAAATTTGCAGAATTGTCGAATACGCCACACGTGATCAGGCTCAAACTGCGATTAACACTCTAAGCAACACGCCACTCATGGGGCGCCTCGTCTATGTGCGCGAGGACCGCGAGACCGAACCACGCTTTTCCCAGCCACAACGTGGTGGCATGGGTGGAGGCTATGGCGGCCGTGGTGGCTTCCAGGGCGGTCAAGGCGGCTACGGAGGTGGCATGGGAGGAGGAATGGGTGGCGGCATGGGAGGTGCTCGCCAGATCTTCGTCTCCAACGTAAGTCACTCAAAACTGCCACTACACCACTCTACTGACACGTCACCAGCTTCCATTCCAGGTCGGCTGGCAGGATCTGAAGGACCTGTTCCGTCAAGCAGGCAACGTCATCCGCGCCGATGTGCACATGGCTCCAGATGGAAGTCCAAAGGGTTCCGGCATTGTTGCATTCGAGACTCCCGATGACGCACAGAACGCCATCCAGACATTCCATGGCTACGATTGGCAAGGACGTGTCCTTGAAGTTCGTGAAGACCGCTATGCTGGCAGTGGACCAGGCTTTGGCGGCCGTGGAGGCTTCGGTGGACGCGGTGGCTTTGGAGGCCGTGGTGGATTTGGCGGTGGCTACGGCGGAGGCGGCTACGGAGGAGGCTTCGGTGGTCGTGGAGGTTTTGGCGGCGGATATGGCCGTGGAGGATATGGAGGCGGTCGTGGAGGCTACCAAGGTGGCGATGGCGGCTACGGCGGAGGAGGAGGTTATGGTGGTGGCAACTTCGGCGGTGGCCAAGCTGCTGCTTCTGTTCCACCAAATGCCTTTACTGATGGCGTTTCACCCGGTGGTGAGCAGAGCGCGACCATCCACGTCAAGAACGTGAGTACAACACCTCCCTTCAAGATGATACCAGAACTGACATGAAACAGCTACCATGGAGCACTAGCAACGAGGACCTCATGGAACTCTTCACGACCATTGGAGAAGTCGTCCGCGCCGAAATTCAATACGAGCCAAACGGACGCTCTCGTGGATCTGGTGTTGTCCAGTTCGTCGCTGAAGAGCACGCCGGCACTGCGATCGAGAAGTTCCAGGGCTACTCGTACGGTGGACGTCCTCTCGGTCTTGATTTCGCCAAGTACCCCAACGACGGCAATGCCATGGACGCTGAGCCATCCGGCAGCATGCAGGAGCAGATGATGTAAAAAGTCATCAGCAACCAGCACATCAACACAACACAGAATGCGACACTACGACATACTACTACGATGCCGCGATGCTTACACGGCTGTTGCTGAACACGACTTGATTGCTTCTTTTGGCTTTCTTGCGACACACAGCGGGCGGCTTGTAAAATACTGCGACACTGCGATACTACCACTACTGCCCTTTCGATCCATCACATGCATATTGAGGACCGGTCTTGTCCTCTCTACTACAAAAGCGTCTTCTGCAAAAGGCTTGGGAATTACTGTATCATAGCTCGGAGGAAAGGAATGACTTCCAGGCACAGATGCGATTTTGTACCGAGCACAGAAAGTACTTTACTACTACTACTATGGGAAATGGGCGTGAGAAATGCGATTTGTTTTTGAGGACTGAACTTGTCATTGTATGTACTTACTTTTCAAGGTGTGTTTGGTCGACAGGATCGGCTTGACTACTTTGGAGGATGTGATACTTTAGCAGAAAGGAAATGCAATGAAGTCGGTCTGTAAAAATCTTCTTTTCCTTCATTTTCCATGCGTTGAGGCACCTTATCTAACTCTATGTCGCTTTCGTCAAAACTTTCATCATCCATTCATAAACCGCCCATTGTACAGCATTTACAATGAACGCTCTCGCACTACACACACCCAAACCACGAAAGAATACTGGTATTCCTTCTGCTTGATATGCGGATCGAGCGATGGCTAACGTACTCGGTCTCTTCGCCAACGCCTCGCTGCTGCCCAATAAACCCTCAGTTTCACCTGTCTTTGCTGTCGACAAATCCCAAATCTGAACTCTTGTCTTAATAACATCCAAAGGAAAAATACTTGCCCATGTCACAACTCCTGCTAGACCTCCACACATTAAAACTTTGAAAGCTTGAGTCGACTCAGAATCGGAGGGTGAAGTCCAGGAACGTTTTGTGAGTTCGTAGGAATAGAAGTAGAAACCGTAACCTATGGAATCCCGCAATGAGGTGATGGTGCCGCCTGTGTAGAGACCGCGGATCTACGACATACAAGTCAGATGAAGGTTGGGCGAGCTGGCACTGAGATTGAGATGGAAGGTGTGGCTTACTCCTGAGGTCTTAAAGAGTTCTTGAGTAATTTGCCAGGAAGATCTCGGAGGATTTGAGATTTGAGCTCGACATTTTACAAGTTCGGTCGGGGCAGAGATTATGAATGTTGCGAGACCGCCTAGAGCTCCTGCTGTCCAGATTGACCAGGCCGGAGGATGGGAAGGGAGGTCTTGAGGGAGGGTAGACAAAGAGCCGGTTTGGAGGAGGGAGAGGGAGCGATTGTAGGTTACGAAGAGGATTGCTGAGGATTGATCAGTCTGGGATGCGTGAGGGTTAGAAGATGGTGAGGGATTACCATTGAGTGCTCCGTATCCTAGAATTGGAGCTGCGGCACCTCGGGCAAAAGATGTCCAGCGTTGAGCAGAGGTTTGAGATTGTGTCCCTGGGTTTATGGTGATTTCTGGAGACTTCTTTGCTGAGCCGGCTTGGAGCTTGGTTTTGATGATGTCGAGTGGGTTGCCGACCTGGTGGAATAAGGAAAATTCAGCATGAATCTAGGAAAGCTTTTGGTCTCGATATTTGCCTATGGTGTGCAGTCAAGACTACACTTGCAGAGTAACGAATATCTGTCAGGAAAATGAAACCCACAAGAATACCAATAGCTCCAGAGACATAGCCGGCCCAGAAATCAGCGGACATGGTGGCGAGAGGGATGAGATATGAAGATCGTAGAGGTATCCATGTAAGCCAAGATTATGTTTTTATCACTACCGATCCATATCTTGTGAAAGTGGTGACTTCCTATTCTGGAGAAGGATGTCAAGTCGGTGAATGTCGGATGACGGAAGCTTGGACCCTGAGTGGGTGATGACTCCATCAATGGCCGAGCCTCGATCTAAGACTCGACCCTCACTACTAACACCACGACTTACACTTCGCCACTGCGCAGCTACGACATGAGCGCATTGAAGCTCTCTAGCTATCCTTCGCTCTCACAGTCATTTTCGCTTGATTATCTTTGATTAATTTCACACCGCGATACCCCACCACCAGCCTCGCCTCTTCTCACCCAACCTCACCGACACCGCCACCACTTCACACACCTCGAGGCCAGCAGTCGCTCTCAACTTGGACCGCAAGCGTGCTGCGCTATAGCACGATAATCTTTGCTGTTACATGTCCGCGCCATTAGCCAGCGGACTGTGGGATTTCTCACATATTTTGGACTTTCACAACAACTCACTTGCTGCTTCGACGCCTTCGACGACTGCCGAGGAGCCATTGCCGAAGCCACTGCAGCCTGCCGTTGACACCAAGTTCAGAGCTGCCAACTCTGCGTCTCGCCGGGAACACGTAGACAACCTTGATCAGGATGTCATAGCTAACGAGGGCGTCACTTTAGGTGACTTCAGCAAAGTATGGCAATTTACAGGCACCACTCCGCCTTCTCTGCAGACGCAGCAGTCTGATGTTACGCATACCAATGCTACAAGCAGTGTGAAAGGCAGCTTTTCTGATGATTCTGCATATATCGTCAGCAACGGATCTCCTCCGAAGCGTCAGCATTCAGTCTCGGAGACTACAGAGGGAGACCAGAGCACGGACAACGCGCAGGACAAGCCCTTGACCAAGACGCAGAGAAAGAAGGCAAACCGGAAAGCACGAAAAGAGAAGGAGAAGGAAAAGTCCGAGCAGGCAAAGCAGGAGATTGGCCAGGTTGCCTCGAAAGATGAAACGGATCTGAATGTTGAGAATAAGCCAGCGCCGTTGCTAAAAGCGGGCACTGGGAAAGCAATCAACCCTATCGCAGCCTGGCAGAATGCGACAACAGCACTGCCTCAGCAGTATGCTGCTGACACTAAGGCTGCAAACGAGAAGCGGAAGTTGGATGTCGCCAATCCTGCTCAGCCGTCCGAGCATAAATTCAAAGAGACGTTCAAGAAGACTGCGCCAACTCAGGGTGCTCTTGGTACTCCACGGAAGTACGAACCGACTGAATACACGATACATGATGGTTCAGGCTCGCGCAAGGTCGCACTGAGTGACGTTCAGCCACCTGCAGCACCAGTATCCAAGCAGAAAGCAGAGAAGACAAGCCAGATCACACCACCAACCACGGATGATGAGGAGATCACGGCCAAAGCTGTCAATGCTGTACAGCAAGCAATGGCCTCCCTCAAAAGAGGCGACACACCTACACCTTCGCCAAACACCGGACTGCCACGCACTAAGAGTGCACCGCTCACCCCGGCCAAGGCAGGGAAGCAAGTTACGGCCAACACCCAGCCTGTACAGAAGTCGAAGAACTTCACAACACCTAAGCAGGTCAAGAATCTCAACCTGGTTCCGTCCACTGTTGGCGTCCAGCCGGCCAAAGCAGTCAACACACTTCTTCCATCGCAGCCTGTAGCGTCGCTATTCAGCCAGATTGGAGCGTTGCCTCCAACCCCAAAGCTGATCCCTGGCCCTCCTGGCCCTCACATCAAGGCACCGGCCGCGATCGAGCCTCTCATCAATCGATCAGAGGAGGATCGCCATCTCGCTCTGCTCATGAGATGTATGAATTACTTTCCCGCTGACCGGAAACATTTGGTATCACCCATGAACATGACTTCTCACAACAAGGATCCCAAGGGCATCCATATCTTTGTCGACGCCAGTAATATTTTCATTGGCTTCATGGATGCACTCAAACAAGCACGAGGCATACACCCACTTCAGCACATGCCCCAAGCAAACCTATCATTCGATAGCCTGGCACTACTCATGGAACGCCGCCGTCCCGTCGCAAAGCGAGTTCTGGCAGGCTCAAATCCATGGTTGCCAGCATTCGATACAGCCAAAAATGTTGGCTACGAAATGAATATTCTAGACAAAGTTCACAAAGCACGTGAACTCACAGAACGACAAATCTACTTCAAAGAGCTCGACGCACAGCGTTATGGCAAGCGCGCGAAAGCGCCACCAGTCCATCACGCACTTCAGCAGCACCAGACCTCACCGACAGCCCGCTACTCGGTCCTTGGCAATATCGGAGGCAGCAGCACGGAAACGTCTGTGCCTCAGTATGCACCAGCCAAAATGATCGAGCAAGGTGTCGATGAGATTTTGCATCTGAAGATTTCGCATTCTCTCCTCGATTATGAGGAGCCATCGACTATTGTTCTCGCGACTGGCGATGCCGCTCTCGCAGAATACAGTGATGGTTTTATGGCGATGGTCGAGCGGGCTTTGAGGAAGGGTTGGACTGTTGAGCTCGTGTCTTGGAGCAAGAATATTAGCAAGACTTATTTGAAGAGTGATTGGGTTAATGCTTGGGATGGAAGGTTTAAGATCATCTATCTTGATGATTTTGCTGAGGAGTTGCTCTGTGCTTGAAGCGAACGACTGGGACGTCTTTTGCATGAGCGGGTTGAGCAGTGCTGCGCTGGTAAAGGAAAGGGTTGATTACATATTGCATCGCGTTGGGCTGCATGAGCATGACGCATTCTGGATGGGTTGAGCACAATTTGCATCGCGTTCAAGCGATGGAGCTTTCGGCGCGGCAGGAGACGCCAAGGTGCTGTTCTTCAGCAACGACTTTCTTGAGACTCTTTAGCAAGTGCATAGTAGAACAGTGCACATACATACGTACGATAATCGCAGAGCAGTAATTCCACTGAAGTGGTGTGCTCTGTAATTTATGATCGCAGACTTTGTCTTCCCACTTTCTTTGCCCATCTTCGTTGACAGCCAGGTTTCTTGAATCAAGATCTTACACCCTCGTTTCATGATGCTATCTGGTCCTATGTTCCACACTATACATACTTTTCTTGTCTTCATCATATCATAATACAATCTTATACCATTAGTAGCTCTTTCCGCATTATTTCACCTTCACCCCGTCACCCACCACTCGCCCTCCCCATCAAGTCAAACTCTGCACATGCGTATCAAAAATCTCATTCCTCCAACCCCCCTCCTCAAACTCCTCAATCCTCTCCGTAGCTCTCGTAGCCTCCTCATTCCAAACCTTAACAATACTCCCAGGAGCATAAACACCCTTGAAAACCCCCTTACCCGGCTGAGCAATTCCCACCCTCGTGTACAGATCCGGATCTTCAGCGGGAGTGAGTCTCGCAGCAACAGCTTTGAAGAAAGTCATAATATCCTTCGGCTCGCTGATCCGCGTCGCGCGAAGACGTTCACGAGCATAAATCAGTTCGCGATTCGCTGAGTGGAAGAAATCCGCTAACGCGGTAGCGAGTTGTTTTTCCATTGTTTTCCGGAGAATTGGTTTTAATAAAGGTTTGAAGATCCAGCCTACTAACCAGGAGAATTTTGATTTTCGCATTTGGTAGTTTAGTTTGTGGATGTGGACTCGTATGGCTTTTAATGTGAGGATTTGTTCGAGACGGTCTTTGCAGATCTCTACGTCGATGTGGATGTCGATACCGCGTTCGTCGAGGGCGAAACTTGCGATTCCTTCGTCTGCGAGGCGGAGGAGGCCTTTGTGTGCGCGGAGCCAGAAACCGATTTCTTCGGCTCGGAGGGAGAGGCCGTCGAGTTTGATTGTCATGAGGTTTGTGGTGGCAGTTGTGGTTCTGAATTTGGCTTTGCGGATTTCGAGGTCGTTGTAGGTTTCTACTTTTAGTCGGTAGGGTAGGAAGGAGGTTTGGTTGACTGTGTGGCCAGGTTCGATAATGAGGTTCTCGAGCAGAATGTCGGCTTCTGGAGTGCTGACCTCTAGTCGTGGTATTGGGATGTATTGGATCGCCGCGATTAGCAGAGGCACGAATACGTTGATTGAGTCCTGTAGCAACTCTGGATTCGTATTCTGATCAAGCGGCGACAGGATCCTGAAAATGCGCAAGGTCGTTGTGATGAGCCCGTGGATGTCCTCGTCTTGCACGACACTGTTGAAAGTCACCTGGACCTGTTGAAGTAGTGCTTGAATGTCCTTGCTGAGGTCGCTGTCTGAGCCAACCTTTCGACTCTTTTCCCTCAATTCGTTGAACTTCTCGTCAGCATGATCGAGGAAGTCTGGGTCAGTCAAAAGCTTCTGCAGTGAATCTCCAGTATCCTGCATCAGTCTCTCGAATTGAGGGTCCTTTTCTTTGTGGCTCATAACCTGGTCGAACAGCTGCTTCGACTTGTCCCATTCCTTCTTGTCGCCGAAGCTTGTGATAAATATCCACATGTTGTGCATTGCTCGGTCGAGAGCTTCATTTTCGTGCACGTCTTTCTGTGCAGTCTTGCCAACCTCTTCTACAGCACGCGAGTAGACCATAGCATATCTCTTGATGAGCAGAGACAGCGTCGACACAGACTCCGAATAGTCCGGTCGTCTTTGTAACTTCAAAATTGCCTGCTTCAGTCGATTGAGTAGCGTCTTGCCCTCATCACCCGAAAGCTCCTCCTTTGCGCTTTCTACTGCAGTCTTCGCCACCTGCGCAGTGCCGTTTGCGACGACTTGGGCTAGGTCTGCCGCCTCCTCGCCGAGCTCATTCGTGGTAGGTGCATGTCCTGCATCGTTGCCTGGCTGCTCAATCTGCTTCTTCTGCGACTCCGAAGGCTCAATCTTCTTGCCGGCCTCTTCAGCAACGTTCGAGACTGTGAAGGCAATGTCCTTGAAGACCTGCCTACCAACAATGTTCAGGTCGCCGAGGAAAGTACGGAAGTCCGAATTGGTGAGCAGTAACGAGCCCACAGTCTGCAGGCTCTGATATGCTGCAATGGTGTCTGCCTTGGCTTTGCTCTTTCTTGCCTTCGCCGAGATGTCCTCCACATCGACCGATATTCTGCTCTTGCTCAAGAACCATAAGAGGTCTTGGATTTGATCTCTGTCGTTCTTGTGCTGAAGCAAGTCCATAAATTGCTGAATCCATTTTCTTGTCTGTGTTACCAGCCGCTTGCCACTGTTTGACAGGTCGTCATTATCCGCATTGAGGACATCGCTTGAAAGTAGTGTTCGTAGATTGATGATGATCTGTTCCGTGCTTGGCATGTAACCTTTGGAGAGGGCGCGGTACATCTGGTAGCTGTGCAGCTTTTGAGCCAGCTTGCGCTGCAATTCTGTGTCCTGCTCATATTGTGGTAGCAGTGGCTCTCGCTCTGACATGTCATTGCCGCCTCCGAAGCATGATGAGAGGAACGACATCTTGTCAATGTTTCTGTGTTCTGCCTAGAGCAGAAACAGCTCCAGTACCAGCCGAATGGTGGAATACGGTCAATGCCAGCCTGTTTGTGAGTGAAACCCTCCTTCCGCTATTCGATGATGAAGACTAGGAGAGCATGGTGATGGGCACCTACTGTCGTCCAAGATACAGACTCCGCATACCAGTTCCTGCGCGGGTATGCGATGAGAACGCGAACCCATACGTCACTGCTGCTCACTCACTCACTCAGACGGGCGGAGCTCAGTCCGGCCGGCCTCAGGTTCTTTCTCTTCGCTCACACGATCACATTCACATTCCGATCCATCACCGATACCAAGACCTGCACGTGCGCACAACGTGACAATCGTTCTTCATCTCTTGTCGAAAGCTTGGCTACCCTTTCGACACGCTTTTGCTTTGCTCGTTATCGTGAAGTTGCGAGCTTCCTGCGCGTGAAACATGACTGCAAGCAGTTATTTTGTGGACGCCAACGGGGCTTTCGTTTTGATCTTTATTTATGGCTCACAACGCCTCGATTGGCTTTCGCTCTCCGACACTACCCGTTCACGCCCGTGCTCCAACAATGTTCCAAGCAACAGTCGCAGCCTCCCCGTCACGATCTTTCCGGCTTCAAAGGCCGAAAGGATTGGCAGCCCGCTCGTTCTCGTGAGCGAACACCGCTGTCCTAGCTGTGTGCTCTGTGTGAGACATCTCGGGGCTGCGGTTGAGGTGCAGAGCATCGACTCATCTCGGACTGCGAGACCGTATAACAGCGAGAATATGAACGGCTCTCCTCAATGTTTCCAATGCTGCTGACACCAACGATTCTTCTCACAGGCTCTGCTGAGCTGACCAGCCCCAGATCCGTTCCTGACTGCTCCACCACCTTATCTTTGGCGTCGCGGAGGGAATCCCAGGCCGCCTGACATCTTTTCTTGGACGGATCGCAGTGCCGTCGACACAGAGGGCCAGTGCGACCACGGCGATCCTCTTCTACTGTTTCATACGCCGCTCAGCCCATCTGACTGAGTCTGACAAGCGAGAACAGCCTGCGCCAGCACCCGTACCTGCCAACAATCCCTCCTGGTGATCATCTCGGCGGTTGCTATAAACCCCGAGGCGTCCCGATTTCATCCACCCTACCTCATGCCTCTCCCTCGCCCTACAAATCTCCCTAGCATTTCTAGTGCATCGTGGCTTGCTCGATCAGCTGTAGCTACTTTGGTACCAGCTACTTCGCTCGTCACTCCCTCCAGGAGGCGCCAATCCAGCCGAGCCTCGGAACATCGA
Organism: Pseudocercospora fuligena; assembly: GCA_014298035.1. Taxonomy (NCBI): domain Eukaryota; kingdom Fungi; phylum Ascomycota; class Dothideomycetes; order Mycosphaerellales; family Mycosphaerellaceae; genus Pseudocercospora; species Pseudocercospora fuligena. The sequence goes on along the minus strand of JABCIY010000316.1, from coordinate 9,453 downwards.
GCTCTCACAAGACGAAACCTTAGCAATACTGCCACACCTTCCTCCACGACTGCTGGAATGGCGACTCATAGCAAGAACAGCAGCTTGCCAGCTGCGAATATTAAGCATGCCGCGGTCCACCACCACCTTCCAGAGAGGAGACATGTTCCAGCTCCGTACGTTTTCTTCTTAGCTAGACATTGAAAATGAGATTTTTACCCAGAAGACTCAATGCTAAGTCTTGGCCCTCCAGGACCGACTATGACACCTCAAATTCAATTGAAACTCGCAAATACCTCAAGACCTATGGTCTGACTCCTCCCGGCGTCGAGACCTTCGAGAATCAGCTCAAGCGATGTGAGTGAAAGTCAAGGCATTGAGTCGGATGAGAAGAAGTGATCTGACAAATTCCGCTAGGCCTTGCCATTCTCAACTCGCGGAAGACACCAATTGAGAAATATCAATATCTCTCCGTCCTCCGAAACACAAACGTCCACCTCTTCTACCGATTGCTGTCAGAAAACATCAAGGTGAGCACACCTTGAGAAAGATGCTTGGAAAAGGAGTATGAGGGTTAACAAATTGACAGGAGCTCACTCCTCTCATCTACACACCTACTGTAGGCGAAGCCTGCCAAAGATGGTCGGAACTATACACACAGCCAGAGGGTGAGTGCTATAGAGAATGTCTCACAATCATAATCTGACACCGAAACAGGTCTCTACCTCTCGTACGAGGACAAGGGACATCTTCACTCGGTGATCCAGAACTGGCCTCACGATGTTGAGATTACTGTCGTCACTGATGGTTCCCGCATCTTGGGTCTTGGTGATCTTGGTGTAAACGGCATGGGAATTCCAGTTGGAAAGCTGTCCCTTTACACTGCCTGCGCGGGTATCCACCCATTGAGGACACTCCCACTCTGCTTGGATCTTGGAACCAGCAACGAGGCTTTCAGGAACGATCCTCTCTACCTTGGCAGCAGGAGACCTAAGGTCACTGCTGAGGAGGAGAAGGAGTTCCTCGACGAGATGATGGCTGCTCTCACCGAGCGATGGCCAAGCATTGTCATCCAATACGAGGACTTCAAGAACCCATTCCCATCTCTTGAAAGATATCAGGACACCTACACCATGTTCAATGACGACATCCAGGGTACAGGAGCTGTCATATTGGGTGGCTTTATCAACGCCGTGAAGCAGTCTGGTGTAGCCCCAGCAGATCAGCGTGCTGTCTTCCTCGGCGCTGGAAGTGCTGGTGTCGGCGTTGCCAAGCAGCTGACTGAATTCTTCATGAAAGAGGGCCTGTCCGAGGACGAGGCCCGCAAGCGATTCTGGCTCGTTGACTCACAAGGCATGGTCGCACTGGACCGACCAGGCAAGCTCGCCGAGCACAAGCTCTACTTCGCCCGTGACGACAACAATGGCCAACAATACAAGACGCTCGAGGAGGTCGTGGAATACGTGAAGCCAACCATTCTGATGGGTCTCTCCACAATTGGTGGTGCTTTCACACCCAAGATTCTGGAGCGCATGGCAGAACTCAACGATAAGCCAGTCATCTTCCCACTTTCGAACCCTTCAAGCAAGTCTGAATGCACATTCGAGGAAGCTATCAAATACACCAAGGGCAAGTGTTTGTTCGCTTCCGGCTCGCCTTTCCCAACCCTCAAGTGGGAAGGCAAGGACCTCACTCCTGGCCAAGGCAACAACATGTATGGTAAGTATCGCCAAACATACACCATTATTATGCTGCAAAGTAAAATGCTGACACGAAACAGTCTTCCCAGGAATCGGTCTCGGCGCCATCCTCTCCAAATCCGTCAACGTCACTCAAAACATGATCTACGCATCCGCCGAAGGTCTATCAACATCTCTCTTACCTTCAGAAGTGGCCGAGAACTGGCTATACCCCGATATCCGCCGCATTCGCGAAGTTTCCGTCGTCGTAACTCGCGTTGTCATCCGTGCCGCACAAAAGGACGGCATGGATCGGGAGCTCGCTCTCCGGAATCTCTCCGATGAGGAGCTCGACGATTACATTCGTGCTAGGATGTACGATCCTTTTACGGAACATGAGAAAGTTGGGGAGGAGATTAAGGAACTCACTGGACATGCTAATAACTCTGGTATTAATGGTTCTGAAACTACTGAGAGGCCTGTCACGGCTAACGGTGTTCCTTCTAGTGGACAGCAAACTCATGGCGAACCTTTGAGTGCGCAAGCTCTTTGAGAAAGCAAGCGAGGGAGTGATTGATCTTTTGAGTGATAGCGTTTATGGTTCTCAAGTTCGACTTTGTTGTTTGATGATGGGCTTGCCTAGACAGAGGCATGGGCTTTCCTCCTGTGTTGAGGACTTGATCTGGGACAGAGGGGAGAAGAGGTAGTGGTCGTCACCTTTGTGGTTAGATGACTGACGCGTGGACTAGATATCTTGGAAACAATTCAAGACAACTATCAACAGGAATGGAAAATTCTCAATCACTGAATTATGTTGATCGAGCAGCAAGCATAGTATCAGTACTCATACCACATCTTCCACCACTGAGACCTCAGAGACCATCAAGACCCGCTATTACTTCCTGAGCCCTCGCTGTTGCTTCCCGAAGACTAAATTGGCGATGAAACTCATTGGTGTATTTAGGTGCTTTGATATCATATTGACCAGCTGAATAATGGCTCTGAATCTACCTACTATCGAACGAGCCACCGCCACTGAGACAGCGAATACAGGCTACTTTCCATCTCTTTGCATATCTCGTCTGCCTAGTCTCACAGAATCGTGCTTTGTCTAGACTTTAGATTGGAGGTCAAGCCTTCCATGCTCGCCGGGGATGTTGAATCACGCTGCCTTTTCCATGCGCGGCTCAGGCGTGGTTGTCTCTTGGAACAAACTTTTCAAGACAGGTTGAGTCGTTGCCTTGAGTTCTTGCGGTATATCACTCGGATCTCCGGACGTACAGAGCTCACCACCAACTTGGTCAGCAGATCCAAGCCATAGCATTTGTTGAAGCAATCTCAATGACACTTCCAAAATTCGCCCTGAAGTACCATTCCTGCAAGATCGCCGAGCTACGGAAGTTCTTTAAGGACAGGACTGGCGAGGACCCCAAGGCCGATAGTAACAAGAAAACCCTTGTCGGCTCGTTGAAAAAGCTCGACGAAAAGACGACCTTTCGCTTCTTAGACCTGCCTGCGGAACTGAGGAACGACGTCTATCGGTCTCTCGTCGTATACGATAGAAAAGTTCATCTTGCCATCTTGCGGACCTCCAGAGAAATCTACCAGGAGGCACGATACATCCTCATGACCGAAAGCATGATACCGCTGAGGACCAACTTCGAAAAGAGCTGGAAGGCGGTATATAGTAGAAACCTTTTTGGAGGACTTCAAGGCTACCGCTCGGCTCTCTCAGCCTTTTGTCAAGGCGCTATCAATTTCAGATTCGCAGATGCTCTCGGCGACTTTGCGCCTTTCTTTGCAGCTCAATTGCAGCCTCATCTTCGAGCTAGCTCGATCCATCTTCGTCTACATCTGGCACAGGATAGGCCCCCTTGGTACTTTCGAATTAGTCCTGGCGAGACAGATCAGTGGGCTGGAGAACTTGCTACCAGTTTCTTGGAATCGCTCTTAAGAACTTGTCGACAGCTGAAGCATCTGAAACTCAGTATTACCACTGATCTTCATGGGCATGATGCTGTAGAGGAACGTCAGGCTTTGGTGCAGATGTTGAGGCCTGTGGGTGAGCTTCCTTCGGCAGAAATGACGCTTGATCTTGAAGGCTTGCCCGATGCTACAGTTGATGAATTCTGGCGTGTTGCGAGAGCTTCTTCGGCACTGCAAGATTCAGATGCAGCGGAGGAGAAGCAGGATGCGTCCGAGAATTCGATAGTTGGACAGAGTAAGTAGATGGAGCTGTGAAGATGGAGTTGATCCCGGCATAGATGTCGATGGGAAGAAGAGTTGTGGCCAGTCTTTCCATCAGCTCTTCATGATTGCACGGAGAGTCACCAGCTTGAGGCGAAGATCGACCTGGACGTGAGACAGCAAATACAAGAGTCGAAATGAATCAGGCTTATTTCGTCAATCTTGAATGCTACGTACCAGTCTTGGCAATATGCAGTTTCCAACGCCTCGCAATGTCATCTTCACAAATATGGTGCAATTGATTCATTCGACCAGGGTTTGAAACGCCTGTCGATGTGTCTCTGGCCATCTCAGGAAAGTGTTCTTGGAAAGACAGCCCGCAGATGTCATGTAATCGACCAGTTTGGAGAGTTCGTTCAGGACTTGCCCGCCAGCCAGCCAAATTTGTTCAGCCTGATTCGTGGCAAGACACCAACCAGAACCACCACACTGGCCACAACAACAGCCCAAAGCTGCATCCCAAGCACATTCACATTGAAAGTGGTATACGTGCTCGCACAGATCGTCGCCAGCATCAAAACTGTAGCAATATATCCACCGACCCTGTGGTACTTGTACAAGCTCTTCGCATTCTCTATACTTCCGTATAGACCCGGTGTGAAGTATTGCGTAATGCCGACTACCGCTTGAAGTATGATCACGATATAGGTGACGAGACCAAGGATCGCGTGTGGAGATTCGAAATGTGTGCCATTGTGATCGAACTTGTTGTACTCAATGACGACAAGGCCAGCAATGGCTGCTAGAATACCGACATCGTTGAGGGCTGCGTGGACATATGTGCCTTGCTTCTTCTGCTTTGCTGTGTGTGTTGGTTGGAGGACGAGGACACCTTGGATGAGGAAGAGGAATGCGGCGGAGTTGAGGAGCTGGACGATCATCGGTCAACGCTGTAAACGAGTGGGATCGTAAGTATTGCTTACTGGATGTGCTGAGAAGAGCATCAAGTCGTTAGAGAATACAGCTCCCCATACTATCGCCGCAATGATCCATGCTCCAGCTTGAGCGACGAATCCAGTACCTGTATCCATAGTCGTAAGTGAATGAATTTCACCAGCTGAGTCCACCACAAGATATATGATGCGGCTTACCGAGCACGAAGTTATAGTATAGCGGTCTCCCTTCCGGCAAGCTCGCATCTCCTCTCTCGCCCAAAAGTGGCTCTTCCTCACTCGTTCGCTGTCTAGTCGGAAAGTCCGCCATCTTGCCTCTCTATCCACCAAGATCTTCCCAGTGCGTCGTTGTGAAACAGCAAGGAAAAGGTTCCGCGATCAGAAGATCAGATAATGTATGATCAGTGAGGTAGTCTTTAAGCACTTAACCGGGAAGCTTGCTAATACAAGAGTTACAAAACCAAAGTATACGGCATCATCAATAGTAGGTAGGCGGGGAGATCGAAGACGTAATTCCGAGCTCACCTGGTATCATCCTCCCAGCGCAGCTCTGGATGCGTTTGTCGAAAGCAAGCTGCAGGCACGATTTCCGCCTTGATGTGAGATTTCATCCACCGCCAGCCAGTCAATTGTCGCGTAATGCTGGCGCTTATGTGGCCAGGGAGAGGTAAGCAAGAATGGACTCGGCAAACAGATGCCGATGCCAAGACCTGGCGAGTGTGTTCCTTTCTTTAGGAATGCACGACATTGCTAGCAATTCTTCGATCAACTGACCACATTACTACCAGAAGATGTCGAGCTTTGCCTTCTTCAGTATGCATGCAGCATCATACCGGGCGACACCCTCGTATATTTCATCTTCAAGTGCATCGATGGCGCAGCTACTTTTCGCTGCCGCTCCCTCCACTTGAAACGACCAAACACGAACAGCTTCAAGTCGAGAGTGTAGAATGCAAGCAAAGTATTCACTACTATTTAGCTCACTCGGCATGGGCGTCCTGAATCCAGGATATCTTCGAGAGGACTATGGCGCTCTTCTTGCGCGTTTCCTCCCCATATACGGCTCATATTGTCTACCATGTTGTACTTCTCCATGCAAATGTCTTCGAACACGGCACTCAGTTCCATTGCTCAGTAGAGAAAGGCCAAGGAGACTTTCAACGGCGAAATCTCCTGAGAGAATACATAGAAGCGCCACATCTTGCGAAACCGGCAGTATGAAATGCTGCATGTGCCACACGTGATGTGGTGGCTATGTTCAAGGCTCCTGGCGGCCTCTCTTTCGTAGCCGTTCGAAGGCGCTGCGGATCCTCAAACCTTCAAATGCTGTGAGAGCTGTTGACAAGGACTATGCTCTTTTCGTTGTACTTGATCAGCCAGATAATGGTTCATTGACTACAAAGGTGACTACATAATCGCGTATCGAGGTCTAACACGAGCTGTATTGCTCAGACGAACTCGTTGAACATACCCTCAGACGCTCGCCAAAGGCGCAGATCCGGTTACTTTGGGACATGCTGTTCTGGACATTATTAAATGACAACGACCTGCGAATCTCGCACGACACCTCAGGATCAAGATGATCATTAGACTGCGAGCTTGAAGATCTGCATAGCACCCGCCAAGGTACCAATCACAATTTCCCTCTGCCGCGGTGCAGCACGTCTTCACCGGAAGGATGAACCTCCCGCTCGAGCTCAAACGAGACCTGTACAGCCACGCGTGGACCGGACCAATATAGTAAGGCTGAACAGCAACGGCACCTGAAGTTGAGCTCCTTGTCGCTGGGTTGTGGAACTGTCAACCTCTTGGCTACTCCACCAAAATGGCACAGTCTTGTTTCTGGAAAGACCATGATCAGGTCTCACCTCGTAGCACCGACCAGGCATATCCGTGTCCAAGCAATTCTACAGCACAAGCAGGTGCCGCACAGCTATGCTGCCTGGTCGGATCGAAGTGCGGTCTGGATGGCCTTTGCTATGCTCCTGACGCGCCCATCAATGGAGGGACGTACAACAACACCGGTGAGAGTCCTGGTTGGTATACTGGTGGCTGCACGGACGCGAGCTGGACCGATGCAATTTGTCCGAAGCAATGCAGTAAGTGTAGACATAGATGAAAGTGTAGTCGCTTCCGATCCTGGCATTGACATCGCAAATGAAAAGGTGACACGCATTCATATATCCTATGGAACGAGACAGGAAGCATGTGGCATTGCTGCGGAGAGATTAACTGCCTCGACACCCCTTTCGAGAGAGCATTTGAAGCGGCGTCGCCATTGCAACAGATCTTGAACGCTGTCGCCAGCAACACGTCTTCGAATGATACCCCTACAATCACGCCCTCGACTGCGAGTTGCACCAGCTCTCGGACGTCAGCCGGCACGAGTGGGCTCAGCGCAGGCGCAGCTGCTGGAATAGGAGTTGCAGTCACTGCGATTGTCTTCTCCATATTGGCAGCGGGTGTCTTCTTGTTGCTGCGAAAGAAGAGGACCAAATCCTATGATGCGAAGGAGCCACAAGCAGCACCAGGGCCGGCTTATCCCTACAATATGTTCCACAGAGGACCACAGGAAGCTGACTCTAAGCGGAGGCACGAAATAGGCACAGAGGCTAGGGTGTCCGAGCTCGAAGGTTCAAGAGAACGAAATGCGTGATGATCAAGAGCCATGACCCTGGGATGTTCATTGTTATCTTTATCTGCAGCAAAGACCAAGCAAATTTTTCCCTTCTCTTTACCCACATGTAGACCAGTCCAGTACCTCCGAGCGGAACAAGATCATCGCCTTCGCGAGCCTCTTGAAGCCCTCTAAGATATCAGTCGTTCCTCTCCTCGTAGTCTCGACAAGCTGCTTCAAAGTTTCAACTACTTTTCGTCCTCCACAAAGCAATCGACCACACCCAAGCCAGGACCCTCCAAAGCGACAGCTTCCACTTGAGAGGCGACATCCGAATCAAATGAATCGGAATCCTCTCTACGACACCCAACACGAGTCCATCTTCAACAAGCTGATAAACCTTTTGGATCGCTTTCTTAGCGTCACACTCCTCGCAACAATGAGTTACGGCACCGCTTTGAATTCGTAGTACATCGAGTGACTGATGCAAAGGAAAGCCTTCGCCATAGCGCATGGTCTCGCAAATGTAAGCGAGAGAAATGTAGATCGGATATTTGTACATGTATAAGAGATCGGGCAACACGAGCGATTCCAGATCGGCGGATCTCAGCCAGCCAGGCAATTTCGTTTCAAGGTAAAGGCTGTCGGTGATCTCGATCGTGAATGAAAATGTTAAAGCTCTATTCTAGGTGAGCTCAGGCATTTTTTTAGCGGCTGTACTCATATGCTCACCCGAAGAAGTAAGATAGGGCTTCGATTTGCATTCGTTTGCATAGCGCCGCAACTTTCGGACAACTCAGAGTCCGCAGCTCGTGTTTGATCGGTCGCTGATGTCCGTCAAAGATCGGTAGACAGTAGCCATAGATCTCATTCCTTAATTCTCCTGGCAACTTGAAGAAGAGACTGTCGAGCTGGCTCTCAAAGGAAGGAACAGCCTTCGTGTTAAGCAAATTTCTGGTGTACCTGAAAGCATCCATTCTTCCAGCAGTTGAATTCTGATGCTTCCATGAGGTTATGGACGAGCACTGAAGCTGTGCGTTTTGCTTGGTATGCGATTTGTTCTCCCTATCAGGCTGAACGGAATCAGGCTGACAAGTCACGCTTCTAATACGCTACCTTTCATAACGCGCCACTTCAAACTTTGACAGCCATGCAGGCATCAGGGCCTACCTTTTGCTCGCACAGCTTCCTCCACGCGCCTTCAAGTCCCTGGTCGCCTGATATACCTTCCAGCCACTCGAGCCTCATAGCACTCAATCCGCCTCTTTCTACGAAAGCCTCCCACGCGGCATCTCTCTCCCGAAAATAAGCCTCTGCGCCAATAACTTCCAGAGCAGTGTCGCGAATACCAGACATGTTCATCTGAACGCGTTCAGACATCACTGCTCGCTGTTTCGCTATCTCAGCTAGTTCCGTAGGAGAGTGTGCTTTGGCTTCGGCTCCAATGCCAAGGACTGTCGTCTCGACACCGGGGAAGCTGGTATTGAGCAAAGACAATAGCTCATTCAATGAGTTGCCACGGGAAGCGAAGTCGAGAACGACTATTCGAGAGGCGGCGAGAGAACCCAGCCAAGATGTCGTTGTCGACGAAGTAAGCGAGAAATACTGTACCACCTTCGTCGGTGTGGTCATATCTTGAGGTACCAGATTGGCGTCAGTCGAGGAAGTGACAGCCATGAAAGCTAATGGACCTGTTCCAGCTTTGCGCTCGTGTAGCAAGCAGTCAGTGCATGCTCTCGCAGTCTTCCCTGACGCGCTCATGCTGATGACCACGGTGGAGCTCAAGTCTGCGTCTGCTTTTGACCATGACCCTCCGCTTTGCCCTTGAGGATAAATGGGAGTCTCAGTGTTGAAAATGAAGCGATTGACCCAGCCAGATTCATGCATGGTCCCGGCACTGGATGCCCAGCCCAACTTATTCTTGAAATCCTGATTCAACTCCAATTCTTTAACATCTGGATAGCTGGGCGAAGTGCTGTATCTCTGGTACAAATTCATCATGCCACTTCTATACTCGTTTGTCTCGATGTAATGCCCT